>WBNH01001698.1:622435-731320 GCA_013401255.1 Urocolius indicus | reverse complement strand
TTCTATGATTCTATGATTAATAATTTAACAATTTAATTAAAATTATTAAAAGTAATGTCATAATAAATATTTGGCTTACTAAAACCAGTAGTGAAACTGGTTTAAGCAGACTGGTTTAGGAGTTTTGAAAATCTGTAGGGTACTTCTATTATGGTCTCCAACTATGAGAACAAGTCTACAATTAATTGAAACAGGAATTTTATGTCTATTATCTGAAGGGGAATATTAATTTAAATTGTCACACAATAAGTGTAAGGTACTTGGTATAAAGTGGTAGTGCTTGATTGGGCCAGGGGGCACTGAAATCCCAGTCCTATCAAAATGTTATGGTGCCTAAATTTGATTTGTGCTTAAATCTAATTCTATGTTTGTTTTAGCAGGGTTCACTTGAAACGTGATGAGCGGTCTAGTTTCACTACTTCACCTCTGAGCTCCATGGAGGCAGCTGCTTCTAGTCTCACAAGAACTTTGCACACACAGCTAGGAATGCAACCACTGAACATACACAGATAAGTATTAAGGATAAAGCCTATGTAAACAATAAGCTAGTAACATGCCATGCAGGTAGAACCAATGTAAACAATAAGCCAGTAACATGCCATGCAGGTAGTGTAGTATATAAGATAAGAATTAAATGAAAATCAACTTGGACAAAGTAACTTCAAAGAACACTAAAGAAAATGCTTGGAGGAATGCGAGCCTTTGTTATATTTACTCCAGTGTGACACAGACTGAACATGTCTGACCATGCACTTTCAAAGATGAACTGCCAAGAAGAAACTCCCCCTCTCTTTCTCTAATGTATATAGAATGGGCTGTCTTCAAGCTAGATCACTATCTGCTACTTGGCTGAGGATAAATGATTGCAAAAGGCACACTTCCCACACTAACAGCCACCTATTTACTGAACAGCTGGAGCTAACAAGAACATAGTTCACTAATGTTGGTGACTTGCTCTATTTCTGATGTGTACACTAATGGTTCTATACCAATGCAAAAGCTTTGAACAGGTGCACTCGTGCTGTTTTCCCTGACACTCACTGCAGCAGTCCTAGTTTACTACATATGGTTCATTTTAACAGGTCCAACGTATAAATTTAAGAGTTGGAAAAAAAACTGTACTCTAATCAGCAAGCTCAAAACTCTGAGGCACTAGGCAGAGCCCTGCAAGTGCTACCTTACTGCTGTTCTTCAAGAAGTGCTCTTTCTTATCTTGCCCACAAAAAGAAGAAAACACAGCGCACAGTTCAGAGATACATGTGGCTGCACTAAAACTGGGCTGGAACAGATAACTTACTGTCCATTATAAGCAGATGCCATTATTTTCTGTAGTCCCCGTGCAACACTTAGATATTAGTTTAATAGGTTCTTTAGAAACTGGCAGAATAAAATAATGCTAAATAAGCAATATTTTCTAGAAATTCTTCTGATCCCTCCCTCGAGGCATAGTTGAGCATTACGACTGACTCCTCAAGAGGCAGCTGCTCCATTTCCAATTCCTTTACTTCTCAGGGAAAGCATTTTGCAAAAGGAAAACTCTTTAAATTATTACTATTCAGCTGAAATTATTCTCTTCAGATAACAATTTGTCTACTAACTGAGCAGTGCTCCTGCTCCTTTTGTGACTTTACATTGGGAATAATTCAAGGATTGGAACAGGCTAGGCTAGGCAGTTCTTTTGCATGTCACACAGCAAAATGGAAATTACGAATTGAGAAGCTGCAATGTTGTAAAACATTTTTAAGCATGTAAAAAAACCCTATTACAATAATATTTATAGTCATATCTATTTTACAGTTTAAAATGCTTCCCGCTCGAGTATTTTTCATGTTCATACTTAAAGTAAGGTGAATTTTGGGCTTCGTACAAACCCCATTAAGTAGATGCTGAGTTACGCCACAGGATGTCTTTGTCAAAATGGCAAATATTTTAGACCAGGCTGCTTTATTATGTCACCTTCAACTTAGGAGTGGCCAGAAGAAAACAACGTGGTGATGGTCAAAGGCGTTCCTACTAGTAGCAGAATAAAGTTCAGTGGGACGTGTGAGGTAGAGAGCTCCCTTGGCTGATGCCCGCGGCCCGGGAGAGGGCAGTGGTTTGTAAACACTCTGCTGCCTGGAGCATCACCACTTCGGTGCTGTTCGGGCGAGCGCAGCGGTGGCAGCAGGATCAGTTGTGAAGCTGGTGGGAAGCGGGTGGCTGCCCGCCGTCTCTCCCCACGTGCCTGTCCCTGCCTGCTGCGCCTCCGCTCCTCCGCCCGCGTCCCGCAGCGTTCACCGCACGGACTTAGGACAAGGGGGCAGCCGTGCCCTGCCCGGCCAGCCCCGAGCGCTTCCCTCCCAAAACGTTCCCCTGGGGGAAAGCGAGGCGTGGCCGTCCCTGCGGCCGTAGAGCTGGGCGGCTCGCGCACGGACGGCGCAGGGCGGGCGGGCGCCGCGCCTCAGCTCCCGTCCCGTCGCGTCCCGTCCCGTCGCGTCCCGTCCCGTCCCGTCGCGTCCCGTCCCGTCGCGTCCCGTCCCGTCGCGTCCCGTCCCGTCCCGTGTCGCTCGGCAGCGCCCCCGCGCGGCCGCACGGCTCCCTCCCTGTTGCCACCCGCAGTGACGTCTCGCGCGGCCGGAGCTGCTCGTTCCGCTTCTTCGATTGGCCGCAGCCGCCCCCCCACCAGCCCGCCCCAGCCCGCCCGCCTCCGGCTCCTGATTGGCGGGTGGTCTCGGGGAAGGGCGGCCCGGGACGGCCGCCTGCGGAGCCGGCAGCGGCGCGGAGCCCGTAGCGGCGGCGGTGGCGGGGCGGGGCGGGGTGGGGGGTGGGTAGGGCGCTTANAGGAAGGAAGGAAGGAAGGAAGGAGGCGGGCTGGCGGTGCTGCGGCAGCGGCAGCGGTAGCGGCAGCGGGGGTTGTCGGCGGCGGCGCGGCGAGGCGCAGGGACCGGCAGTCCCTTTAAACCAGCCAGAGCCGCAGGCCTGCCGGGGCCCGCCCGCTCGCTGCCTCGAGCTGCGGCTGTGGCGGCGGAACAGGCGCTTTTGTGCGCGCGGCCCCGCGGCCCTTCTCCGCTGGCCGCTTCCCTTCCCTCGCACAGCCCGGCGCATCCTTCTTCCCTCGCCTCGGCGGCGCTGCCCGGCATGAACTAGAAGCCGGGGCGAAGGGGGTGGGGAGCTCTCGGTGCGAGGGGCTGCGTGTGTGAGTGTGTGAGTGTGTGTGTGTGTGTGTGTGCCGTGCCGTGCCGTGCCGTGCCGGGCTGTGCCGTGCCGGGCTGTGCCGTGCTGTGCCGTGCCGTGCTGCGCTGCGAGTCTCGGCGGCACTGCCGGCCCTCTCGGTTGCCTCCTTGCTTCCCTCTCTCCGGCTGAGGAGAAACGGGCAGAAAATGGCAAAGTCTGGAGGAGGAGGAGGAGGAGGCGGCGGCGGCGGCAGCGGGGGACTGACTTGGGTGGTAAGTTGTGGGTTTGTATTTCGTGATCTGTGGCGTTTCGGCGTTTAATTTTTGTGTTATTGTTACGGTCGCTGTTTTTGAGTCCGTTGTGTGTGTGTGTGTGTGGCGAGAGCGCGGGATGGCTTTTTAAACGAGGGAGAAGCTGATGGCTGGCGCGGAAGGGGAAGCGCTGCAGAGCCGCTCGGTGGAGGGGTCCCGGGTGGCGGGCAGTGGGTGACAGCCCGGGCTGGTGGGGGGTGGGTGGGCTTTACAGGAGGGGGGGCTCGGGACTGTCAGGAAAAGGTTAGTCTGGGACCAAGTGTGTAGGAAAGAGCCCGTGGATCAGTAGAGCTGTTGAGAAGTTATTGTTACCCAACGTGAGAGGTGGGCTGTGTGTCATCCCGTGGAAGTCACAGTTGTTGCCATCTAGAGCGAACTCTTTGTGGACCACCAAAGGGACTATTTGTTCATCCTAGCTTCTTTCCCAGCTTCTTGTCTGAAAAAGCAATACCCGAAGTCTGTAAGTTTCGGAGATGGGTAAGGAGGAGGCTTTCAGAGACTTTCAGGAGGCTGGAGCAGTGTGCTTCCTATTCCATCTTCGAGTTAAATTTAATTATTTTCCAAGAGGTGCAGCGCTGTTGCGAAGCCAAGAAGTTTTGGGGAGGTTTGGGTTGGTAAGTTTTTATTTTGGTTTGGGTTATTTTTTGCCGCTCTTCATGGGTTGGTCAGAAGTAATAAAATTTGAGAGGCCGCAGGTGATAAGTGACTCTAGAACTGGTGAGCCATTTTGAGCTGTTTTGAAATTAAGTCCTTTGGACATTAGCCCTGACTCACCGTGCAGAGGGATGCTCTCCTGTCTATGGTAATAGCCGATGCTCTCTGGTTTTGGTAAGACCTGAGGAAGGAGGAGCAAAGATGACCTGAAGGGGTCTGTTTCAACCAATCAGTAACTTCGCTGCCTTTCTCTTTCTCGGTGTAGGGCTCAAAACAGGGTAACTCCTTTAATGTTTAAGCAGAAGATGGTATATCTTGATAGACAGAAGATAGCTGCATCTTTAATCAGATGCATGTGCTTTACAGAGATAGGAACTTTTAAGAAGTCTTGTTAAAGAGAGTAATAGCAATCTTGTTCTTCTGATGTGTCTTTCTACATCTTGGAGCTATTGGAAAAGAATGTGAACAGTATTATTAAGGTGCATAAAGCTATGTTTTCTGATGATGTACTATTTATGTGGCTCTAATTACCGCATTTTATGTTGCTAATTCTTTCTCATTTTAAGAAGCTGGCATCATGGAAAGGTATATTAAAAATGAGCAAGTTTCTGCTTGTGGCACTTAGGCTGCATGGGAGCAGCCTAAGTAGAGAGGCTAAAATTATTCGTCTTTCCTTCCTGCGGTACTATGTGATCTTTAGCCACTGTGGTCTTTGGATAGCTCTTCAGAATTAAGATTTTTCCCAGATAGGTTGGGTCAAGTAATTGAAAGTTTTACAGCTCATGTAGAAAACTGAAGAATAAAGTGTGAGAATTGCTAAGTGGACATTTTTACTGAAACACGTTCTTAAATGTAATAGGGATGAAATTATGGCGAGTCAACATTTTCCTCCAACTGGAAGTAATCAAACTTTTCCTTCTCTAAAATCAGTAGAAATTAAGGTATTTTTGTCAACTCAGGGTAATTGTGGGGAAATAATTAGATTTTAGTTAAAACTGTGTTCGCTTTTTTTCAGAACACAGCAGGATGTTGTTTGTTCGATTTAAATGCCGGAGATGAAACTTCTGAGAGAGTTCCTAAAGCCAAACCTGTGCGACTGTAGAACACTGAGATGCGAAGAGCAATATTGTTGTGGCTCCAAAATGGATGGCACAGTGGCTAAGCAATTGGTTTAGTGCGCCAGGCTGAAAAAAAGTGTTGGTTCAGGCAATGGTTTGTGAATAGATACCGTATGCTGACCTTGAAAATGAGAGGTACAGAGCTAGGGACAATAATAGTTTCATACATCTGGTTTTAATCTCCTTGCCATATATCTGCTGGATATGCAACTACTTGCTATTTGTTTATAAGTTGTTTTGAAACTACCTCGATTGATTTTGACGTTTTACCAGTGCATTGAAACCACTCAGGTGTTTACTTTCCAAGTAATGTATTAGTAGCTTCTTAGCAAGAGCATGAGTTAAACAATTGAAAGGCAACAGAGGTAAGTCTAGCTCTACAGATAAGGAAACATTTGAAACTTAGTGTGATGTTTATTTTTCAAACTAGCAAATCCTGTACACGTAACATAGTGTTCACATTTTGGTAAAGAGTTGTATGTATAACTTCAGCTTTGACTGCTATTTAAACAGCGTCTTTGTGCGTTGCTTCAGCTAACTAGGGAAGAATGACATGCAGTTATGAAAAGGGGAAGGTAGAGAGTTTAACTTGGAGTGAATTTCACCTGAGAACGTGATAGAAGTATCAGATGCTGTTTACTTTTAAAAGTAAGATAAATGTTCCTGGAAACAAGCAGCACATCATCTATGTTTTCAACTCCCTGTACCTAACAGTGGTTAATTGCTAAGTAGACTCAACTGCCAGTGATGGGGACACATGAGTATAGCAATTGAAAATATTTATTGGGAAAATTGTTTAGCATTATATAACTGAAAATAAACCAAGATACGCTCTGATGTATCAAATGTAGTGGTTATTTCTTGACTAGCGTGGCCTTTTTTGGTCCGGGTGCTATTTTGTTGAATTGTCTCTCATCTTGCAACTCAAAATTGTTGATCGAAGGTAGAGTTTTAACCAACTCATGGATATTAAATACTTTTGGTGCATGACTTCCAAAGATCACACACAAATGATACATTATATTTAGAGTTAGTTACAAAAGCATGGATTTGTAGGTAGATGAATTTTCGTTGGTGAAACATGATGATGGTATTTTCTAATGCTAGAAAATTTTAGTTTGAACAAAAGAAGCAATTCTTATCCACAGCCTTTCTGTGTGTTTAGGGTCTACAGCAAATACACTGTTGTAATAGTGCAGTAATAGGCATATTTATTTTTTAAATTAAGTACTTTTATAGTCAAAGTGAAGTTATTTCTGATACAATGGTAATGCCCACAAAGCTATGGAAGAGTGTTTCAAACAAGGAATACTTCATCAGTTACTTCTGTCAATGCATTCAAGGCTTTCTCCTTGACCCCAAGAGCTACACAAGCCTGATAAGTGAAAGCTGAGTCTCCTAATAATAGTCTAAGAATCTGAACACCACTGCCATTTTCCTACCCATTGTGAAGAGGACAGGTTTCAGTTCTAGGAAATGCCAGCTTGAAGTGAATATGTGCTGAGTGTTAATGTGACTTTAAAAGAAAAATATTATTGGATCTGTGAGTTCCCCGAATTGAGCACAGTGGAAAGAGTCTGTATTGTTAGTAGATGGATGTATCTATTTAGTTTATACCGATTCATACTTGTTTTGAGTAAATACTGTAGCTGTATATAGGTAAGTGAAAAGATAGCAACCTTTCAAGTAATCCAAATTCAGATACAAACACTTTTCAGCAGTTTCAAAATTTACCTCAGAAACAACTTTAAGTTAATGTTGTCATTTTGTTTTTTAATAAAAAGAAGATATGTGTGATAGAGAAGATAGGACAGTAGACTCAAAAGAAAGCAAAATGAAACAAAAATACCCTCCAATAAAGCCCCCCTTGTCCTTCTCTTAAAGGAACCTTGTCTTTCTTTTATAATTCCATTTGAAAATAAATACTCTTAGCTGTAATAAAGGATAGTTTTCAGTTTGGTTTGGGTTTTAATAATTTGTTTCAAGAGGATTAAAACACACGTGTCTTTTGAATAATGTCTGATATTTTTCCAGTGATATGCCATAATTAATTTATTTCAGATTCAGGTGGCTTCCAACTTGATGGGTATGATTTTTGCCTGGTTTTTGAGCTGGGTCTCTCCCTCACCAAGGGTTTGCCCACTTTTGCTGTATACTAAGGTTAAACCATTAATCTATTGGAGAATAGGGGCTTTTGGGCATGAGCAAGGCAAAGGTTCTCTTCTGCCAGTATGATACTTGAAGGAAGAGTGTCAGGATATGATAGGATGCCTAAGAATTGTAGTATGTTACTGCTCTATCATGAGTCTGTTTCTGTAAGCTGGTGAGATTCTGCCTGCCTGAACTACAAACAAGTCAGCAAATATGACTAGTAATATGACCAAATCCTAACCAAATCTTCAGTTTATATAAATAAGCATGCTGTCCTAGAAGTGAATCAAGTCGAAGTAGTTATTCTTTATTCTTTTAGTTACTGTATATTATCACTTTATTCAATTCAAAAGCGGGAGTAGGTGGTTGAAGGGCCTACTTATGACTCCTATGACTCCTATAGGTCTTATGAGACCTATTTAGTTGCCTCTCTAGACTCAGGTTAAAGCTCAGAATTGGCTTTCTCTTCTTCCCTTTTCTTTGTCTGGATAAGGCCTTCTTTTCCTTCGCTGTCTGAAACTAGGCCTAACAGTTGTTACAAACAGTTGTTTGTTACAGTCTTATCTCTCCTCTGCTATATTGTAGTGTCTGCAGAGAGGAGGAGGGAAAAAATAAACCCAGAAAAATGAAAAGGTGTTAAGTTGTTGCCAAATCTTGTTTAAGTGCACCTATCTTGCTTTTTGTAAGCACGTGTATTTTCTTTTGCTCTTATGTTGATGGTAGAACTGTTTTTTGGTGCCCTGTGCACTACGTCTCCCCCTGCTTTATTTTTTTTCCTTTTTTTTTTCCCCAGTGTTTTACAGTGAAAGGTGGGTCAGACCTGAAATACGTTGTTACTTAATTTTATTAAACATAATGCATCCTTTAAGCTGTGTAGAACATAGATAGTCAAGGGGAAGCAGAATTCCCTCTTGTTGAATTTCTGACTCTGATGCCCTTAAGGAAGCTGTGTTACAAAGAGATTTGATGACTCTCCTGAATATTGTAGCACTGGAGGAAATACTTGTGGCTCAATTACATGAGTCAGAATCAATAATTCTGAAGAGGGTTTCTTTAGATGCTGTGGCTTGCCTGCCAAAATTAAGTTGCTACCTCTTACCCTCTATCCTCCGCACCACCATCCAGTGGAATATTTCGTTGATTTTACAAGTCCAATCTTCTCCTCATTAGAGAGATGAATAATGCAGAGTCAAAGAAGTGATAGAGATGATACCAGGTAGAGGCTTGGTGATGGATCAAGATCCATCTTGCAGCTTAACATGTATCTTCACTCTGTATTTTGGCCTGTGGGGAAAACTTGTTCTAGTGTAGGTGAAAAAGTGAGTAGAAGGAGAGAGGTAAATTGTAACAAACTCTAGGAAAGAATGTGTGTCTTGGGGGTGAAGTGATTTAAAAAAAAATATGTGATGGATTGGTGGGGAAGGTGTATATTCAAGCATGTGTCCCCTGTTAATATTCTATCTGTCTAGATTTGTAGGTGTATGTTTAATTTCTAAGCTACCCATGGTGTATGAAAAAGTAAGTTTATTTGGACAGATAAACCTTTTCCAATAAAAGAGCATATGAGTAGTAAGGTAGGAAGTTTAGGTTTGGGAAAAAAAAAATAATTTTAACCTAGTATTTTTATTTTCATAGACATAATTTTCCAGAAATAGGTTTTATTTTTTACCTTGCATGTAAACTGTCTTATGTCTATGTGCAAAAGCAGTCTTTAATTGCAGGTTTATCTTTCAGTTAATGTGAAAAGCAGGGAAAGCTTCCTTTCCTCCCCAGTAAGTAAGAATCGCATCTGCTAGTTTTAAAATTTCAGAGTGGTTGCAAGGGACTCGTTTCATCTGAGTCCTTTTAAGCTATGTCTTGAAGTGCATCTGGTTAAACTTTTCTATGCTATCAGCTCATGTAGTTTTGTTTAATAAAGCTGTTTTAAAATGCTGTCTTCATCTTAATGCAGTTCCAATTTACATATAAATACAATTTGCCACTGGAAGTAAAGTACTACTTTTAATTTAATTTGTTAAAATGATAAATCTATGTATGAGCAATTCTAGGCCTTTTTCAGCAAGTAAAAAGGGAATTAGTAAAATTAGTGTAAAGGCTGCTTGAGTTAGAACACGTTTTAACGATTCAGATCTAAACATCAGATCTATATTTTCCTTTGAACATCATTTTAAAAGCTACCTTAAATGAAAAACAAAAGACATAAAAGATTATTAAATTGCTTAGTCTACTACTATGTGTGTTTTTCCTGATTTGTGAGGTAGAACTGCAATCGAGATACTAAACAGTACTCCTTTCATGGAAATTATGTGTCTTAAAGAGGTACTGATTTCTTTTACTCTTCTTTTATTGACTGACCGGGCCTGGTTAGATGGAGGCTTTCTGTAGCTTCTTTGAGACATTGAACAGTTACGAGAACAAGTATATGAAAAACTGGACTAGTGTCTGTTGTGGTGAGGTGCCAAAACCTCAACATACCAGCTTTCTCAATCTATGAAGGAATCTTCAAGGAGAGAGCAAGGAACGATATTTTCTATTGTGACAAAATCACAGGAGCTGTTCTAGTGCACGTGGTCCTTCAGGCTATTGCCCTTCTGCATCAACATAGAGCTCTAAATTGGTTGAGGAGGTGTTTTTCACCATACACTATTTAGTGATCCTAACGGAAAGTCTTTTCCACCACTGTTGTATTACAGTATTGTCATGAAAACTTTGAAGTATTATTTCACAATCTTGGGGTAAAATGGAGACAAGTTACTTGGAGGAGAGCAAGTGAGGTGGTTGTTCTGTCTTGCTGTTAAACAGACCTGGGAGTGGATTTTTGACTAGGCTCACAAATAAAGAGATTGTCTAAGCACGTGAGAGATCATCTGGAGGGGAAAGTTCTCTACTTGAGTTTTCTGGTGGAGGAGGGAGATGTGGTCCAGTTACTTGAGAGAAAGCAAACCTGAAGTCGTATCATGTTAACCTGCTCTTCCTGATACTAGTAAAGTCTTACAACATATGTCATGTAGACTTTCTGTTTTGTCAGCTGAATGATGGGCATACATGTCGGGTAACAGAAAGATGATGAAAATGTTGAAAAATGTAAAATTAAACTCAAAATACATTCAAAATTGAGTCTTTTATATGATACCTTTTATGAAGGGGTGAATTCTTCTGCCTGCCAAGATACAATTCTTGAATTGCAAATTAAAAGGTAGAGTTTTGATGGTCTTGAAGATTGTCAGCATTTTTAATGAGCAATCCTGAAAGGCTTTTCATAATAACTTCTGGAGGAATGTTGTGGGAGGATGAGTGGCTGAGGAAGGGGAGTTTTAAAATAGTACAAAGACTTCTTGGACTTGTTTCTGTCTCTGTTTTCATCCTTCTCAATTACTGTAACTGCCTGTAAGATGAAACCTGTGTTCCTTCCTACAGAATTGAGACTAGAATATGTAGTATATTTCTGAGACTTGTGAAACGTTTTAAGACTTGTAAAATTTCTAGAGGAGCACTAGATGCTGCATAGTAGGACTTGAGCAATTAAACTCAAGCTTCTTGTTTTAAAGAGCACGGGATTCATATTTCTTCTTAGCATGACACAAAAGAATAGATTTTGAAAATATAGAATACTAGAAAATGTGGCTGTGTTACAACAGACACTTCTAATAACAAAATCAGCAGATGCATGTGTTACTGTGGATCAAATTGTGCTTTTTAAGAGGCAGCAATGTGATAATTATTTGTAGACTCTTGCGAGTGTTTGTTTGGGACAGTTTTTAGGAAGAAATCTTTTCGTTTATAAGGTACTTTGTGTAAAGTAAATATGTTGCCATTGCATTTCTTTTGAAGATTCTAGGGAGCAGACTTTTAATAGTTACTACTAACTGCACTGTGTCCTTTTATAGGGCATCATGAATGTTAGAAGTACAAAAACCTCAAGAATCACAATCAAAGTGTTTTAGTACTTTATTGCAAAGTAGACATGCAAACAACATAAAAGTATACCAGTCCTAATATACTGGTAGCTGTTACATTCATGGAAGTTCAAAAATTTCATTCTGTGTACAGTAGAGAGTTGCTTTCTCTGGAAGAGTGCAGTTGGCTAAGTAACCTCTAAGTCATGTTTTGATTCTCCTCTACCAGTAATGTAACATGACTGGTAATCCTGAAGCTGACTAGAAAACACCAGGCTTTGGGTGTTGTGTAGAATAAAATCTTCAAGTATGGGTTCACTCACTTCTTCCAGTAACTGAAGTGTATTGCAACTTGACTCCTTTCTATGTTATTGAGCCAGTTAATGTGAGCTGAAAAATTAGCCCATTTGCTTGGCTCGTTATATATTCTCTTGCAGTGTGAAGGTCTTGTTGTCATACTTTTACCTGAAGCTTTTTTCAAAGATATTTTCTACAGTTTGTTTATTAATCTGAAGATTAAAACCATCAATACTTGACAGCCTGAATGGATTTCTGTGGGTTCGTTGTCAGAAGGATCCATCAGCTTGTGTTGTTCCCTTCCAAAGTATTCTTTGCAACTGGGAAGCATAAACATGCTGACAGCCAAGAATACTTTCATAGCACTCGAACTAGTGATGCAGTAAAGCAGTAAAAAGGTCAAGGGAAACACTAAGTTAGAAGTAGTGATGTCAGTACCTCTAATTTTCTGATTTCTTGGCCGATGGAAGGTTTGTGTCTGTTGGCTGATTCATAGATTTGGTCATTCAGTGACCAAACCACTTCATTCAGTGCTTCGAAGGATCACTGTTTTAAGATTCTGTAGGAAAACTGTCTTAAGTTGTCGTAAATTTTAAAATTACAAAACTCCTTTTCTATAAGTCTTTTTTCTTTTCCTTTGTCTCTGAATTTTAGCTGAAAACCAGATTCAATAAAGGTTATTACCAAAGCATCTATAAATGTACTTCTTGATATTGAGTAAACAGTTAAAAAATTTAGCATTGGAACAGAACTTGTCAGTGGATAGACAACTAAAAAATTTCAGACCCTTAAAAAAATTCATGATGAGATTCAGTTATTGTCATCATGCACAGGCAGATGTTAGACGCTTGCTTTTAAAGAAAATAGTAAAGATCAGGATCTGAGTGTACTGCTGATTGTGTCCAAACCTGTGCCAAATAAAGCAGAACTGTTGCAATTGTAAATTGGTGTCCTGAGTTTGGCTGAATAGAGTTAACTCTTACCGGGAGCTGGGAGGAGGTACAGGCAGGACAACTGACCCAAGTTAGCCAAGGGGATACTCCCTACCATGGGACTCATGCTCACTGTATCACTGGGAAGCTGATGTAGGAGGAGGGATGGCAGCTCAGGAACAGGCTGGGCATCAGGTTCTAGGTGCTGAGCAGTTGCACTGTACATTACTCACTTTATATATTCTTTTATATTATTATTATTTCTTCTCTAATTCTGTTATCTTATTAAACTGTCCTTAATCTCAACCCATGAGTATTTACCTTTTCCTTCAAATTCTTCTGTCCATCCCACAGAGGTGGGGGAATGAGAAAGTGGCTGCATAGTGTGTAGTTGCTGGCTAGGCTTAAACCACAACAAAATGCAAGTGTAAATGAATTTGTATTTCAAACAATATACATTATTTTCTGGTCAGAACTAATTATAGTGAACATACATATTGGTGGTGATCTTTTCATAATTCTTGTGGATAAAGCAGTTTCTTAAATTTTCATTTACATGTAGTGTGCTGCTGTATTGTGCATTAATAATCCTAAAATAAGAATGATGATGCTTATATTTCATTTAGCTATTTAATAGAATTACATAGTATCATCTTCATAACAATGTTATTTCACGGTGCAACTAAGCAAACTAATAATTACTGCTGCAAAGTGTGTATTTTTTTTTAACCTTCCTAGCTGTATGTTTATGCATTTTCCATTGCACCACTACTTGTCTGATTCTTTAGCAACCTTATTAATAAAAATGAGCCAGTGGACAACTGATTGCTTCTAGTTGATAAAAGATGGGAAGAAGCGTCCATTTGCTCCTTGAACTGGCTTGTTGTGAGGTCGATTTGATACCGCTGTATCAAGTGTAGAAGCAGGGGAGAAGGGAATAAAAAGAAAAAAAAAGGCTTTTTTCCTCTTTTTCCAGCAATTAACTCTTGTGTTTTTGTGTAATGAGGAAATCTGACTGTCCACAAGCTATTCTGTAACTGAATCATTGTAACAAAACTCTGTGATGTGATGCTTCCAGAGTCCTGGGCAAATTGGTAAAACCAGGAAATAAAAAAAAATCAGGTATCTAAAAGGAGCAAACATGTAAGTCTCACTGGAGTGAGACATGCTCTGAGTTTAGTGGGAACTCCTTCCTATGTTCAGCTTTGAGGCGGCTGTGGTAGAGATTATGTTCATGCCACTGATGGTATGCAGTGGCCTATGGAAATTTGCTGTGGTAACAGGGAACTGTTACTTTTGTGTGTTTTCATCTTGGCAGGGCAGCCAAACCATTTGTTAGACACAGCAGGAGAGTGATTTATTTTGAAACTCCCTCCAGTCTTGTTTTCATGGTGGGAGGTATTCTCAGCCAGAGTCCTCTTTGGGAAAATTGCAAAATGTTTAGGTAACAGTGTATTTGTCCTCTATTTTCCTAAGGCAAGAAGAGGCCATTATAATCCAATGTACAACACCACACTACAGTTGAGTGCCTGTTATCTGTAAAGTTAGCTAGTAGTTACTATATTGCACCTATAAACTTTTCTGAGGTATAGCATAACTTCCTCAGAAGAGGTAGTTCTGTCTTGAACTGTAAGTGGTAAAAAAAATCTACCTCTGGATTTCGTTACTTAATTAACCTCCCTAGGTTTTACAGCTTAATTACCTTCAAAATTTATTGTCTTGTCCCACTAAATGTGCTTATCCTACACTTTATTTAAGAGAATGTAGGACACATGTCATGTGCTTTTCTAAATCTTTGTGTCCCAGGGCTGTATTTGCCTTTTGGGAGAACAATCATTACATGTAGTAGTTTTAAGAGGTTAAGGCAGAAAAGACAAAGCTGAAGTGAACGTAGCTTCTTGTTCACATACTAATGTGTCTTCTCTGTTAATTTGTGCTTGTCTACCAATGTAGAAAATGAGCTCTTTTGCCACCTGGTAGAGGTACAACAGAATTAAAGATTAAAGAAAATTGGATAGTGGCCAATACAGCATTAAATCTGTGTTAAATGGGGAGAGACATTAACATTTTTCAGGATTTTCAACTTCTTAAATAAAAGTAAAGCTTCTGCTTAAAGTAAGGAGTCAAACAAAAGATGTGCATTTTCGTTGTGGCAACACTGAAAGTGATGAGGAAACATGTTCTTTGTTGTAGCTTTACATTGAAATGTTTACTAAGGTAGGAATAGCTTTTCTCTGGGGCTACTAAACTGTCTAGATCAAATGTGTGTTAAGATGTAGCCTGTTATAATGTAGCTGTTTGCAGCATAAGTAACCAAACTCAGCATGGTGGTTCAACGTGATTTTTGAAGTGCAGAGGAAGATGATATGACCCATTTTCCATCAAAAAAGGCAATAAAAATATGAATGTAATTGATGATCTGTTTATATGTAGAAATTTCAACTGATGAGACCTGTAAGAAGAAAAAAAAAAACCTAAGGCAAAAGGTAAAGAAAGAAGATGCTAAAACCAAATATGTATGTTTTTAGGTTGAAGGTAGACAGAAGAATTCTTGCCAAATTGTCATCTATTAAAGGCTACTTGGATTCCAACTTTTGAAATTGCAGAAGAAAAGAATGGCTGTAGCTTTCACATAGTACTAAATAAATGTGTAGCAAAAAAAAACTCAGAGAAAGCAGTTACAGTAATAAAACAGGGTTACAATAACGTGCACAATAGTCTTGATGTAGTAAAATGAGAAGCAGCTGCTGTCAACTAAGAATCACTACGGTTTTCTATGCAGTTCCCACTGTCTTGAGTTTAAACGTCTAAAATGCTGTCTGTATCTGATGTCACAGTGTGAATTGTAACTGCACATCCATAAAGAAGGGTGCACAGTGCAATAGGTTGTAGCATTCCAAACTGCTTAAGAATGCTCATCTTGCCAAATTACATGTATGTAGGTGTGTATATCTGTCATCAGTCTGGAGGATTAGAAGGTCTGAAAGACTATCAAGGATCTGTGAAGTCTTGAATGTCACAAGAACGTTGGGAAAGTCAAACGCTGTGTCTAAAAGCATATTAAAAATTGGAAACATTAAGATTGCAAAGCAGACTCTGAAAATTGGGTAACCTATAAACAAACAAAAACCAGACTTACTGTGAAGCAGAAGACTTAAGCCCTTTGTGATACTTGGTTAATTCTCTTCAGGAGTTTTCTCTTGAAACAACAGCTGTTGCTGTTTTGAGAAGTGTTATTGGAGCTCTGACAATATGAATTTCTTTCATACAGGACAGAATACAAAACGCATTCTTGAGACAATTCCAAAATATACAGAAGAGATAGTCAGTTTAACAACACTACAGTTTACTGCATGCTCAGTTAAAAAAAAACACAAAAGACAAAAGAAATGAGTCTTTCCTGCTATGTTCACTTGCATTTGAAGTAGCAGAAACTCAACAGATGAAAGCACTTTTAATTCTATTATTTTAATTTTCAAGGAAAATATAATGGGCAGACTACAGAGGGTGATTGTATCTATAAATCTATATCATGTATTTGGTGATTAGGATTTATTTTTTTTTTCCTGGGTGGATGAGTTCTAAACATCACTTGAGCTCAAAAAATGTCCATTTGGGATGGAGACATAGGGATCCAGAGCTGGTCTTCAATTTCAGAGTACAGCACAGCCCAAAAGGCTTGGTCTGGGAAACTGCCAACTTCTGGTGCTTGCATGCCTGCGTAATAACGTTAGTTTGTGCAGTTGAATACCTTCTGGCTTTTGTTTTTGTGCTTGTGTTTGCAGTAGTGTGTTAAGTTAAATAAGTTCTGAATGTTTATAACATGAGTGTTTTTTGTATGCAGAAGATGCAATATACTTGGTGGATTGTACAAATAAAGTCTGTCCTGCTCTGTGACAATGACATTTAAATGTCAAAGTAGAGCATACTGAAAAAAATGTTTGTGATATCTTAGTAAAAACTATAGCATTAAAGTTCCTTAAGACTACTGGGGGTTTTAAATAATTGATAACCAGGAAGAAAAAATGCTGATACTTTATGTGGGGTTTTCCCCCCCTCTTAAATCATACATTATCGTGTCTAATTAGCGTGCTATAAAAGAAAATGGACATAGCTGTCACAAGGACTAGAGTAACAGAAGATCATTAACTTACTCCTGCTGGGTTAAAACAAACTTGCCATTCTCCAAGAAGTGACACTTCTGCGGGGCTGACTTTTGAGACAGCAAAATTTATCAAGGCGTGACCTCTGTCGTCGAATGACATGACCACAATCTGGTGGTAGCATCTCAACAGAGGATACAATTTTGATACTGATAAGTTGGAAAGGGTAAGCTCCTCCAAGCTGTCAGTCAGACGCTCACTGGAAAACAGAAATGCATTTCTAGTGTTGTATTAAAGGTAGTGGCTTGTAGGAACCCCTTCACAATAATTCTATTTTGTAGTAATTTTTCACAATCTAGAGGTACTAATTCAGTGAAGAGCAAAATGGACTTTTTCTAACATATTAGATTCTTGCAAAGTTATTGTGGGACAAGTAGAATCATTGGAGATAGGGAAAAAAGCCTAAATTTATTAGGCAAAGATTTGAGTTTTTGTTGTATGATAACATATTACAGAATTGTGATACAGAATCAAAGAATCTTAAGGGTTGGAGGGTACCTTGAAAGATCATGTAGTCCAACCTCCCCTGCCAGAGCAGGACCAGTTAGAGTAAGTCACACAGGAACTTGTCCAGGTGGGTTTTGAATGTCTCCAGAGAAGAAGACTCAACAACACATCTGGGCAGCCTGTTCCAGTGCTCTGTCATCCTCACAGTGAATAAATTCTTCCTTGTATTTCTTTGGAACCTCTTGTGTTCTGGTTTGTACCTTTTGCCCCTTATCATTGGCCATCATTAAGAACAGCCTGGCTCCATCCTTCTGACACCCACCCTTTACATATTTGTAAACATTAATGAGGTCACCTCTCAGTCTCCTCCAAGCTAAAGAGCCCCAGCTCCCTCAGCTTTTCGTCAGAGGGGAGATGCTCCACTCCCTTAATTATCTTTGTCTTCCTGCACTGAACTCTCTCCAGCAGCTCCCTGTCCTTCTTATACTGAGGGGCCCAAAACTGGACACTATTCCAGATCTGGTCTCACGAGGGCAGAGTAGAGGGGGAGGAGAACCTCTCTCGACCTACTGCCTACAGCCCATCTAATACACCCCAGGATGCCACTGGCCTTCTTGGCCATGAAGGCATGTTACTGGTTCATGCTCATCCTGCTGCCCCCCAGCACTCCCAGGTCCCTTTGCCCTACACTACTCTCTAACAGTTCATTCTCCAACCTGTACTGGTACATGGGGTGATTCTTTCCCAGATGCAAAACTCTACACTTACCCTTGTTGAGTTTCATTAAATTTCTCCTTGGCCAGCCCTCCAGGCTCTCCCGGTCTTGTTGAATGGCAGCACAGCCTTCTGGTGTGTCAGCCACTCCTCCCACTTTAGTATTGTCCGCAAACTTGCTGGCAGTGGCCTGTCATTAATGATGCCAAGATCATTAATGAATATATTGAATAGTACTGGTCCCTGCACTGACCATGGTTAAACTATAGTCCTTAAATGCTGTATAAGTAGAGAGCCATTTCGAGAGCCATTTCAGAACACTGGTAAGAATATGACATTGATGTACATGACAACTGAAAAACTGTCATGTGTGAACTTCCCATCGTCTACTTCACCGATTAAAAACCTCTTGAAGCCTAAGACTTGGGAGCAAATGGAACAATTCTGTTTGAACAAGATTCTGCTGGTCTTTACCAGTGGTTCTTTTGTGTTCTGTATGAATTGCATTTCATCTCTTCCTTTCTCTCAATACTTCACTTGAGAAGGATTGTTTCCTCTTCCTGCTAATCAGTGGTTTGTTGAGAATAAGGGAACATAGTAAATGGCTTCTAACAGAGATGTGGA
This sequence comes from Urocolius indicus, assembly GCA_013401255.1. Taxonomy (NCBI): domain Eukaryota; kingdom Metazoa; phylum Chordata; class Aves; order Coliiformes; family Coliidae; genus Urocolius; species Urocolius indicus. The sequence goes on along the minus strand of WBNH01001698.1, from coordinate 712,860 downwards.
ACCAGTAAGTGAACTAAGGATGACTCCTCTGAGGTATGATGTAAAAAATAATCATAAACTAAAGTCAGAAAGATATCAAAAGACTTAAACATTTATATACACATACAGTAACACTCATTGGAAGCCTGAACACCATTCACAGAACTAGTTCAATGAAACAAAATTTGGCAGTGCTTCTTAAGTAACAACTCTTATTCCTCCTCTTCCATGTATCAGTCTAATGCATCTGCTTGCAAAGTCCTGTTTCTTTTCTACTTGCTTAGCTGACCCATGGCTGATCTTTTTAGGGTGATGGTGGTGGAGTTGTCACAGTTTAAGACGAAGTGACAGTGTAGAGACTAAAATAACTCAGATACCAAAATGCTTCAATCACACATGCATGTGATTTTGAAACTTCCGTGTTTGGAAGGAGGTGGGATGTGCTCCAGAAGATAAGGTATGAGTGAGTGTGGCTCCAGCTCTACTGTGTGTAGATCTTGCTGCAGGAGTGTGAGATCTACTGGATTCTTTCTCCTTATTCTGGATTCTGTCAGTTACACGACTGAGTAGTAGAGAATATTTGATTCTTATTCAACCTGTTCATGTTTGCTCACAGCCAAGCACTTAGCTGTTGCACACAGTCTCCTTGTCTCAAAAGGTTCTCAAAGTATGTGTTTCATAGCATTTCTGTAAATAAACTAGTAAAACGTGATCTCTAAATTTGGAACAGAAGGGTAATTTCACTTTTGAATACAATGAAATGCTTGATTTCTGTACCTGCTGAGAGGGGGGGAAAAGAACCAGGAAAAAAAAAGATAACAAAGCTTAAATAGTAGAAGCTGCAGAAGACAAGTGGAATAATATGTGGAGAATTGTTGCTAATTGTGTGTTTTAGGTTGGTGTCTGGGCTTTTTTAATCTGCTGAAGTTGTTTGAATTAGTTCAGTACCCTTTGCTCCTTGTTCCTAGGTGTTTATATGCTTTGCTACCCTTTGCTTTCAGCTGCAACAAAGGCTAGATTGAGAGAGAAGTGATAATTTTATTCTGGCTGAAAAATTTACGCAGTGACTAGCTAAGCCAGGGTTCTAGTTTAGCCTATATTTACACAGAGAATTGCTTGGAACAGTTAATGCTAATAAAATACGTACCTGAGTGGCAAGTGGGTTTTGTCTTTATTGTTTGTCTGTAGTTGGTTTTTACTGATCCTGTAACACTTACTTCAAAGTTGGTAAACCCTCTGTGAGAGAGAGAGGCTGTTTTAGGTATTTGGCAGGTGGTAACAGATTTTTTTTTTCCTGTTAGTCTGCTAACCAGACAAATCAAGTGAGTTGTTGATATTTTTTTTTAATTCCAGTTTACAGGTAATAGTTACTGTAATATGTCATACCTAGTGTCTTGGTAGATATGAGTTGAGAACTGACTGAGTGACAGAACCCAGACAGTGGAGAACAATGGTACAGAATTGAGTTGGAGGCCTGTGGCCAGTGGTGTTACACAGGGATCAGTTCTGGGGCCAGTCTTATTCAACAACTACATCAAGAACCTGGATAAGGGGACAGAATGTACCCACANGTCAAGAGAGGTTCTTCTTCCTCCTCTAATGTGCCCTGGTGAGGCCTGATCTGTAGTTCTGTGGCCAGTTCTGGGCTCCCCAGCTCAAGAGGGACCGAGAACTTTTGGAGGGAGTCCAGCACAGGGCCACCAAGATTCAGGGGAATGGAGCATCTTTCTTATAAAGAAAGGCTGTGGGATCTGGGACTGTACAGCCTTGGAGAAGAGGGGGAACCTCATTAATACAAGTTTTTAAAAGATGTATGTCAAGAGGATGGGGCAAGATTTTTTCCTTAGTGTCCAGTGATAGGACGATGGTTGATGGACAAAGGCTGGAATACAAAAAGTTCCAGTTAAAGAAAAACTTCTCTTGTGAGAATGAGGGAGCCCTGGCACAGGTTGCCTGGGGAAATTGTGGAGTCTTTTTCTCTGGAGGTTTTCAAAACCCGCCTGGACATGTTCTTGTGCGACGTGAGCTAGGCGGGTCTGTTTGAGCACGGGCGTTGGACTAGATGATCTCTAAAGGTAACTTCCAACCCCTGTCATTCTATGAATCTATGATACACTCTTACTTTCTCAGAATAGATCTTTTCTATGTTTGATTTCTCTGAGAGATTTGGACTTTTCATTTTATGTGGTTTTTAGCTCAATGGGAAAGAGGTATTTATCAGGAAAAAAATGCTGAAAGATGCCCCAAACTCCTGTATCCTCCCCCTGCAAGTGGATTACTTTTCTGTAACACTGCTTGTTCTTCCATTCAAAGGATTTTTCATTGCCTCAGCCCACATTAGGCTTGAATTCTGTCTAAATTCTGGCATTAGCCTATGTGATTCACTTTTTTTACAGTCCTTGGTGTATTTCATCATAAAGCATTCTAAATTAGGATTGTGTCAGGTTTAATTGTTTAACTTATATAGCGAATGGGAATTATACCAAGTGAGAAGCAATAGGAGAGGTGTTACACTGTTTCTTAAATCCCACTGAATGAATACTCTAGACTGAAAATGTAAAATAGTAGTTTTATTCAGAACAACATTCAGTGGTTTGGATTCAAATGCTTAAGCACAAAAAGGATAGCTTAAATGTCTTTTGTAATGTAATGTTTATTTTAATTTATCATGCTTAGTAAATCACTAAAGTTTGAATATGTTACAATTTGTTAAGAAACTGTCATATAACCTGTTACTTTTTTCGATTGAGAGGATAGCTTGATCTTAATACATGAGAAAACATTAAGTGACAAGCTTTGATTGTAATTTTAATCTCTGTCAGGTTTTGTTTATATCTTGAGAGTGACAGATTGAATGAATGAGGTTGATGATTGGTGTCTTTTTTTTTTTTAGACATTATTTGATAATCAGATCAATGCTTCAAAAAAGGAAGAGTCAGAAAGCATTAATAAAAATGATTCTTCAAAGAAGATGTCTGTTGAGAGAGTTTATCAGAAGAAGACTCAACTTGAGCACATACTCCTCCGTCCAGATACCTACATTGGGTCAGTTGAACCATTAACACAGGTAAATCTCACTAAATTTACAATCTTAACAGTTTTTGTTGTTTTAATGAGGAAACTATTATTCTGGTTAATAAATAGGCACATGTCTACTTTTCTGAATTATCATACTAAATTTTATGTATGCATGTGTAGTAGGAAGTAGTCAAGAGACTTTTTAAAGCAGTGCTCTGTTCACCTCAAAAACATTCTCAGAAAATGTTGAAGTTAGTAAAAACACACACCTATGTGTGTAAACAGTCATGTGTGTACATGTCTGTGTTCACAAACATGGCCATAACGCACACAAGTATATGTACATATTTGTAAGTAGCATTTGCTCTATGTCCAAAACTACCTTGGTCTGTTTAGGTAGAGAACAAAGAATTTAAGCCTCCTGCTGGCACTTTTTACAGCTGTTTTTGTAAAGTAGCAAATTGCTTTGAACTTTACCAACTGTACTATTGGACTTCCTCACCAAGCAGAAAATAATGGCTTTTCATTATGGAAGTCTTTGTGGATACAGTGTAATTTTTGCCAAACTTCTGCTTTCACTTTGGTCTTATATGACAGCAGCAATCAGATTGGAAGGGTTCCTGAAGTAAATAGATCTTAGAGAATCACAGAATGATTTACCAAGATAGTAAATATGGTTTTTTGTTTTGTTTAAATGTAGTTAATGTGGGTTTACGATGAAGACGTAGGAATGAATTGCAGAGAAGTTACCTTTGTTCCAGGCTTGTACAAGATCTTTGATGAAATCCTTGGTAAGTATTTTTAACAATAATGTTGGTTTAGTATTATGGAGTGCAGACTTTTCTGAGCACTCTCAAAGCACATTAATTTGTATGTAACTATAAATTACAGACTAAGAGTCTCACTAAAGTTCACTGTGTGAAAATTTTAGTGCGCTGCAGCACTACAGTGCAAACAGTTTAAAGAGGGAAGAGTTTTCAGCTGATCTTGTAAGTATCGGTTACTGATTGTCAAAACTAGCTTATTCTTTATGATTTTTTTAATAAGATTTTTATTCTACAAAGTTGATTAGGTCCACAGTTTCTTGTAAGTCCCTGAGTCACTGTATTTTACTGGTTTATAATAGTTTCTGGCTGGCAGGTACACTTTAAATACTAACAATCAATAGAGGTGTGCAACATCTGATTAGTGTGCTATTTGCTGAACTGATATTTTGGATTAATTGACATGAAATCTTGGCCTAATCAGTTTATGAAGTTAGATTGTAAGGATTACATCCTAAACTAAATTATCATCTGCTTAGGTCAATGGAAATTTTGTCATTACTTTCATTAGGTTCAGAACTTCTCTACACCTAAAACTTTGCTTTACAGCGTTGTTGTCTTAGAGGCAATAAAGGTGGTATCTTTGCTGGGTGAAAAAGAATGATTTTAGAATTTTTTACTTATTACTTAATTTGAGAAATATGGGAATGAAAATCTCCCATCACTTCTTTTTTGAATGCTGCCTCATAGGTGAAATTTATGGGCTTTTCACAAAAGAGAATCCACTTCCATCTTGCCAGATTCAATAGGAAGATCAGTATCATATTGTTATCATAGTACTGAATGGCTTATGGCTTCTTTATGTAGCCCTGATAAGTACTTGACAGAGTGTAGTTTGAGAGCTATGGATCAGTGTAATAATATTGTGAAAACTGGATGTCAGAGCTGTGCATACTTTTGAATGAAATTGCACCTAATGATTTTAGTAAAAGCACCTCGATATATTTGATTTTACACTGAAATTCGTATTGTGTACCACCTATTGTGGTATTATCCTTTGATGTTTGAGGTTTTATTTTGGTCTGTTTCATGAGTGATGAGACAAATACTGAAAATGACTGTAGAACATTTTCATGGTTAACGACCATAGTCACATTTCTGCTCAAATGTTAATTTCCAATTATCCTTCTTTTGATCTTAAACTATGTGGAGTGCTTAGGAGCCAACTTAAAACTGTCTCTTATAAGTCTCACAGGCTCTTTTGCTGCAGTCAAAACGCTCCTTAATGGATGCGACTTTTTCAAGATTGGGTTTTTGGTGGCAAAAAGTTGTGTAAATTGAGCTGGGTGATGCGTGTAATTTTCTAGGGTATTGGACATACATGGTGTAATACGTGTAATAAATAAAGTGCTCAGTTAAGAACAGTTATGGGAACAGGCTCACAAAATACACTTCTATATTTATTTCTAAGGTAGTCTGTTAGAAACAGAGTAAGTAATTATAAGAAGGTTGAAAAATATCTTCTTGCAGATACTTGGTTGTATTTGTTAGACTTCAGTAATAAGAAGCAGAATATACAAAGAGATACCAGATGATGAAATGCCTGGACCATCGTAACTTGTGCTGGAATATGTATACAATCATTTTTACAGATCAAGCAATTAATTATCGATTGTACAGAGCTTTAATTTGTACTACTTTTTTCATAGTAAATGCTGCTGACAATAAGCAGAGGGACAAAAATATGACTTGCATTAAAATATCCATTGATCCGTAAGTAAAAGCATGCTTTCATATACTTTCCCTGCCAATGCTATTGTAGTTCAAATACATATAAATGACTTTGCTAAATTTAATTGTATTTTTAAAATCCAAATAATAATTTTGGAATTACTTCCACTAGCTTCATATTTTAAGATGAAAAAGTGAATTAACAGTGGTTAACAGTAAGTGCTAGCATTCTGAATGTAAAATAATTAGCTTTCCTGAACAACTCATTCATGTTTGATTGATTGAAACTTAAAACCAGCAGATCATCAGGTTCATGATTAGATGAAAACTTGGCAGTACATAACTATAACTAGTGAGGTTACTTATAAATACTAGCCTTGAGGTTGTGTAAGGTAATTGTGTACCCGTTGAACTTGTATGTTAACTCCTGTAGTATTACGCTAAGGTTATATTTGAATTAGTCAGGTATGTCACACTGACAGTGCAGATTGGAGATACGTCATTGCCACTCTTTTTCAAAGTTTAAGACTTAGAGCTATTTCCTAAAGAGAAGTAGCATAGTTACCTTAGGTACCATAGATACCTTTAGTAGTACCTTTCAATGACATTTAACTGAATAGTAAATGTTTTAGACATCTAATATTTATAATAAAAATGCTGAGAAGACCTTTTTCTGCAAATTTTCAATGTATATTGGTTTGTGTAGATCAAATTGCTTTTATTGTGAAATGAGAGGGAAATGGTAATGTAAATCTGCAAGAACTCTTAAGGTTTTAAACTCTAATATTCTGAAATGAAAGTTCTGTATGAGGGCTACAAGTATTAACAGTGCCAAATGCTGTTGAATTTTGATGTTGCATAAAAATGTTACAATTTTTATCATAACTGGGAAATAACAGTTTAAAACAGATGATAGCTTGTCTGTATTCTGAGTGGATTTCAGTGAAACCTAAAAAGCTGCAGCTCCAATGTGATTATTATTCTGTTGCTAAATGTCAGGATTCTGTTGTAGATCATGTTGATAGTGGAGCCTCTTCAAGCAGATTTCTGGGCGTTATTTTTATGATAAAAATATTATGATGTATGGTTAATTATGCTCCTTGTAAGACATCTGATAACCACAAAAATTGAGATTTTTGTAATTTAAATTGATAAAGCTCTAAATAAACATTGTAAGAATATGGCATTTTACTGTATTTTATGTAGCTAGTTAAACAGTTAAAATGTAGGAGTCTGTTTTCAATATTACATCGAGTGGCTTAATGCCTTCTCTGTTTTATAGGGAAGCAAACATTATCAGCATATGGAATAATGGAAAGGGTATACCAGTTGTGGAACACAAAGTAGAAAAAGTATACGTACCTGCTTTAATCTTCGGGCAGCTGCTAACATCCAGCAACTATGATGATGATGAGAAAAAAGTTACAGGCAAGACTATTTAATGTGTTTTAGTTTATTCAGTTAAGCTATTGTTTGCTTTTCAGTATGCTTTTTCTTCTTACATTTTCTGTTCAGTTTCATAATAGATAAGTATTTAGTCACCATTAATATAGCTCTTTGTTAACATGACTTAAAGAAAACAATTACTGTTTTTTTAATACCTATGTTACAGAGAACTTTACATTTATATCTTTGAATCAGTAGTCATTCAATAACGTATTTTAATTATAACATATGCACGCATTTAAATATTTATGCCCTTAAAGGGGGGGAAAAAAAAAATTAGGATATGATTTATTATCCTAAATGTAAAATAACCCTAATTTAGATCATGGGTGAAAATTCTGTTCTAACCTACTACATATATTTTTTTTCTGTATATTTCCGTATATTATGATGTGTGGTTGCAGAGTGATTTGAATCTTATCATGACCTAGTTTTCAGCTGGATCAGAATGTTGAGGTCAATTGCCTTTCAGCAAGCAAATAGATAAATGAACAAAAAGGAAGCTATGGGAGCATCCTGGCCTTGTGGGGAGGAGCAAACTGCTCTCTCCTAGGCAGAAGTAGTTGCATTAGATTGGAGGTAGTGTGAAACTCCATCCCTGATATTCTTTGGTAGCTGTTGACATGTGGCCCTACTTCTGTTTATGTTTAGGAACATTTTATGCTATTGGTATATTCTCTGTATAATAAATATGGTTCTGCTGTAAAAACCTCACTTGTTTTTTTTCAGGTGGGCGCAATGGCTATGGTGCAAAACTTTGTAACATATTTAGTACAAAGTTTACAGTTGAGACTGCTTGCAAGGAATACAAACACAGCTTTAAGCAGGTATAGAAATGATCTCAACTTTTTTCTTTTGCTGTGATTATAAATTTAAAATTTAACAAGTTTTCTATATTTCAATATTTCATGACTCGTTTAACATTCAAATGGATGTGTCAAGTTTGCAGACTAGGTTAATTCATTCAGTAAAACTTGTACTCCTGTGTATTAGACTTTTTTGTTGTTGTAAATTAAGATTTTTCTTGGGAGTGTTAGGTGACTAAAAATGAAAACCAAGTTTATTCTGTTCAAAATAAAATATTCATGTGCTTGAGAAGAGGAATACTCTTAATTTAAAATTTTTGTATTTGATGTTATATCATTTTTTAAAAAATCTTTCTACTTAGCTATGCAAACATGGAAACAAGTATCTAGATAATTTTGAATAATGTAAGGGAAAAGATTTTTCAGTATTTGTCATGAATTTCATTAGCTGAGCTGGACTTCAGTGCAAAGCCTCTCTTTCCTTGTTTGAGCCCATTGCTTATTGTTATCATTGTTAGAATACAGACCAAACTTAGATTGAATGTAGTCTGATAGAGCTTTGAGATGGCCACCTTTCTAAAAGTTTTAAGAACTTAGGTAGAGCATTAGATAGCAAAGTTCCTTGGCTTTTGAGTCTTTCCCAGTCTTTTTCTGGACAAGTAATTAATCTCTGGTTATGCTGTCATGTCACTACAAAAACTATTGAAATACATTCTTTTACCTGTCTTTTTAAAAGTGTATTTTCTACTGACTGACAAAAATGAAATTGGTTTGAGTGTACTTTTAGAAAAAGCCCTTCCTTATGACTTAAACTACCACGTTTTGCAGTATTTTCAAAAATAGTGAAAATAAAACTGAACTTTGATCTATGCTATGACTAAGTTCTGCTTGGTCTTATTAGTGTTCCTGTGTTCTTAAACAAGGAACAATACCAAGACTCATGAGTCAAGTCTGAGCAACTTAGTTTGTTGAGAAGCATGCTTTAGTACAATACACAGCCACAAAGATGCCATCTCAGAGACCACTGAGTCTTTGCACAGAGACTAATAAGCCTGCCTATGCAAGTGTGTAGCAGACTGAAAGTGTTAAACTGGTGGTCAATAAGGACTGTTTAGCTAGCTCACTTGTATCTAATTAGTTAGTTCTGTGATGGGCTCTGTTTGCCTTAGAATCATGTCCATCAATGTAATGGTACCTACGTATCTGCAGAAAGCACAACTCTGCTGCCACCAATGCTTGTGCAAATCTTGGTAAAGCAATTAATTTTAAGTGCAGTGTTTTACCAGACGATCTTCTAAAAGAAGTCTGCGAGCTTTTACTTGCATAGCTGTTGCAATTGTAGCATAGCTGGAAAATACAGGAATGGAGCATGGCAACATGTATTGTAAACTAATGTCTACATTCTTTTGTTTCCCAAGACTTGGATGAACAATATGATGAAGACCTCTGAACCCAAGATTAAGCATTTTGATGGTGATGACTACACATGCATTACATTCCAGCCAGATCTATCTAAATTTAAAATGGAAAAACTTGATAAGGATATCGTGGCCCTCATGACAAGAAGAGCCTATGATTTGGCTGGGTCATGCAAAGGAGTCAAAGTCATGTTGAATGGGAAGAAATTACCTGTAAGAGTCCCATTTAAAATATTTTAAATGTAGGGAATGTTTTATGTATGGAATAGTAATTGTTACCTGTATTACTCCCAGGTAAATGGATTTCGCAGTTACGTAGATCTTTACGTAAAAGACAAGCTGGATGAAACTGGAGTTGCGCTAAAAGTTATTCATGAAGTTGTGAATGAGCGATGGGATGTGTGCCTCACTTTAAGTGAAAAAGGGTTTCAGCAGATCAGCTTTGTAAATAGTATAGCTACCACAAAGGTGAGTAGTTAACGTTGACTGGCAAAAAGAGTAAATGATAAAAATGTGTGCTAGTGTTATGCCCAGTGAGATATTTGATAAAACATTACATCTGGGTTACTGAAAATAAATAGGTGAGGTAATCCTTTGCATGAGAGGATCTGGCAGAGCAAACTGAATGCAATCAAAATACATTCATAGCAGTATTTCTGAATATGCACTAGTTTTTAAAACAAACAAAAAAAAACCAGTAAAAAAACCCCACCAGTAACAATTTTGGTGATACTGATGTCTTGTATGAGCATACATGGTATTGATTAAATAAAAAATGAATTAAATTATTTTATCCCTTCCTTTGTAACACGTTGTAATAAAATAATTCTGAAATTAAGTTAACAGAATGTACAAACCCCTTAAAGTTAGTAGTAGCAAGTTTTGGAGGGAAAAATGACCTTTGGTATTTTGGAGAAATGTCTTTATTACTTTATGATGTATAAAACTGGCCTGAAATATTGAGGTTAATTTTCTTTTATTTGTGTTTCTCTGTAAGAAAATCCCGATGTTCTCTGTATTTATTAGTAACCGTAGTAGTAGTGAAATGATAACGTAGCAAATCTCCGATGTGGATGAAGTGGCAATATGCTCAGCAAAATGAAGTACAGTTGTCTTTGTGCTTCTCAGAGTGCTGGGGTGGTCAGGCACTGAGGCAACCACCTGAAATCAACTTGTGTTAACTCTCGTCTATGCCAGTTTGGCATCACCTGGGTTGAGGGGTCTGGGATCCACCATGATGAAAGAAAGTCTTTGTCATTTCTCCTCTTCACTAATTGCACCAGATGATGAGTGATCTAATAACCATCAAGCAGTTCTAGTGATAGATGAGGATGGTTTTAGGGAATCTTAACCATGAGCTTCCCCAAAAAATGAGGAATATGGTAATTTGTAATCAGACAATTTAAAAATGCCTGGATCTTTTCTAGATGGGACAAACAGATAAAAATTCGAATGCTAGCACAAATGATCATTAAGCAATGGTGGTTACACTAAGTGGGGACTCTGGTCTAGGCAAGTGCCCAAAGGTATCAGTATTAAACTTGGTGGTAGATGATGTGTAGCCAGTGTTTTGGTGGTATATAATTTTTCCTGCATAGCTTTTTCCAGTGTAGCTGAAACAGCATTCAGTGATGAGGGACGATTTCCCTCATTGTAGAATATTACTTCTGAATTACGCATTATAGTTAAATACGTGTCTGATATGTGTTTGTCAAAGCTGGGGATAATAAAGATAGCTGGTAGTTGAAAGGTTAAAACTTCATTTTAAATCAGGCCTCTTTATGCAACATAAAGAAGAAAACAGCGTAACCTCAAAGATATGTACCATACATTTATGAAGAATCTGCCAATGACGAGAAACTTAATCACGTTTGATAATCAGGTGAAGAAAATATATTTGAAAAGAACTGCTTACTGACTCCTAAATTAACTGTATTGCACACACTTACTCAAAAGATTTTTTATTTGACTCTTTTGGATCAATTTTCAACCGTCATGCAGTTACACATACATTGTTAGCAGATAGTCTTTAAGAAAATTCATAGAAAAAATACTGTGTATTCTTCAAAGGTAAGTGTTGTAATTTCTAGTTTTTCCCACTCTCCCGATCCATGCCTTATGTGTGTGACTGGATGTGGAATGTTCGGGCCGGTGAACCACCTCACCAGCAATTGATGTGCAACTACCCACTGATGAGACATAATGGCTAGTAACTAACTGCGTCAACTGCCTGTCCCCTTATCTGCTAACAGGTGAGGAGCTCATTTCAGCTGTTTTTTGGTTATTTATCGCTGTTTGCTGAAAGCTTTTCATTTCTGTTTCTGGATAAATACCACCCAGTCGTAACTTCCCTTCCACTTTTTTTTTTTTTAAACTTGGTTTAAATTCCAAAAAATTTTTTTTAGGTTAATGGAGTCTTTTTTTTTTTTTTTTAAAGGAGTGTGTACAAGGTCAGGCAGTATCTTGAGGCACATCTCCCTCTTCTTGTAAAATTGTTACCTTCATCAGGTCCCCATTTATTCACAATTTTGCCACAGTAGACCAACACAGGACTCGTTTTCAGGCTCTGAGGCAGCACTTGTAGCTAATTACAGTTGTGCAGATAAACTTTTAGTGAGACTGGTTTGTCAACTGATTACACATGGTCTTCTAGCTGTAGTAGAAATGGTAGTAGAAACTTTAGTTATTAAGATAAGAATCTACCAATATTTTTGATGTGGTGGCATTGCTAACTATAACACTACTAGTCATCTTAGCAGAAATGCTCAGCTAATACAGATGCAGTGTCAGATAGCACACTGGGGTGGGGGGAGCATGCCAACCTGTTAAAATTTGCTAGTGTTCAGCAAGGAATTCAAGACTATTCCAGAGCTTGACGTTTTCAGATTTACTCTAATAAATCTAGAAGAGATTGTATTTGTATAGCTAACTCAATGAAAACTTCAGATTTAAAATAGGCTTTTGAATTTGTTGCCATATGAACCATTTTCTGCCCATAGAATTTAAATATGGCTTACCTCAGAATTAATTGAGGCTATTGGCTGTCGATGATGTGAATGGAAGGTACATAGGAGCCAGTGGAAGTTTCATTTGTAAGATTTTAGTTGTTACTGTTTCATTAGATGTCTTCTAAGTTTGCAAGACTGATTCAGTCATAATGATTACTCTCAGGGAAAAGAAAACTATGCAGTTTTAGTGCTCTTTCTCATCATGCAATGGTCATAATAATGGCAGCCCTCTCGATTTGGAGGGTATTTTTCTGTCTTGTACTAAAATTATACCGACAGTTGAGGCAGTTATAGGCGGTTATGCTTCTATAGTGGGTAAACGTGCCACCTACTGGTGAGATGGTTGAAAGGTTCCCAGCTTTGAGCTCTGAACATCCCTCACTCAATGCTACACACTAAGAATGGACACAACAATGAGGAGCTGTGCTAGTAGCTAATATCTTCTAAGAATAAGAATTACTGGTAAGTAGCTGCTTTTTCATGTGTCAGATGTTAGTATTAGCAAAATCTTTGAAGTGCTGAAATTGCAAAAAAATGTTGCTGAAGTTATAGGTACAAAAATATACTGAGATAATCCTGAAACCATACATTTTCAGTAATGTGATGAGTAAAAGTAATGCATTTTTAACTGGCCGTTCAAATGTGGAATGCTTTTTTTAAACATGTAATTAGACATTTTCCTGTAGTAGACTTCTCTACAGTTTAGAAATGGATTTATTTTTCCTTTAAAGTGGCAGGTTGTCCATATGTATCAGCTTCTACTTGAGCTCTCCTATGGTGAAACTCTATCATCCATATGGGAATAAAAACAACTGTGTTCTGATTTTGGTGGGTTTTGGGTTAGTTTCTTTGTTTGCCATGGAAAAACACTTGCACGTATGGTGCTTCTAAAACATTGGTGGTTTATGTTGCTATTTAATAGGTGGCTTGAGAATGACAGAAATCATAGATATTTTTTGAAGTCAAGTACTGATTTTGGTTATGGCTGATAATATTTGCCATCCCAAGCTATTTTTATTCCTGCTCTCTCTTTTCTTTATTCTTGACCTGCTAGAGAGCAGCTCTGTGGAGAAGTACCTAGGAGTTCTGATTGACAGCAAACTAACCATGAGCCAGCAATGTGCCCTAATGGTCAAGGGGTTCAGTGGCATCCTGGATATATCAAGAAGAGTGTGTCCAGCAGGTCGAGGGAGGTTCTGTTTCCCCTCTACTCTGCCCTGATAAGGCCTCATCTGGAGTCCTATGTCCAATTCTGGGCTCCTCAGCTCAAGAGGGACAGAGAACTTCTGGAGAGAGTCCAGTGCAGGGCCACTAGGATGATGAGGGGACTAGAGCATCTTTCATATGAGGAAAGGCTGTGAGACCTGAGCCTGTTTAGCCTGGAGAAGACTAAGAGGGAGACCTTATTAACACTTATATAAAGGGCAGGTGTCAAGAGCATGGGGCCTGTCCTTTTATTATAGTGACCAGTGACAGGACAAGGGGTAACAGGCACAAGTTAGAACACAGGAAGTTCCACTTGAACATGAGGAAAAACTTCTTTCCTGTGAGGGAGCCCTGGCACAGGCTGCCCAGGGAGGGTGGGAAGTTTTCTCTGGAAGTTTTCAAAAGCCACCTTGACACCTGTACAACCTGATCTAGACCTGCTTGAGCAGGGGGATTGAACTAGATGATCTCTAGAGTTGCCTACAACCCTTATATTTCTGTAATTCTGTGATCTCTACTTTCTACATGAAGTTGAGACCACAGCTTGTGGTTAACTGTGTGCTTGGTTATGTATCTCTTGTTGCCACATTAGGTACGAATTTGCAGGAGGTTTAGGCTCTGGTGAGAATTAAGGAGAACTGTTCATCTCCTTAAGGTTATTTTGCTCTGCTCTTTTAGAGTTTTCTGGATCTTTTGATTGGCTATTTGAGGTTCGCTCTCTGTGCTCACAAGCCCAAGGCTAGCAAAAATGCTAACAGCTTTTATTTGAGGAGTTGTGTGAGGTGGGAAGGAAGAAGCATGGGTGCTGTATATTTGAGTGTGAAGTCCTGAACTTTTTTTAATGAACCAAATGGGGAAGTTTTAATTTTATGAAGGAATGTGTGATAGTCCGAGATTATGTATGTGCATGCTAAAAAGATACCTCTTTAGAGCCATGTGGCATTGCAGGTACCATCCCAGTGCTACAGAGCAATTTCCAGATATGCAGTACCCTTAAGTAGCTGCATTTGAAGTCCACCACTCTACAATAAATGACAAGTTCCATGTAGCTATTCCATGTAACATCCATCATCCTCACTTGTATGAAGACTGAATGACATGAAGGAGAAACTTTTAAGTTTTCGTTTGTTACGCTGCTTCTTAGCGTGCATGGATTTTCAAGTCTAACAATGAGCACAGAAACTTTGTTCATATGGCTTAAAACTATTGGGAAATTAAATGGTTTTGTTTTTTCTTTTCTTTTTTTTCCCCTCTTCCCTCCTTCAGGGTGGTAGGCATGTCGATTATGTGGTGGATCAGGTCGTGGGCAAACTGATAGAAGTGGTGAAGAAGAAGAATAAAGCTGGAGTTTCAGTAAAACCATTTCAGGCAAGTAACTTTATACAAAAATATTGAAAAAGATAAATGCATTAATTCTGTTGAGTAACTTTTGGTTTCTGCTTTTTCAACAGGTGAAGAATCATATATGGGTTTTCGTTAATTGCTTGATTGAAAACCCATCATTTGATTCCCAGACAAAGGAAAACATGACATTGCAGCCTAAAAGTTTTGGGTCCAAGTGCCAGCTATCAGAGAAATTTTTTAAAGCAGTAAGTAAAGCATATTTCTTTCTTTTTTTCTGGGAAACAGGAGTTGCCATACTGGTTCAAATATATGTATGTTATGGAGCAGAAGATTAATAGGTGTGTTATGATACTCTAGTGACATTGGCATACTATGAAAATTGGATGGAGGAACTTCTGGTCATTCTCTAACCTTAATAATGGAAGCAATGATTGTGTTTTTGCAGTTGCTTTGGATTTTAAAGTGAGTTTCACCTGATCAGCTCATTTGTTGGAGATTCTGTTATTTATAGAGGTGAAATGAATTTGGCTTTTAAAAGCTAAACATTGGTCTTCACCAATTATTTGTGTTTAAATATTTTTCTGAAGGTGAGAATATTGTCTGCTTTATTCTTTGATCAGTCTTATTCTTTCTCACTGAAGTGAAAAGAGAGGGAAGGAATATGTCACATTCACTTCTTTAACCAATAACCAAGGAATTGTGACTGTAGTATTCAAAGTGATCATTTTTCTCAGGCAACAAGTTTAGAAATTTTGTCTGTTGACAGGGTAAGAATTACTACTCTAAATTAATGTATTAGTATAAATACATGATAGAGGTTTTTCGTCTACTACATTTTTATACAAGGAAGGCAAAGTAGAATTCTCTTAGGTAGAGCTCAATATACTGAGTCCTATTGAGAGCCACTAGTATAATTGGAATTCCAGTAGTAAGGAGAATAGTGCCAATGCTAATATCCTTGGCATCAAAATTTAACTTGCCATATAGTGTTTTATTCTTCTAATTCCATGTTACTGGTGACATTCTTACAGAGAAAAATAACACAGCGCAGTCTGGGATTCATTCTTTAGATTTTATGTGTGTTGTATTTCTATCAGCATGTGTGATTTACAGTGTTTCTAATATTTCCAGAAGTGAGCGTTGATCTCCAGAGTTGCACATGCAATAGAATCTCTAACCAATGAGTGTTGTGTTGGGGGAGTAATGAAAAGCCAAAGCTCACAGTATTTTGCTCCACCTGTATTTTCTTTTGATGTGAAACCAAACCTAAAGCAGTTTTAGTTTAGACAATATGCCACATTATTTTTGCTACACATGTGTTTCTTAAAATGTTATCAGTTTCTCAAATGCTTGATACAGTCCTATTCTTAAATACTTTTGGTAGTCTTTCTGCTATTTTCAGTCATTGCCAAAGAAATCTTAAGTGGTTGTAAATATCCCATAAGATTACTTTTTGCTATCAAAGTCCAGGACACAGGTGCTTAATACCTAAAATATCTCAGCACATCAACCATATAATCTAAAGCATCTTGTTGCTAGGTCTCAGTCTTCTTTTTTCCTCCTTCTACCAATTATACAAGGGTGAGAAAATAATCTGTGTGAATGGTGTGTTTTGGTTTTGTGTGCATAAAATGCCAGACAATAGGATATGTGTTAATTTCTTGACTCTTTACATGTTGCAGTTTTTTTAATTTAGAGGGCTTTGAGAATGTGTCAGATAGTGACTTAAAATTGCTAGAAAATACTCTGCTGTGTGAAACTTGACTGTTCTCATCCACAACTTTGATCTGTTGCTTGTAGGCCTCTAACTGTGGTATCATAGAAAGTATTTTGAATTGGGTCAAATTTAAGGCACAGACTCAACTGAACAAAAAATGTTCGTCGGTGAAACACAGCAAAATCAAGGGCATTCCAAAACTGGATGATGCTAATGATGCTGGTAAGAGCATTTATTTTTAATGTCTTTAATGTTTCATAGATTTTTCCAGGCAGTGTCATTTGAAACCTGACTTTTTCTCATCCTTATGTATATTTTTTAATAAAAATCTTTCAAGTTTTCTGAACTTTTTAGAGCTAGAATTAAATGATGGTGGTGAATTTGATATTAGGAACACTGTCTTCTCTAGAGCAGAGAATTAGTAACACTGAATAAAAGCAGCAGTCGAGTTCCATAGTGAAAGAGCATGAACTTTGTAATTGTGGTTTCCAGTCAAATAGTTACCAGTGTTCTGTTTTGGAGGTGACTAGTCTTTCTGACCTTTCTAATATTGAAAAGATCAGAATCTTTATAGGATCATAAGCTATAGGGAGTAGATCATATATTGTGCAGACCTGAGGGAATGGTTCAAGAGAGTTTTTTCATGATACTTTAAATGCCATTAGGTTCCTGTCTGGGGATATAGGGCAAAATGGCAATCTCTGTTGGCTTGCTTCCCAGCACAGACAGGAATGAGGACTGGATGACAGTCTTTGTGCCAATAGCAATGAGATGGGAGTTGCCCATGAATTGAGGGACATACATGACTAATAAGCTTGAAATGTTGCCACTCTGTGTTAATGTTAGTTGCTTTTTAATACATTCTTATATTAAGCAAAGATAAATTACAATGAAGTGAGTGAGAGGGTTAAGTAGAGAGATGCATGTAAGACTGGTAAAGAGGCTTTTTATTTTGACCACCAGGGTTCAAGTCAACTGGATGATATGATGAGCTCTATTTCATTTTCCTTCCTTTCTTTTTGATTCATTAGGCTCATGTTATTAATTTTAATTGATTTTTCTTCGGTATTTTGTTACTTTTCGAGTTGTTAAGATGTCATATTTTGCCTCAAAAGTTGATAGTCTTGTCTCTAACTAGTGTATTGCATGTAGAGTTTGTATTCCATAGTAAGTAAGATGCGTGTTCCTGGTATTTTTCATGCCCAGAAGATTGTGTGCCTGGAGAAATGCTGTGGGTTTATGGATATCAAGCCCAGTGCTCATAAATAACATGAGTGATTTTGGATACACTTTCACAACATCTTGTTTTTTTAGTTGTGCTTTGTAGACTGCAAAATAACTTCTTACTCATTTTTTTTTCCCTGGGGATGAGGACAAGGAAGAAGCTCTGAACAAGGAGAAACTAAAAATCACATTTCCTTTAACCCTGAAATTTCCTCAACTAGGAAGGCATGTAGGGATTCACTTGGGCTCAACATTGATGCTTCAGGTTTTGCATGGCTTGGTTCCCAGGTGTTTCTCTACTCCCTAGTTACTTTAGTGTGGGGAGAAGGAACTCTGCATCTCCCAGGATGGCTTACTTGGATATTGGTTTGCTAAAGATCTGGAACACACTAGATGTCACACATTGAAGGCCTTGCACATCTGGGGTGGACACACAGGAAGGCAGATAGGCATTCAGTTTCGGAATACAATGCGTGTTGTCATTCATACTTGGTGTGACTTTAGAAGTATATGTACTGGCAGAAATGTTTTAAATTACAAGATCACAAGTAATACAAGTATAAAGTTCATCAGTCCTTTCTGAATCATCTGTTTTGCTCTTGAAAAATCAATAGGAATTTTTTGTTCTTTTTGTGCAAGAACTATATAACCAGGATCTTTGACCTCAATATAAAGTTGCTTTCATTGAGAAAGGGAGAGCAGAAGATGGTCAGAAGAGTGACTCCTTCAGTGTGACTATGTGTTGGTTGTTCTGCTCTTGAGAACTTGTCTTAATGAACTTCAATTGGTGACTGCATCTGACTGAAACCTTGATGTTTCTTAACATACGGGGAAAGTGAAATCCTGATGGCATGGAAATTCTTTAATGAGTTTACAGAAGAAGAAATGTACAACTTTCAATCTGTCTTGCTGTATTTGTGATCTCAATAGACAGGATTTGGGATTCTCAGGGTCAGGTCAATTACAGACTGTATGTACTCTTTCTTTGTGTGAGAGGTGATGATCAATTCATCTAGGTTCAAAAAATTAATCTTTGCTCTACAAATGTTTGCTATGAATGTGCATATGACAAAGCATATTGTGAAGAGTTGCAGAATTATAGTCTTTTCAAAAGAATGTCAGACCTCCCCCTAAGCTGGAGATAGATTTAACTGATGCATGAAGATACAATTTCAGGGAGATTGCTTCAGGATATTCATACATGTCACATAGATGATCTGTAATCTGGCAGCAAAATGTGGTAGTCTCCTTTGATGTAGTTGTGTTTCAGGACAAGTATTTCTAAGGATCCCAGGAATTACACTTTCATAAGCACCACAGGTCAGGTGAGGGAACAGAGTTGGCATTGATTTCTAATAGCAGATGCCAGTAGTTGTTTTACTGAAGTAGTCCAGTGCAGCTGTGTCTGGCCACAGACATCTCTGTACCTGAGCTCCATCATCCACAGGTTTCTTGCATACTGGGTACCACTGACTGTTTGAATCAGTATTAGCTAATACTTAGAAACAGGAGTTGTTTATTCATACAATGATGTACTTGCTGCAGGGCTCTCCCCTCAACTCTCTCCACCTCATTGAATGAGATATTCAGTCTATACCCAGTCATACCCAATCATTCTTGCTTTCCTGAGATCTTGATGAGGTGTATTACTTCTGTGGCTTGTGTAGAGAAGAGGAAGTAGACATGAAAGGAAAACCAAGCAATCCTATATTCTTGTTCCTGGTTCTAAGGAAGCAGCTAGATTGCTAAATCTGGTGAAGCATAAAGGCATTCTTTGGACCTGTCAGTTCATGTAGTTTTCTTTTTAGTTTAGAACTGTGGTCAGGGAAATCCCAGGCATACTGCATTTCTGTGAAATTAGTTGCAATGGTTGGATTCATTCCAGAAGAAAGTGCACCTGGATGACATTCAGATGTGTTTTCTGCAGTTCATTTAGAAAATAAAATCAGCTCTTGTATATTCTAAACCAGCAGACTGATATTTTCCTTGGTATTTGCATTACACCTGACTGATTGCCTGGTAGCTATTGACACCTTTTGATACAGTGTGAATAGCTGCCTAATTTAGATTATATTAAGCCATCTGTCTGATTCAGAACACCAAGCATGTTGAATGTAAGTTCTGTGTAGTAGAAAGTGTGGAGTTGTTTTTACCTATCAGGAAAAGGCAAATCAAAGCATTTAGTTTTGGATATATTGGCATTAAAGATATCTTATTAACAGTAGGTGAGACTCAAGCATCTTGAATTTTTCTGGAGTCTTTCCGGCCACTTGATCTTGCTTAAAATAGCAAAACTACTTCATAAGCATTTGCACCCTTGGAAGAAAGTGGATTCCTTTTTAAAACTTTCTCATTATTTAGAATGTCTATTCAACTTTTGCTGTTGCAATAAACAGAATATGCATGTCATACCAGTTTTGAGCACACTGCATCCACAGGCACTGAAATGCAGTGTTGTACAGTCAAATATAGTTAATTGCTTCTGAAAATACTCCATGACAGAAGGAGAAATTCAGAATGGGAAATTGCTCTTGTATGTAACTCAGACATGCATAATGTATGTGTGTAAGAAGTTTGCCACTAATAAAATGAAATGGTAAAGGTATGGAAGCAATCTGACTTGTGGGGACCGTCATTGCATCCCATTCGGTCTGTTTGGCTCCTTGTTCATAGCAATCCACAGTATATTTCTAAGGGCAAGGGCACTCATTCTTGTGCAGTTTTAGTGGTATGGAGGGCCATTCCTAAATATAGAATTTCAGCCTATTCAAATTACCTGGTGTAGAGTAGGAAGAGTATTTGTGACAATGCAATTGCATTTCTGTAATTTGAGTTGAAAAGTTATTCTTTCTGGGTTGTTTTTTTTTTTTGCCTTGCTTCTACTTCTTCCTTGACTACAGGTGGCAAACATTCCTTGGAATGCACGTTAATATTAACAGAGGGAGACTCTGCCAAATCTTTAGCTGTCTCTGGCCTAGGTGTTATTGGTAGAGACAGATATGGAGTGTTCCCACTCAGGGGTAAAATTCTCAATGTTCGAGAAGCTTCTCATAAACAGGTAAGTGGTCTTGTCATCTCTTTTTAGCTGATAAATGGATGTCTCTTGTTTAGTTTTTGATTTCTAGGGTTAAATCTTTGTGAAAATCTTGTGGCTGGGATTTCATAGAGTACTGGCTACTTTAAGGCCTTGGATAAGCTTGGAAATATTAAGTGTAGTTGTACAGTACTGGAATGATAAAGTTCATTTCTTCTCAAGTGCAAGGAAATTCTGCTATGATTCATTTAATGTTTCACAAGAATACTTAAAACCCCTAAAATTTTGTATTCTCTCCATTGCCCTGTAATTTCATCGATTGCCAGTGTGAGGCAGCAGCAGCCACTGATATTACCCCAGCACGTTACTTCTGCTGCCCTCCATAATTAAGAGTTGTCTTGCAGATACCCGTAGAAATGGTAAGAGAAGGTAGCTTTGTGAAATAACTGTGTAATAAGCACTTTTCTCTCAGCCTTATGGACCCAAAGGGCTCTCTCTGTAAAAGAGAAAAGGAATGGTGCAGTCTTGAGAATCTGCATATACAGAAGAAATATTTACAAGTCTGAAGGCTGAAAGGGGGTTGGGGATAAAAGAATTATGAAGTTGAGGTAGGGATGCATTGAAAAAGTAACTATAAAGCCCACTTAAAAAAAAAGATTGAGATATTTCTGAATTTCTACTTTTCACACTGACTGCAAAGATAACTTGTGTTTATACAGATTATGGAAAATGCAGAAATCAACAACATCATCAAAATAGTTGGACTGCAATACAAGAAAAGCTACGAAGATCCAGAATCTCTGAAAAGTTTAAGATATGGGAAAATTATGATAATGACTGATCAGGTTAGTCTGGATTTCATAGCCTGGAATATACAGAGCTTCTTAAAATGTGTTTTGCTTACAATATGTTAGATTACATTCTTGTGCATTACAAGATGCCTCTGTGTTATGGAGGTATTCAGAGACATCCGGATAGTATCAATGGGTTCAGAGGGAGTCTCTAATGTATGCAGTTTCTTCATGTTGTTTTAGTTACTCTAAACTCAGAGAAGACTTTTGAGCTGCAATTTTGCAGTTGGCTTGGAAGAGCTTGTCATTGGCTCTGGGACAATGCCATTCACAGGTGGCTATTTTATACTTAGGTCCAGTTTGGAATCCAAATTAACTGTACCTTTCTGTGTTTTCTGTTAACAGATTTTGTTTTGTTGTATCTAAGCCAGTGAGTTGTTTCTTTGGTGGTTTTGGGATGTGACATTTTATAAGATTGCCTCATGTTTTCATGTTCTGATTTAGGATCAGGATGGATCTCACATAAAAGGCTTGTTGATCAACTTTATTCATCACAATTGGCCATCGCTGTTGAAACATGGTTTTCTTGAGGAGTTCATTACTCCTATTGTAAAGGTATGGATTCTATTAATGAGATCTTCTGTAATACTTAACAGTGCAACAGAAAAATTGATTAAGGTGTTGGCTTTTTTTGTTTTTTAAAGGCAAGCAAAAATAAGCAAGAACTTTCATTCTATAGTATTCCTGAATTTGATGAGTGGAAGAAACATATGGAGAATCATAAAGCATGGAAGATAAAATACTACAAAGGTTTGTTTAAAAAGAAATAAGTGAACATTATGGATCTAAAAATACATAATAAATGATTGCTATGAACTTTTGTTTGTAGCTATTTTCATCATAGTCTCCTTTGTAATAGTTTTATAGTGTTCCCAGTAAAATAAAAGGATTAAACCAGAAAAAAAACCTTGTATTCTGAATATGTAGTAACTATTACTTCTTATTGTACAGGTTTGGGTACCAGCACTGCTAAAGAAGCAAAAGAGTATTTTGCTGACATGGAAAGACATCGAATCTTATTTCGATATGCAGGTCCTGAAGATGATGCTGCCATTACTCTGGTAAGTAGTTACAACAGTGCTTCTTCTGATCAAGGTGGACCTTGGAGTAATTGGAAAAAAATGCCTTTGGAAGTGAAAGAAGCTTACCTTCTGCTTAGTAGCTTTGATCAATTTTGGGTGGTGTGGATATCAAGAAATGTTGCATTCAGACTTGCTTTAAAAGACAGAACATGCAAGAGTGTTATGAGTAAGGCAATAGAGGCCAAAGAAACAATGGTTTGCATCTGGATAGGGATGTCAATTTTGTTTCTGAGAAAATAAGATCAGATTAATATTATATTTTCATTGAAGATACATCAGTGTAACAAAGGCTTTTACAAACACATCAGCAGCAAAAGGAAGATTAGAGAGAATGTGAGGCCACTGCTAAACAAGGAGGATGCCCCAATGACAGAGGATGCAGAGAATGCAGAACTACTGAATGCCTTCTTTGCCTCAGTCTTCTCTGCCAAAGCTTGCCCTTGGGAAGCCCAGTCCCTGGAGGATAGTTCAATAGTCTGGAGAGTGGAGGTCTTTCCTTTGGTGGATGAGGATGAGGTTACAGGTCTGCTGGGCAAGCTGGACACCTGTAAATCTATGGGAGCTGATAGAATGCACCCACTAGTACTGAGAGAGCTGGCTGATATTATTGCTAAGCCACTCCTCACCATTTTTGAGTGATCATGAAGGACTGGTGAGGTGCCTGAGGACTGGAGAAAGGCCAATGTCACTCCAGTCTTAAAAAAGGCAAGAAGGAGGACCAGGGAACTACAGGCCAGTCAACCTCACCTTCATCTGTGGAGAGGTGATGGAACAACTCATCCTGGATGCCATCTCAAAACACAAGTAGGAAAAGATGGTTATCAGGAGGACTCAGCATGGATTCACCAAGGGGTGATCCTGATTGACCAATCTGATAAAGTTCTGTGAGGGAATAACTGGCTGGCTAGGTGAGGGGAGAGAAGCGGATGGCATCTACCTTGACTTCAGCAAGGCTTTTGACACTGTCTCCTATAACATCCTCATCCGAAAGCTCAGACAGTGTGGACTGGATGAGTGGACAGTGAGGTGGATCGAGAGCTGGCTGAATGAGAGACCCAGAGGGTGGCACAGAATCCAGTTATAGGCCTGTGGCCTACCTGTGAGGAACCTGTGAGGTTCCACAGGGATTGGTTCCGGGGCCAGTCTTGTTCAACATCTTCATCAAGGACCTGGATGAGGGGACAGAGTGTACCCTCAGCAAGTTCCCTGATGACACCAAACTGGGAGGACTGGCTGATTCCCCAGAAGACTGTGCTGCCATTCAGTGGCATCTTGACCAGGCGAGAGTTGGGCAGAGAGGAACCTCATGAGATTAAACAAGGGCCAGTGCAGAGTCCTGCATCTGAGGAGGAACAACCCCATGCATCAGTACAGGCTGGGGATTGACCTGCTGGAGAGCAGCTCTGCAGAGAGAGACCTGGGAGTGCTGGTTGATAATAAGCTAACCATGAGCCAGCAATGTGACCTCATGGCCAAGAAGGCCAATGGCAGCCTGGGATGCATCAAGAAGATTTGTGGCCAGCAGGTCAAGGGGGGTTCTTCTCCCTCTCTGCTGTGCCCTGGTGAGGCCTCATCTGGAGTCCTGTGTCCAGTTCTGGGCTCCCCAGCTCAAGAGGGACAGGGGACTTCTGGAGGGAGTCCAGCACAGGGCTGCCAAGCTGATGAGGGGACTGTAACATCTTCCTTATGAGGAAAGGCTGAGGGAACTCGGGCTGTTTAGTCCAGGAAAGAGGAGATTGAGGGGGAACCTCATGAATTCTTACAGGTGTTTGAAAGGTATTGTCAAGAAGATGACATGGCACTTTTTTTCTGTAGTGTGCAATGGCAGGACAAGGGGTAATGGACAAAAGCTGGAAAGGTTCCACTTAAGGAAGAACCTCTCTCCTGTGAGGGTGAGGGAGCCCTGGCACAGGCTGCCCAGGGAGGGTGTGGAGTCTCTTTCTGTGGAGGTTTTCAAAACCCACCTGGACACGTTCTTGTGTGCCCTGATCTATGTGGACCTGCTTGAGCAATGGGGTTGGACTGGATGATCTTTAGCGGTCCTTTCCAACTCCTTCTCTTTGGATTTGAAATCTTTTACATAATTGTGTACAGAAAACTAGAAGAGGAAAAAAAAGGGCAAAAATACAATTTTTTAGACAAAACAACTTCTTCAGTTTATTGTGGAGTTAGTAAAATGGTATATGTTATTTAATAGAAAGGTATAGTATGTATCTGTTCTGATGAAGAAAACCAGTCTGATATGTTAGAAGTTATTTGTACCATTCATTTATCTTCTGCCTCAGATGCTCTTAAATATAATCCTTGTGTGTGGTTCTCTATCCCTGAGAAGTGTGTTCATTTAGATAGAAAAGGACTCTGTATATTTGCATATATATTAAACCAGTTGGTGGAGAGACCCTGAACTTTTTGATTAAAATTCTGAGCTCTATTTCTGCAAATAGACCTCCCTGTAAACGCTGATATCTGAGGCCACGTAACCTGTTACAGGTGATCTTCACACTTGTCTAAAATGCTATTTTGCCAATTTTGGATGAAGCCAATCGTCTCTCTTCCACCAGGAACAGCTACTGACTAGTACTGAATCTGTCAACAGAGAGTCCCAAAACTCAAACTTTTTCCAAAGTAGTTGAAATTCTGTTTAAACCCCATATTTGGTCTCTAGATATTTTCCTCTTTTAGAGAAGAAACTGACTGGAAGGCAACTCTGTTTCTGTAACAGGACAAAGTCTTTCAGAACATTCCTTTGTCTTTTTCATAGTGGTAAGTGGTTGCTTTAAAGTGATGCCTTGTCACTATGAAGACTGAGGCCCACACTCAGCTGGCCTAAATTCTGGCTTAGTCTTTTCATCAAGTGTCAATTTTGTCAAGTTGTCAATTAAAGTACTAGGGCTAGCCACTCAGGAACAGCTGCAAATTATTGGCATTCTGTGGCTGACAGAGCAAACAAGGGTGTACAGAGGACAAAAACAGTGAGGTATTTTTTCTAATACCTTCAGCTTATTTTTGTGATGACAGCTGGTTATAGTTCCATCTAAATGATGAACCTATGGTATGGTTTAGCCCAATACCCACCCAGTCATAATATTACTCCCCCTCCTAAACTGGACAGGAGAGAGAGAGAAGAATATAACAAACTGCTTGTGAGTTGAGATAAGGATGGAGAGATCAAACTCGGCAATTAGTGTCATGGGCAAAACAGACTCAACTTAGGGAGAAAAAGGTTTGATTTATTAAAGAAACAAATAAAAGCAGGCAGACGAGAAATGAAACCATCTTAAAACACCTCCCCCCACCCCTCCACATCCCGGGACTCCCTTTCTTTCCCCCCCAGCGGCGCAGGGGATGTGGAAGGGGGGTTGCAGTCAGTTCATTACAGATGGACTTTGCCACTGCTGTTTCTCAAGGGGAGGCCTCCTCACACTTACACTGTGGGGTCCATCCCCACGGGAGACAGTCCCTCATGAACTTCTCCAGCGTGGGTCCTTCCCGTGGGCCGCAGATCCTCACGAACTGCTCCGGCATGGGCCCTCCCACAGGGCAGCTCCCCGCCGTGCCACCGCATCAACATGGTGAGCCACAGGGAGCCGAGGCACACCAGGTTGACTAAGGAGGGGTGAACCAGCCCTGGTCGGAGACGGAGCAGGTCAAAGCTCCCATGCGGGTCAGTAGCAGGATCGCGCCTGTGAATAGCCACTGCAGCGTAGCCTGGGCAACACAGAGAGACGCGGGTTCCTAAAAAAAAAAAAGACTGTGGTGGTTTAGCCCTAACTGAACAACAACCAAACCACCCAGTTACTCCTCCCCAACTCAGCAGCACGGGGAGGAGAATCAACAGAGAGTTGTAGAACTTTCTGGGTTGAGATAAGGACAGTTTAATAGAACCCCACAATGAGTAGGCAGTTACAGTGATGGCCAAAGGACAAAGAGCAATGCCCAATGTAACTGCTCACTATGCTCAGCCCGACAGCAGAACTGCAGTTCCCGCACTGGTTGCAGCACCACCCTGGCCCAGCTGCTGCCCTTATATCCCGAGCGTGATGTCACATGGCATTGAACAGCCTGGCCACACCCCCCAGCTGCAGCTGGGGAGAGTTAATTCTATCCTGGCCAAACCCAGGACAACCCAGCTTTGAAATTACCTGGGGAAAGATCCCAACACCTTCAAACTTGTGTATCAAAGAAAAACTCTGATGAGAGGAGAGGAATAAGAATGGGAAGAATTGCCTAAATGTGCGCCTATTTTTGGAAAGTAATATAAATTTACTTTATTTTACTTTATGAGTGAGAGATCTGTCGCTTTGAAACACTTTGTGCAGCAGTGTCTGAAAGATCATGTGCTTGTACTGCTTTTTAAACATTAATATGAGCTACACAGGTCATCTGGTCCAAATAAGTATTACTGAACATTTGATCAGAGTTTGAAGTGTACTGTACTAAAGTTACATACATTTGCACAAACATGTGTATGCTGATAAATTTAGAGTACTTGGAATCTTTTCAGGCATTCAGTAAGAAGAAGATTGATGACCGAAAAGAATGGTTAACAAACTTCATGGAGGACAGGCGACAGCGTCGGCTACACGGCCTGCCCGAGGTGAGTCCTGACTAACAGCACTAAATCTGGTGGGTGAAATTTAAATGTAATGTCATTTTTGTATTGAATGAATAACATATGGATTTTTTTTCAGCAATTTTTGTATGGTACAGCAACAAAACATTTGACTTACAATGACTTCATTAACAAGGAGTTGATCCTTTTCTCAAATTCCGACAACGAGAGATCTATTCCTTCCCTTGTTGATGGTAAGCTGATAATTCGTTATGATTTGTTGCAACATTCCTCTTTATTGTTGGATTTTAAGCCTGTGATTTGTATTGGAAATCAATGCATTCAAGTAGAGAATACAAGAAGGATTTTTTTTGTTTATTTTGTTGTCATTCATATACTAGGGAATTGCCATGTTTCTTCTGTGGGAAAGCTTAAGCTGTTGTTGTGCAGCCTTTTTGCTTAACCAGACCTATTCCCTAGGCCACACAAGTGCTTTGTTTCTAGTCAACCTACCAGGGAAAACAAGACTTGTAAGTGCTTGTAATAATTAACATTCAGGTCGACATCTGAGTGCAGATGAAGATGCAAACGTTTTCTTCCTTCAGTCTCATACCACAGGCAGCATTGTAGTGGTTACTGACTTCACCTGTAATCTTGCTAGAGTTCTGCCTATCGGGTTTACTAACTCTCCCCTTGTGATAACAGGAACATAAGAAGAAGCAGCTTACTACAATAAAGCTTTGTTTGTAAAACTGACTGCAGACAGTGTAAGCAGGAATTTCTGCCTATATTATTGTCAATATGCATATACTTACTAAGATATAGTAGAAAAAAAGGCCTTGAGGTTTTGTAGGGGGAAAAAAAACCCACCAAAAGCATTTATCTCTACTTTCCATTACATTTTTATCCAACATCTGCATTTTCCTCTTAAAAAAAATGAGGATCTCATTAATATTTACAAGTATCTAAATGGTGTGTGTTGGGAGATTGGGACATCCCTTTAGTCTATTGTATCTAGCAACAGAACAAGGGGTAATGGGATGAAGCTGGAACACAAAAAGTTTCACTTAAATATAAGAAAAAACTATTTCACTGTGAGAGTGAAGGAGCCCTGACACAGGCTGCCCAGGGAGAGTGTGGAGTCTCCTTCCTTGGAAGTCTTCAAGACCCTCCTGGACACCTTGCTGTATGACCTGATCTAGGTGGACCTGCTTCTGCAGGGGTATTGGACTAGATAATCTCTAAAGATCCCTTCCAACCCCTACCATTCTATGATTTTATGGTTTTTTTTATACTGGAGATGATCACCCTTCTTGAGACTACAGACTCATACCAAAAATATTCATGCAGAAAGAGCTTTTTATATTTAGGTGAGAAAGAGGGATAGGTCACAGGTGAATAGGGGCTGTAGCTTCCTGGTAGGATGGATCTCCAGTTGTGCTGCAGAATGAGTCTGGGTTAGGTATGCAGATACACCTCTAGGGAATCAAAGCATGTCGCTGTTTCATCTTCTCTAGACTTACTTCCTCTCATATTTGGTTACTTGGATTAACTGGTAGTCTCTAGGCAAGCATTTCATAGTTTACTGCTCTGGAGGAAGATTCACTATAGAGCTGCATGTTTCAAGAGGTCATTGTTCCTTGTAACACACTTTACCTGACAGCTTTCTCAGAAACAGCAGAATAATTTTGCCAAACCTTAAAATAAAGAATGAACTTGCATTAGATAACTGTTGGTGTGAGTTGAAGTTGTCCAAGATCATGTCTACCAAAGTGTAAGAAAATGACAAAGGAACATATTTATCTATATATTTGCATATGTCATGTATATATAACACTATATAATTACTGTTATAATTGCTGTCAGTGTTAAACATAGGTATAGCACTATACATACATAGTATATACATATCATATTTAAAATATTCTCTATGTAATTGCTATCAGTGTTTCTGTCAGCTTTGACTGTAATTCTCCATTCTGGACATTACTATGTGAATTGTTCAGGAAGTAATACTCTATCAATGCTTTTGTTCTTCAAAACATCATCCAGCAGTGTATAAAAGGCTGGTCTGGTAGCAAATCTCAGAAAAAAATGAAGAGGAAGAATAATTTAACCATCTCTTCAGTTACTAGCTACCACCCTTACTTCTTGGTGATTCTCTTGTCTAAAGGAAATAGACTGTTACATTCAATAGATGCAGACCCATTGTAAAGAAAATTGGATGTTACATATTTAAACGGAGACTGGAATTGGTGTTTGGGAATTTTTTTTTCTTTTTTTTTCTTTTACATTTGACCCCAGATAATAATAGTAACATGTGGTGATATTTTAGTACATTTCAGAAATGTATGTGAATTAAAACACCAAACAGATCAGTAAGCATGATCTAGAACTGGTTATCCGTTAACATGCAGAAAAAATGATGCCATCCCTTCCAGACAGTTTAGAGTGTGCCTAAACAAGAAAAATAAATCATAAGGTCAAAGAAACTGACTTCTTTCATAAATAAAGCTTTAAAACATCTACAAGTGAGACAAATGACATACTTTGGTTTTAAGCATAAGTGAGTATTTGAGAATTTTACTCAAAAAGTGAAATTTCAGAGTGCATTAAAATAGCTGTGAGGTACAGTTGTCACTGCTGAATTCGTGGTGTTATTCTTAGGAAAAAGGTTTTGTCAAGTAGGCTGGAAAGAAACAACTCTTGATTTGTGGAAGCTGCATGTTTAGGATAAAGTTGCTGTTTATTAGCATGCAGGATGCTGCATGGTGGTGGTTGGCTGAAAGGGTTACGTTTCCATTTCTCTCATAACTTCTTCAATTTGGAAAAATGTCTTTCTTCTCCTTCTAAAAGAACTGAGCTATTAATTTGTTATTTTGTTAATATTACATTTGTTTTCATTTAATATTTAGACTTCTTTTGAGAGATTAGAAATTATAATAAGGCAAAATAAGTTTATTACCTTCAAACATATGCTTGTAAGTGTTGAAAATGGCATATTCTTCTTAATAGGTTTAAAACCAGGGCAACGCAAAGTTTTATTCACTTGCTTTAAGAGAAATGATAAACGTGAAGTAAAGGTTGCTCAGCTGGCTGGTTCTGTTGCTGAAATGTCAGCTTATCACCATGGGGAGGTGAGTACAAAAGATGGTAAAGCTGTAAGGATTTTTAGCCTATGTAAAATATTAGGTAAATGTTTACTATATTAAAATTGAAAACTTACTGACTATAAGTCTACCAATGACAGATCTACTTTTCAAGAAAATTAAACAAACACACTATAGCTTAAGAAGACCAGCATATTTCCATTTCTTCCCAAGTCTTTGGATATGGTGTTATCCTAAATAATTTGTGGGTTGTGATAAAATAATAACTCGTTACCTAGATTTAGCTTACAGATTCTCAAGTCATAGGAATATAGGAACTATATACCAGGACAATTTTTGTCTTAAACAAGAAATAGGCTTTTAAAGTAAGAAGAATAGATACTGTTCTTGAAAACCTCATACAGGGTTAGAACAAAGATTAATTCTGTCTCCTGTTTTGTTTATATTTATCTAAATTATTAGCAAGGGTTACCATATTAACAATCTCTCTCCATCTCTTCTTCTCTCCCTTTAAAAGCAATGATTTTGTGCAATAGTAAGTCCCCTTTCCATTCCTCTACAGAAGTGCTTTTAAAAAAAAATGTAGAGGCCCAGAAAATAGGGACACTCAAGTCAGGGAGGCGGTGTGGCTGAGGAAGAGGAAGTACTACGTTTTGCCAGCAGCTCCTATAGGAGGCTTACAACATTACTTTCTCAGGGAGACTGCTTTTTTTTGAAATGGGTTGAAGATGCCACCTAATTTTCAGTCATTAAAAATACCTTTTATTGACTGATTAGGAAAGACTGTTTCTTCTGACACTTATTTCTATGACTTATGTATTTTCTTGCAGCAAGCATTGATGATGACTATTGTCAACTTGGCTCAGAACTTTGTTGGAAGTAACAATGTTAATCTGCTCCAACCTATTGGTCAGTTTGGTACCAGGCTTCATGGTGGAAAAGATGCTGCCAGCCCTCGTTATATTTTCACCATGTTAAGGTAAACTGAAATGTAAAGCTAAAGACATGCTTTTAAGAAGCCTTGTTAGGAAACTGCATGTGGATTTTTTGGCATGATTTTCCATTTACAGAAGTGCTGTGGGACTTCTAGCTTTTAAGGAATTAAACTTTGAATCATAAGGCTGAAAATGAAGATCACTCAGACCTTAAATGATGACTTCTTGCAGAAGTAGCTTTCAGTTTCTCTGTTCAGTGGGAAACCTATTCAGTTTCACATTAGAAAGTGTATTGCTACCTGGTGATAAAACTTACAGCTCAGCACAGACTTGAAAATTGAGATGGATTATTTTCCTTTGAGATGAGTTTCTTTACATCAAGCTAAATGACACGTGCATAATTAATAATGAAGACCTAATGTAATTATGCTGATTTTTCACAGCTAATACTTTGAAATTCAATTTGGTGTGCATACTCTTAGGATGTGTTCCTTGATGCAAATTAGAGTATTTTATAAGTTATGTTGCTTGTTTTATTTCCTAAATTCGGTGTGATATTTTGCCTAAAATTCCTTGAAGTTTCCTTTTTTTGTTCTCAAACTGTAAGCTTTATACATAAGTACCAGATTGTATTCCCTTTCTTACATGTGTTTTTTCTGCAGCAACCTAGTTTTATACATTTTCCTTTTTGCATGAGGTGCTAGAAATTGTATTTACCCAGGACAAAATTCTAGATAAACAAAGGGAGTAAGCAGTGAAACCTCTGTGGTATCTTCAGAGACTGCTAGGCCTAAATTGAGTAACAAAGTTTTGCATTCTGAATGCTTCAAAGAGCAATATTTTAGATGTTAAAGGTTGTCAATTACTAGTGTATTCTGTATACCTGTTATTGTAAAGGAAACAAACATCATCTGTTATGAGCACACTCTTCCATTGGGAAGAACCTCCTTTTCTCAGGAGGATGTGCATCCTGTTTTCAGCTTCAGAATGGCAAAGAGAAAGGAAGATAAAAGACAAATCTGAAAATAGATAATATTTGGACCCATGAACTGTTAAAGCATTATGTTCATTACTTACTGGACTTCAGTTAAACAGTTTTCCTCTTTCTCTTTTTTAAAGCCCTTTAGCAAGGCTGCTTTTTCCATCAGTGGATGACAACTTGCTTAAATTCCTTTATGATGACAACCAGCGTGTAGAGCCTGAATGGTATATTCCCATCATTCCCATGGTTTTGGTAAATGGAGCTGAAGGAATTGGTACAGGATGGGCTTGCAAACTTCCAAACTACGATACCAGAGAGATTGTGAACAATGTCAGACGAATGCTGGATGGCTTAGATCCTCACCCAATGGTAAAAATAATAGTACATAGCAGCGTCTTATTTGTTTGCTAAACAAATCAGTTTGTACGTACAAAATGAATTAATGTCACTCTAAAAAACCTTGACTATTGGAACATCTGAGTTGGATTGTGCCAGTAATTTTGTGTAGGAGCTTTACTTGACTGTTTGGATGAGGCAGAGGAAGTTCAACTTGAAGCAAAAACATGGCAGTTTGTATTTTTCAGATTAATTTGGAGCATTTTTTTCTTCAGTGTGCTGACTGTAAGCCTTCACAGTTGCAAGTCTTACAGGGTAGTTATGACATAGCAGTAGAGTAAAAGTTGTACCACTCCCTTTTAAAGATGCTACTACTTAGCTTCAGCCAAACTTAGTATTTCCTCTGTGTTGTCTGAATTGTATTCTCTTTTACATATCTGTAAGCATAGAAAAAGATGTTGTCACTGTTAAAGAAAATCAGCGGCTCTGAACTGCATCTAACTTCTGTTCCTTTATTTAAAATTCTATAAGGAGTCTCAGAAGTTGTGTATACTTGAAAAAAAATGAACAGGAGGAATTCCTGGGTGAACCCAGGATACTTGTAACAACAGATGAAATACAGATAATGTAACCTTTACTTTACAACTGATGAGTATTGCTACTTTGCTGTGTTTACCAAGTTGCAGAAGCATCTTCTCTGCTTAGATCACTGTTCACTGTGTGCACAGTATCAATTTTCACTACATAGTGAATTTCCTTTTGCAAATTCTTGGGAACAATTAATAGAATAAAAAATTAAATAAATAATGCAATCTGTTTAGGACTCCTAGGCCTTCTGTGTAGTCT
Source organism: Urocolius indicus (assembly GCA_013401255.1). Classification (NCBI taxonomy): domain Eukaryota; kingdom Metazoa; phylum Chordata; class Aves; order Coliiformes; family Coliidae; genus Urocolius; species Urocolius indicus. The sequence goes on along the minus strand of WBNH01001698.1, from coordinate 679,471 downwards.
TACAGTCAATTGGAGCTTCACTGTGGTTGAAAGAGGCAGTTTGGCCTCCATCTAGCTCCTTTCTGTTTGCTGGTATGTGTTTGTGGCAGCATGGTGAGCTAGATAAGAGAATCAATTCCCCACCCTGTTAGTTACTTTTTAAACTGAATGTGTTCCACTATCTTTGCCAAACAGCACAAGAATGAAAAAAACTGTTAGGGGAGGTAGCGCCACTTCCATAAAGTTATTGTGAGACTAGGGTGATAATCTGTTTTCTGTCATCCCTTATCTGTGCTCCAAGTTTTGTTTTTCTTTTCTAAACAAGAAAAGGCCAAACCTACAAACATGCCACCACCTCACTGGGTTCAACTACATCACCTTAAACATTTTTCTGTTCTGTAGATGTTAAGACACGTGCATCTGTCACTTGCATGTGTGTATTCTCTGTTTTTTCTGTAGAAATTTTCCTATAACTTGAGGTATTTGCAGGCACAAGAGGCTGGTTGATAGATTAGTGCAATATAAAGTGACAGTTGTATGGTGTATGGGAAACAAAACAAATATTTGCCTGATGCTTTATCATAAAGATTGTTATCACTTTGCTGGTATTTGCAATTTCAGCTCCCAAACTACAAAAACTTCAAAGGAACCATTCAGGAACTTGGTCAAAACCAGTATGTAGTCAGTGGTGAAATATTTGTGGTGGACAGGAACACAGTAGAAATTACAGAACTTCCTGTAAGGACATGGACCCAGGTAAGTAACAGTGAAATGTGTGTACATAAACCCCCAAACCAATTATTTAATCCTGTATCTGGATGAACTTTTAATATAGTTTCTGATCATTATGCATACATGAGGGGAACATTGTTTCATTTTTTTTGTGTGCCTTTGGAGAAGGTGGTTTTCTACTTGTGCCATCTGGCGTCCATATTAAGAGTATTTTCATCTCCTGATGAATTAATACTTATTCCCCTTTTGAGTAGACTTTTCTATCCTTGATAGATGCCTTGTCTTCGCCTACATCTTGTGAGTTATGTTGGTTCTGTAAATTATAGCTGGTATCAGATATAATGCAGAAACCTTTGGAATCTTACGTTGTTCAGTTGGTGTAAGGAATTAAGGATCTTAAGAAGTGTTTCTGCTTTTTCCTGCCCTGTTTTTAACAGGTGTACAAAGAACAGGTTCTAGAACCTATGTTGAATGGGACTGAAAAAACTCCAGCATTAATTTCTGACTATAAGGAATACCACACTGATACAACTGTGAAATTTGTTGTGAAGATGACAGAAGAAAAACTTGCCCAGGCAGAAGCTGCTGGATTGCACAAAGTCTTTAAGCTTCAAACAAGTCTTACTTGTAATTCTATGGTAACTCTTTCATGTTTGGCTTTCAGAATCCTTACTGTTGCTTGTTGTAAATTCAAATGTTTTTGTAGAGTGTCAGGGAGTGCGAGAGAGAGATAGATTGGTGGACTGAGAATCTGCAGTCTCTGAGGTGTAAGCAACAAGTTGAGCCTTCACGGGAGGTACAGGATCCCCTACTATCTTAACAGAGGGGACTTACGAGATGGAGGGGAATGGATACAGATCCTTTCTCGGAGAGGCAGGTGGATCCCTTCCCAACCTTCTATACCTCCCCAGTTGCCATTGTGTAACAGGTATGGGGCTTTGGAAGTTGAGGGCCAGGCAATGGAATATGTAGGGCCACTTGAGGAGTCACCCAGGGTGAGTCAGTCACTGTCATGCCTTGAGACTGCCTCAAAAAGAAGGGTTATAGTAGTAGGTGATTCCCTTCTGAAGGGAACTGAAGGCCCCATATGTCGACTGGACCCAGGAGCGGGCATCCTGTGGGACAGGGTACTAGAATGTAAAGGAGCCCAAAATAGGTGGTCTGTATTCAGGATCACTTTTTCCAGGCTTAGGATCAGAGCATCCCAGCAGGTGGGAAATCAAGTAAGGGAGCCAGGAGACCTGCAGGTCAGGGAACTGTTGGGCAAACTCAAGTGGAAGAAGAGAGTCTCTAGATCATGGAAGGATGGGATGGCCACTTGGGATGAATATAAGGCTGTCATCAGAGGATGTAGGGAGTCAACTAGGAAAGCTGAAGCCTCATTGGAGTAGAGTCTTGCAAGGGAGGTCAAGGACAACAAGAAGGGCTTCTTGAAATATATTGTGGACAACACCAACACTAGAGGCATTGTAGGCCCACTGTTGAATGAGGTGAGTGCCCTTGTGACAGAGCATACAGAAAAGGCAGAGTTACTGAATGCTTTCTTTGGCTCTGTCTGTAGTGCTGGAGACTGTCCTCAGGAGCCCCAGACTCCAGAGGCAGTCAGGTTAAATGAAAAAAATGTTCTTTTTTTAATGTCAGATATTATCACAAAGCAGAAATAACATTACTGTTGCTATAATTGTATAAATCAAAAGCTACATGAAAATAGGTTAAAAATAAATTAAAGGTCAGAGAATTGGAAGATGAAAAAAGCCTTGCAAAAAGGTGTTTTGTGCTTGAAAAGCAAATCTACCATATCAAGATGATCCACAGGCTTAAACTACCATATGAACTACTGTGAGAATCTGTCTTCAAATTAGTGTTTTAACAGATTACAGAATGTTTTGCAGATTAATCCTGTTTTCTGCTTACTGAAATAAATAGTAAAGGCTGCTTTCAGTGGATGAAATGAATTAATCTACTCTATTATAAGCATCTTTAAGTTATGTGAGCTAGTCGTTGTTCACCCAGCTCTCAAGCAGATACTTTAGATTGATGAATTGTCTTAGAGAGGCTTATTTTTTTTCAGTTGACTACAGAGGAAGGTGCCTAGGGTGACTCGTTCACCTATAAATATCTAAACTGGAGATGTCAGAAGTCAGACAGGATTGATTCCACCTATAATGTAAAAATGATTTCTGACTTCGTGCTTGAACTTGAAAGATGGCAGTTCTCACAGCTGAAAAGTGTTAGATTTCACAGCTGAACTGAAGGATTACTAAAGATGCTTTTCAACTGTTGTGTTAAGTAGTTGGGAATCATTAGGTGCTGCTTAACTTGAACTTCAATATTTAGATAAATTAGTCATGCCACTGAATTCAGGCATATTTCTCTATAGAGCTCTCTTCCTAATTGAATGTGTTACCATAAATCTAATCTTAAATCTTCTTGTGGATAAAAATCTGTCCAGCTGTGTGCTGTGTTCTGTTAGTAAGGTTTGAGTTCACAGTGTTCAAATACTGCTTTTAGTGTGGTGCATGTATATGTGCGGTAGAAATAAACTCATACACAAAGGTTAATGAAGTCTGAAGTAATGCAGTCTCACTCAAGCAGTTTGTTTTGTATTTTATAGGTGCTATTTGATCACATGGGATGTCTCAAGAAGTATGAAACCGTGCAAGACATTTTGAAGGAGTTCTTTGATTTGAGATTACATTACTATAGCTTACGCAAGGAATGGCTTGTGGGAATGTTGGGTGCAGAATCTACCAAGCTTAACAATCAAGCTCGTTTTGTTCTAGAGAAGATACAAGGAAAAATTACCATAGGTGAGTAAATGTAAATTGGTAATAGTAGGAGAAAATCTGGAAGTGATTTAAATACAGTAGAACATCCTTGCACGTAAGACATTTATTTTTGTGACACTGATTTTTTTTTTTCTTTTCCTTTTATTTTTCCCCCTTCTTGTGTGTGTATGTGTCTTGTAGAGAACAGATCAAAAAGAGATTTGATTCAGATGTTGGTCCAGAGAGGTTATGAATCTGATCCAGTAAAAGCCTGGAAAGAAGCACAGGAGAAGGTAGTAATTTGAAATCTCTGGATATATTTGATGCTGCTAATGACATAAATTATATTAATTTATTCACGTTTGATTTCTAGTAGTCTGACTTAATTTATAACACGCAACAGATGAAGAAGATTTTTTTTGTTCCTACTTATTGGCTTCCATTTTAAAAAATGCATTAAACTTGTGCAGATGTTGTCACATATTGGTATTGTATATGGATAATTCTTAGAATAAAATAGGTAATTCAAGTCTGAAAATGAGAATGCAGAGGACTGAATTTCATTATGTACCCAGCTAAAAATTGACAACTTGATTTCTGACTGGCTGATGTATAAAATACTACATCAGTTACCCCACATATATAACTAATTTTCCCCTTATTACTTGTCATGTGATTGCAAAACATAATTATTGATATAAAACCAGTTTTCTGTAATGAAATGTGACTATTATAGAGCCATGGCATTTCAACCTCTGAAATTTGACCTTGACGTATATTTATTTCTGTGTTTTTAAAATCCATGAGGTTTTTTAATTCTTTCAAAAGAGCTGTGTGACAAGTTTAATTTCATGTTTTACTGCAAGAAGGCAACGTTACTTTGAAAAGCAACTTCAGATTTCTGTCAGCCACTCCTTTTCTGTGCCATTGCCACTGCTCTTGCTATTTGTTTTCATTTCTCACTTGATTTGTGCCTTTTTTTCCCACTTCAGTATTTTAACTCCATGCATTGTGTTGTGTTTTATAACAAAACTGTTTTTATGAGATACCATTTGATCCACTTCCAAACCACAGTTTTCCCATTCATGGCTTTGATAGCATTTTTTTTGTCCCAAAGACTGTGCCCATTTCTGAAGAAGCAGATCTACGTGAGTATCCCAAGGACAAAGGTCTCAACCCTGTGAGATAGGTAGGACGGTACCAGTATCTGTAGCCAGCAACATACAAGGCATATGGCTAACTTCAAGTTTCGATTTGTTTTCTTAAGTCAAATGATTAAATAATCCAGCTATAGAAGGTCACAAGAATATGGCCCTGATTTTTGGTCCAGAAAAATGTTAATAGTATTGAAACTGTGAGGGCACACCTTACTGCTCTGTGATGGTGCTTTGGAGCAGTGTTACAGTTCATGCAGAGAACTAAGGTTATTAATACTTGTAATTGTGAATATTTCACTTCAGGCAGCAGAAGAGGAGGACTCACAGAACCCTAATGATGATGCTTCCTCTGCTTCTGGATCAACTTCTGGCCCTGACTTTAACTATATCTTAAACATGTCTCTGTGGTCACTCACGAAAGAGAAAGTAGAAGAGTTAATTAAGCAGAGAGATTCAAAGGTTGGTACACCATGGAAAGCTTGTTCTGGAATCATGTAGCAATTACTGATATGTCTAATTTTGAATGTTCAGTTTCAATAGTATGTACTTCAGTTGTAACTCAATAACTTACATTCTACATACCACTTTCATGTTTTAGGAGAGAGATTTAAATGACCTTAAAAGGAAATCTTCTTCAGATCTCTGGAAAGAAGATTTAGCGGCCTTTGTTGAAGAACTTGAAGTAAGTTTTATATATATTGCTAAAAATATTAAATTTAATTTATTAAAAACGTTATTTGGTTGAAAGTTGTACAATTTAAACAAAAAAAAAAAACTCCAAACACCAAAGCACCCACGTTTTGGATTAGAACCAAATAGACCTCCAAATGTGGTGAAATATGGGAAATCAGTATTGGGTATTTGTGTTCCTAGCTGTGTTCTTCAGGCATAGTCTCTTTTATGTATACAATCTAATGTTTTTTCCAGGTCAATGATGATAAAAGAAAAATTAAATTTCTTTACTATTGATGTGAAAATCTGGGAGCAGTAACTTGTAATAATTACAGTAGTGTTACATCATCTAAATGGTTTTGAGGCAATAAGTATCAAATGCAAAGTTGTACCTGTAGGAACAAAGCATATAGACCATAAGTACTATATGAGGGGCTCCTGCCTGGCCTCGTCAGAAGCTCTGGAAAAAGGTGAAGTCCTGTTGGTGGATAACTTGGTGACTCTCAGCTTTCAATGTTGCCTGAGAAGGGCCGACATAATCTTTCGAAGTGACACAGGATAACACAAATAAGACATTTGTTTTATTTCTCCATGTGTTCATGGTACAGCTGCAATTGGAGGTGTTCTCTTTGGATGCCTGTATTTCAGTGACATGTTCATACTGTGAAAAAAGCTGTTTTAAGGACAGGAGAATGTGCCTTAAGAATGGCTCTGGAAACTAGCTGCTTAAATTAAATGCTGAAATAATGAAAAGCTGCATCAGTACCCAGACACATACAAGAGAAATAGAAACTTGATAAAAGAATTGTTTCATTTATCAATATCCAAAAGTTCTTATTTATTTAATCTTGAATAAAAGTGTAGTTTTTAAATGTACAGGGTAATGAAGAATTTATGAAGATTAAGCAATTGGTTTTCCATTACTGGACAGTGTTAAAATTCACATGAGAATTAAGGGACATCTTAACGCTCTGTATTAAGAAGAGATGAGTCTTAAATAATCATGTTCCACATATTTATATTTCTCCCCACCCTGCCCCACCTTGTTTGTTAGAAAGTAGAAGCACAGGAAAGAGAAGATGTTTTGGCTGGCATGGTTGGCAAACCAATAAAAGGCAAAGTTGGTAAACCCAAGGTGAAGAAACTTCAGTTGGAAGAGACCATGCCATCACCATTTGGCAGAAGAATAGTTCCACAGATTACATCTGCCATGAAAGCTGATGCCAGTAGGAAACTGTTGAAAAAGAAAAAGGTAAATCAAAGCTATTGCTAGAGTTGGATTATTTATTATTTCACTACTCTATTTTTCTCCTTTGGTAACATAAATCCAAACCACTAGACCTCATTAGTGCTGTGTTTCTATTGTTTTGCTGACCTAATGCAGGAAGAAGTTAATACTGGATCTGTTTTACAAGCCTATAGTGACTACTTCTTGTTCAGGTGTTTTGACTGAGATTTCTCCCTTCCAAGAGCATTCAATAAATGTCAATATACCAGTCTAATTTATTATTGTCTACAAAACTATCCCAGGTTTATCTTGAAATATAAAGGTGACATTTATTTTATTTTGCCCAACTTTTTTCTATTTTTAGGGTGAAACTGATTCTCTAGCAATAAAAATGGAATTTGATGAAGAATTTGGTGGAGTCCCAGCTGAGGGTGGTGGGGATGACTCGCTGAATACATCAGCTCCAGCAGCTAAAACCGCTAAACCTAAGAGAGAGAAGAAGGAGCCTGGTAAGATCATAGACTCATAGAATGGTTTGGGTTCAAAGAGACCTTAAAGACCATCCAGTTCGATTTCCCTGCTGTGAGCAATTACACCTTCCACTAGACCACGTTGCTCGAAGCCTCATCCAACCTGGCCTCGAATGCTCCTAGGGATGGGACATCCACAACTTCTCTATGCAACCTGTTCCATTGTCTCACTACATTGGCAGTGAAGAACTTCTGCCTACTATCTAATCTAAGTCTCTACCTTCTTTAAGTTTGGAGCCATTACCCCTTTTCCTGTTATGTACATGCCCTTGTAAAAAGTTCCTCTTCGACTTTCTTGTATACCCCTTTAAGTACTGGAGGCTGCTCTGAGGTCTCCCCAGAGCCTCTCTTCTCCAGAGTAAGTAACCCTGACTTTCTCAGTCCATCTTCCTCTGACAAATTTTGTAGCCCTTCTCTGAACTTGCCGTAACAGGTCCATGCCTTTACATGATCTTTACCCAATCATAGTTAACCATAGTTACATAAAATGATTGAGGATTATTTTTAAACATAACAAGAAGGGAAATGTACCTTAATAATCAACTATTTAATCTGATTTTCTTCCCAAAAAAAAAAAAAGTATGGAAACACTGGAAAGCATGCTAAAATTTCTCTTCTATAAGCTGTTTTACTTAGGGTGGAGGATCTGAGATTTTTAGCATTACATTTTTGGGGAGGTCTAAATCTTTGAATTTTTGAATTGTAATTTTTTGACTAGTTGTTTTTTATTTTATAGTCAAACTGATTCTGTGCAAACTGAAGTTTCTGGTTTGTGTGCTCTCTCTGTGCACCCACCTTCCGTCAGAGTTATAGCACAGATTGTAGAAGTTGATTAAATAAGTATATTTTCCTATTGACATATGAAGTCATGCTGACTCCTTAAAAGTTTTGCATGTTATGGCTTGGCAGATTAACCAATGTCTGTTTCCTCTGTTAGTAGGAATTTATTATTATGCTGTTTGAGAAATACCTGAGAAATACCTAGTAATGGTGGGGGCAGAAGTAAAAGGGAATGCTTGAGTTTTAAAATTAGGAATGAAAAGTGGTTATGCAAATACTTAGGAGATAAGATTTGTGTTTAATTATTCAGGGAATTATCCAACCTGACTAAATTAACAGAGTACAGTTATGACCGAGTTGCCTACACATAGCTCATATCTGCCCTCGCTGGTGTTGAGTCAGCGCCAACTGGCCCGGATTGACCTGAGTTAGCCCTGCAATTAACTGACGGCACTGTTACCCACCAATGGGGTGTCCTCTGCTTCCCATGTTAATTGGATTTTTCCAATAACTGTTTCTGATATTGTTCCCTGAATAATGGAAAGCTGCTTGTTCTTTTCCTGGAAAACCTCAGCAACCTTTAGAAAAATCAAAGTTCTGCTGCAGAGGAGCTAAAACTTCACACTAGACACTTTTTTCAGTGATAAACCAAATGTGTTTGGCAGCAGCAGGTCAGAGTCTGTGTGAAATCATTTCATCTTGTTAAAAGTTTCTTTTTGCAATGTTTCAAAGAGAACATTTTAATGTAATGTATGCATCAGAAACAATTGGAAAATATGAAAAGATTTTTTACTCTGACTGTAGTAAACGCTTTAACTTGTGGCAGGTACTAGGGTAAGGAGAACACCATCATCTACAAAATCCGGTGCAAAAAAAGTGAAGAAACGAAACCCGTGGTCAGATGATGAATCCAAGTCTGAAAGTGATTTAGAAGAGAACGAGCCTGTGATTATTCCACGAGACTCTCTTCTTAGGAGAGCTGCAGGTACCCAGCTTTTGTGAATTGCGCATTGTGACTGGAAGTTTCAAGTATAAATTTGCATTTGCCTTCGGCTACGGCATTCCTTTAGGACTTTGTCTCCTACAGATTGCTTGCATAACATTTTCTTTACTGTTAGCAAAAAAGCTCTTCACGTCAGGTCCAGGGACTTAAGAATTGATATGAAAGATTTTGTAACTTAATCCAGAAATCTTTTCCCTTATTCTAACACAAGAATAGAAATTACTCACAAAACAAGTGAATTATACAACACATAGACAAGATAATACCATGATTACAAACAAAAGAAATACTCAATGGGTTACACTGTCAAATAAGGCCTAAAAGCCCAAGTGGCTAGAGGAAAGTTATGAAAAGCAAACATATCAGAGGCTGGAAGTTTGGGAAAATACATAAATAGTTGATGGTTTAAACAGAACACAAGAATTTTTCTGGAAAACAGTTGATCATTATTTTTCAAGCACTTGATTAGAAAGGAAGTTCAAAAAGGATAGACTCAAGAAAACTTCAATTGTAAGTGAAAGATTTTCTTTCCTTTAAAGTACGTTGGCAATGATGTCTCCATAATGCCATTAGCTGGAGGTAAATGAGCAAGCCCCAGCTGACATTAGATGTTTGGTAGCAGTTTAAATCATAGAATCATAGAATTCTTTGTCCCAGCCCTATCAACCACTGGACCATTTCCCTAAGTGCAACATCTACCCATCTCTTAAAGATCTCCACGGACAGTGACTCCAGCACCTCCCTGGGCAGCCCGTTCCAATGCCTGACCTTTCGTTCTTCCAAGTTCAAACAAGTTTCTTTTCCCTCAGTCTTTTGTCTTGTATACACCGAGGCAAGGACTGTTTAGTGACTTCCACTTTATCTATTAGCATCAACAACCATCTTGAAATGGGTGTGTCATTTTTTAATTTATTTTTTCAGCTGAGAGACCCAAGTACACTTTTGACTTCTCAGAAGAGGAAGATGATGCTGATGATGATGATGATGCGAACAATAACAATGATCTGGATGAACTCAAAGTAAAAGCCTCTCCGGTTACAAATGACAGAGAGGATGAGTTTGTTCCCTCAGACAGTTTAGAAAAAGACGAATATGACTTCTCTCCAGCCAAATCAAAGCCATCTCCAGAGTAAGTACTACAGCAGTATTTCTTTACTATTTGTTTTTGAATGCAGAAGTCTCTGAACAAAACTGAGAAACATCAGCCCCTTATTACTCTACACGTACCATGTAATATAAAATGTATACATTATTATCTCAGCCATGCAACTGACCTATGCAGAGATTTGACATGACTTCCCACATTATGGTACACTTGTCAGTAATACCATCTGCTAAACTGCTTTGTGTAAGATCCTCTGTTCTCCATTTTGTGCCAGTCTAGTATACAAAACTATTGAAAAAATGTAATTCTGTTAATCTTAAATGCCTGAAGTTCATGACTGAATGGTAATTTGACTGCTGCAAACATACACAAGAATGCTAGACATGCCTTGTAGTGCTAAAACAGGAATTTAGCCTCATATGGATATTATAACATCTGCTTCCTTCAGTATGTAGTTAATGCAACTCATATAATTTCCCTTTCCTGTTTGGAAGCAGAAAAACGTCTCAAGACAAGAAAAATCAAGATTTTGGGAACATCTTCTCCTTTCCATCTTATTCTCAGAAGACAGATGATGGTGAGCTTGTTTTCACTGATTGTTCAATTTTACACCAACTGCATGGAATGTATTAGGGATTTTGTGCTGTACACCAGCTTCACACAGTAGTTACAGAAGAAGCCACATTCAGATTGTAAAGGGGAAGAGCATTCGGATCCTGAGAGGAACAAAGCTTGTGTCCACAGGCTGGCTGTAGTTTCAGAAGCACTTTTTTGAGATTAATTTTGATTGTAATTAATATAGATGATTTAAAATGTGCAGTGAATGAATCTTATTCTACACATACTCTGTGATTGTAGATACAACAAAATTGGACAGTGATGAAGAGGATTCTTCTCCTGTTTTCTCATCTTTTGCCTCAAAGCAAATGGAGAAAATTCCAAGTAAGACAGTAGCTGCTAAAAAGGGTACGTATGGGATTGTCCTGTAAGACAGTCCATTTTCCCTGGGCAAACTCATTTGCTTCGCCTTTGCATTGCCTTTTCATATCTTCACAGCAGGAACTGCATTTGTTTATTTTTAACTTGGTGAAATTCAGCATAGGGTGTGAACTTCCAGCTCCTCTATGATACTAACTTCTTTCTTTCCAAAGGCTACTGTAGTGTCAAAATTAAATACTTCTCACATAAGGAGTTGGTGTCCTGCCTTAGATTAGTTTAACTAATGGGAAGTTTTTATCCTCAGGGAGTAAGTGAAACAAGATGACATTGGGTTTGAAGACTTGTCTATAATGGGTTGAACTTGTTTACTTTGAAAGGAAGAAGAGCAAGTGCGAAGGGGGAATCCCCAAGAAATATTTGTGTATGAAGTAGTTGTCATGGTTTAATCCTAGCCAGCAACAAAACCCCACACAGCCACTCACACACTCCTCCCCAGTGGGATGGAGGAGAGAATCGGAAGATTAGAAGTGGGAAAGCTCGTGGGTTGAGATAAAGACATTTTAATAGGGAAAGCAAAAGCCATGCACACAAGTAAAGCAAAATAAGGAATTCATTCTCCACTTCCTCTGGGCAGGCAGGTGTTCAGCAAACAGGCTCCATCCAATGGTTACTTGGAAGACAAGCACTATCACTACAAATGCCTCCTTCCCTCAGCTTTAGCTGCTCAGCGTGTTGCCATATGGTGTGGGATATTCCTTTGGTCAGTTGGGGCCAGCTGTCCCAGCTGCATCTCCTCGTGCCCCTCCAGCCCACTCGCTGGTGGGGTGAGGTGAGAGGTAGAAGAGACTTTGACTGTGTAAACACTGCTCAGCAATAATGAAATCATCTCTATATTATCAGCACTGTTTCCAGCACAAATCCTAAATATAATCCCAAACTAGCTACTAGGAAGAAAATTGACTCTACCTCAGATAAAACCAGCACAATAGGCTATCACAGTAAGTTTTACTTGGCACGGTTCTTCTTGAAATGGAGGATGAAAGGCTCTCCTCAAACTTCAGAGGTGTAAATTCTTTCAATTATTAGTCAGGCTTTTAGAACTGGCACCTTGCAGGAACTTACACTGCTGAATTAAGATCAGTTCCAAATCCAGCATGCTTATTATTTGGATTTGTTAATGTGATTGTGCTTGGGTATTTGTAGGAGTAAGGGGTTTTTTTTGGTTTATCAGTTGTAAGGGCTAATTTTAAGAGAAAGACTTGAACTTCCTTCTAAACGTGTGTTAAATATAGTGCTAGACACTTGCCATAATTAATGGTAAAAATAATGTTCTTTCTTACCTGATAGTAGTTTAAGTAGGTTATAAAATTAGCACGTGATAGACTGGGGATTTTGTTGTTTTCAGATCTTTGCCTTTCTTCCTGTATGTCTTTCAGATAATTTCCTTTTTTTTTTCCTGCCTTGAGATACCTCAAGGAAATCTGCAAGAAAGCAGCCACTTAAAATAGTGAACTTACTCTCCTAAAAATGAGGGGTGAGAAACTCCTTCACGTATTAGGTACCAGTGAATTGCAGCATCTTTTCATCCTATCCCCCAATGCTTCTCTATTTCTAATATCTTTCTTGCTGCATCATGTCTAATCTAATTTGTAAACTGTTTGAATCAGTGAATGTCTGAATGTTTCTCAAGTGCTTTCAACCAGTAAAGTTCTATAATAGGATAAATGGAGATTGTTTACAGAAATAGCTGATCTCTGATAGGATAGTCTTTTATGTTAATTTTCTGTGCTGCAGGGAATACCGGGGAGAACTGTGTATGCAGTAGCTAGGAATGGATGCAATTTAACATTCAGTCTCCTTCTCCCTCTCTGTTTTTTGAAGGCCTGGATGCAATGAGTTGTCATTAACCTAACTCAAAACTTTAACATACAGCCATGGTTTGCAGTTAACATTTACACTCTCAAAAGAAGTATAAACAGGCCCTCCTTCAAGCAGAAGTTAGAAGTTTTGCCTTCAGAGTAGCCTTGGAGACAGTCTCCCTCTCAGTGCGTGACAATGTGACAGGTTGCTCTCACTAGTTTTCATCTCTTCTCCTTTGCTCAGATTAGACCACAGTTTCCTGATCCCAGTCTGACAGTGCAGTGATCACCTGGCATGCTTAGTTCATTGGTCATCTGATGTCCTTTTAGTAGTCTTTTTGAATCTAAATCCATCTTCATGCCCTGTGTCAGCAGCCTCTTCAAAACCCATTTTCTGGTACTGTAATATTCCAACCCACTCACCTTCACACAGGCAATGCCTATTGTGTGGCTGAAACAATTGTTCCAGGAGTCGTTTGATTTTTTTTCTGTGACTTCAGAGCTCGGATTTGTAAGGATAGAAAGCTGAAACTGAAGAACCATTTGTTGTGCCTTGTTATCTGTACAGCCACATTCCCTTCTCAATGAGAAGAAGTAAAGGGATAGGTATGAGTTCAGCTTCTTTCCAGCCTTTGATCAATTTGAGATGAAATCTCGTGACCTCTAGTTTACAGAGAATCAAGAGACTGCTGAGCTTGCTTTCCATGCACTGAGAGTTCTGTGGTTCTAGTGCCATATAGTAAGCCTAAGGGAAATCTGAAAAGCAGTTGTACTCTTTGATGTTTCCATTCATAGATGGTTCCTTGGGTTGCTTTTGGGATATTACTGACACCAGAGCTGTGGCATAGCTCCTGTAATGGTGAGAACAACAACAACAAAGGTTTGAGGAGCTTTCCTCAAGGCTCTGGGATGCAGTCGTCGATGTTGAGGATTCCTTAGTGAAAACATGAGATTACAGCAAAGAACTGCAAGGGTGACTTTCCCATGGTGTCCATTTGAGGGGTATGGTTTAGTTTAGTGATGGGCCTGGCAGTGTGAGGTTAGTGACTGGACCCTGATTTTAAATGTCTATTCCAGCTATAATGACTATGATTATAAGCAACTGCTAACCTTGAACAGCCCAACTATCAAGATTCTAGCAGTGAGACGACATACACACACTTTGCATCAGCTGTAGGACTGATACTGTTCCTGGACTTTCTGCCAAACGCTTGGGCTTCTTGAGAACCTGTGTACATGGCCCCTGCTGCAGGTGGCCACTTCATGCCACGATACCTAGTGGAGAGCTTGGCTGAGCTGCTTGCAATCTAGTTGCTGTCAGAGATGCTTCCCGTTTGTGCAGGTATTGTGTATATAATCTAAGTAGTAGTAGTTCAAGATCCCACTAGAGTTAGTACAGCAGGAGATGCATGTTCTGGAAGACAGGGACACTTGTTACCTTTAGCCACCAGGCGACAGTTAAGAAGTTTGCTGTCCTTTGGACTTGGTGTTCTGCAGGCAGACTTCCCAGGAGCTGACCAGTGATGACCAGCTCTGTTTGAGGGAAAGAACAAGTCTAGTGTTTGTGGCAGTGTCTCATACCTCTTTCATTCCCTAGTTATTTCCTTCTCCCCAGTTTCCTGTTTGTCAGTGATAAGCCTGTCCCTTTCCCTAACATCGGTTAACAAGCTCACGGGCTCAGGGCCAGCTGAAGATGGTGACATCTCCTGGTGTATGTGCTGGGTAGTACTTGTCAATGGACCATACCTGGCTTCTGACAGGTATACAAATGTCACATTAACAGCATGAGGAACTGTGCAAGGCACAATTACCTGCCCAAAACATTCTCAGTCCTGTAGGAGGATGTTTAAACCTCAGCTCCTGAGGCTGGATATCACCAGGATCTAAAATGAATCCTTGCTATGAAGATTTTTTCTTGGTTAGTTTCTGCTTGTCATCTTCAAGTTGACGAAATCTGTGAATCTTTCCCATCACTGCCCCTTAGTCTACATTTCTTATTCTGGCAAAGCTTATTGCTGTATGAAGGACTTTGTTATCTTATGGGAATTAAAGTCATGTACCTTGAGGTAGCCCTGCCCCCTCCTTTACTAATAACTAGCTACTAACTTTTGGTGATGCTTTTAGAAAGTTTTCCTCCTGCTTTCAGTTGCTGCGTACTTTTTCCAAGCTTACTGGTAGGTCTTTGTTAGATTAGTTTTACTTTACAGTAACACAGCTGTCTCTTCCCAGTTGAGCTACCTGGAGACGACTATTTCAAGTTGCTTTCAAATATGGTTCCTGACTTCCATCCTAAGCATTGTCGCTTCCCTCGCCAAGTCTCCTCTGAAATGTTGCCATCTTTTTCCCATCCTTGATGTCAAAGGCAGCTTTGGGGTTTTTTTTTGTATCATCAGCACCTGATACTTGGGCTACCCAGTAGGTAATTATCCCAACAAGCTGGAAAGGCTTCGCTGGCTTTGTGCAGTGCTACTTTGTGCTGCCAGTGGGAAGCAGTTTAAGGCCTGGTAACCTTAGTAGTTTGTGGAGACACTCTTGTCTGACCACATCTTTCTAGTGATACCATAAATGAAAGGTTGAGTTACCAGGAATGTGGACATTTGAGACATCTGCAGTGTCACACAGGTGCAGGGGAGTTGGACTAGATGATCTTTAGAGGTCCTTTCCAACCCCTACCATCCTGTGTGTCTCATCATCTTTGAGGTATTTGTGGCTGATAGACTGCAGGGCAGTAGTGTATCAGATTTCTGCAAGACTGACTTGTCTGTAAGTGTATAGAACAGGTGACCTGATGATCTTAAGGGCCTTTTCTAACCTCAGTGGTTCTGTGATTCTGTCCCTTGTCACCCATTGTGTGAACATACCCACGACTGGCTTGTGGAGTTGGCAAGACTAGTTGTGTAGCAGTAACTGAAATTCTGTAAGAAATGCAGTGTTAGGTCCCTTTCCTGTCCTTTCTGCTTTTTCTGAAGTTCCTTTTCTGTGCAAGTGTGAGCTGTGCTGTCTCAGACTCCCACAGGAACCACGGGGAAGGGTATCCTGCAGTTGTGAAGGTAAAAATGCTACAAGCAGCAAGCTGTATCTGTAAACTCTGTAATGTATCCAAGCGTGGTTGACTTGACTTATCCGACTTGGAGAGCTTCTATTGCTGCTGTAGTTACTGGTAACCCATTATGTGCTCATAAAGATGAAAAAGCATTTAATGAAAAGTATTGGAACGTACTGACAGGTCTCAAGGAATGACAGTTTGTCCCTGTTTATTCCACATGCTTTTAGTGTAAAAGCTGCAGCATGTTTTCCCCAAGTGCAGAAACCACTTGTTTTAACATCTGACATTTCTGCTGTAGTTGCAGTATCTAATAACATTTAATACTTCTAACCAGTTTATGAATGTAACATATTTAGTATCTCTTCTAACAGCAAAGCTAGATGTGGCTCCTAAACCTAAGAGAGCTCCCAAGGCCAAGAAGGTGGAAACTGTGAACTCAGACTCAGATTCAGAATTCGGCATTCCAAAGAAGACTGCAGCACCCAAAGGTAAGCACCTCCACTCGCCTCCCTGCTCTCTAACACACGGTCACGAGTCTTTTTATCAGGAAGCACAACTAGTGTCTCTAAAATTAGAACCACGTTGGTTAGTAAATCAGTCACTGGTCAGTTCAAACAAAGCCGGAGCCTTTTCTGTGCCAAACGAAGCGTACTGACTTTTGACAAACAGCGTGGCAATCTTTCATCTCACCTTCACTGCTGGGAATGTACTCAAGAGCTCCAACCCCCCTTCTTTTTATGTTCAGCACTTCTACTGGCTGCTGCTTGTTTTCTTGGATGTTCTGAGCTTTTGGCAAGACAGTACACATTTTGGTAGTAGTTCTAGTAAGTGCCGATTTCTGGCTTTTTTAACCAATTTTTTTTGTTGTGTGTCAATTCTCAGAGGCCTCACAGCAGAGCACACTTGAGTGTATTCAGAGGACTCCATAAGGGATGTGCTGCTGCTGTTGATAGTTGAGGTCAACAGTAAACTTACTAAATAGTAAAGATGAATTAATGCTGTGCAACCAGCACAGAAGGTCACTGAGGACTCGGGCTGCTTCAGGAGTCATCGATGTAACGAAGCCTGTCTGTGTCCTGAGCTGACAGCTGGAATTGCTGGGGTGAATGGTCACTTTGGGAGAAGCATAAAAAATTCAAAACTGAGAAACCAAAATACATTTTACTGCAGTTGTAAAGAAGCTGGAATTCTCAATTAAATTTGAACTTTTACCATGTAAAAGTTTTAACATGCTAAAGTAATTTCACTTGGGGTTTTATTCACTTTGCTCAACTCTGGAGCTTTATTTAAAGGGGGAACAAAAAGGAAAAGAAACTGAAATCAAATTCTCTTACTTAGGAAAAGGTAGAGGGGCAAAGAAAAGGAAAGCATCCAGTTCAGAAAATGAAGGTGACTACAACCCTGGGAAGAAGGCACCTAAATCAGCACCAAGCAAGGTGAGTTCCATCTCTGCTCCTTCCTCGGGGACTGGGAGGGGAAATCTGTTAGTTTCTCTTACAAGGTGCCAGTTCTTGTTACAGGTTGCTAATGGGATAACAAGGAAGGGGGTTTCAGTATGTTTAGAAATTAGATGTTAGAGAAGGTTTACCTCAATTTGCAAGGTTAAGAAGGGAAAAGGTACACAGCAACCCAACTGATCTGTCCTTTTCTTTTCTAAAGAAAGCCAAGAAGGCCGCTTTTGACCAGGATTCTGACGTGGAAATCTTTCAGTCGGGCTTTGCCTCCGAAACTGCCCCAAAGCCACGGACAGGCCGGGCTAGAAAAGAAGTCAAATATTTTGCAGAGTCCGATGAAGATGATGATTTTGATATGTTTAATTAAGTGCCCAAAGAGCACACAAAATGTTTTCCAACAACTTATCTTGTGTTGTCTTTTTGTCCCTTCTGTCGCAAACTTTTGTACATTTGACTTATTTTATGTGATAATGTAATTGATGGTTTTTATTATTGTGTGTAGGCATTTTAACATTTTGTTCTTACACCTACAGTTTTATGCTCTTTTTTACTCATTGAAATGTCATGTATTTGTCTGACTGGCTTGTAGACATGTTCTAGACAGCTGTGCTAAAGCACATTTTAATTGTCATGGTTGCAAACAGCAAACCTGCTTTTTGAAATGAAGTTTAAACATTAAAAAATGGAAAACTACTCTGTGTGTGTGTGTGTGTGTGTGAGGTGTGGACTAGAGCGATTACTTCTACACAGCTGGGCTTTTTTTTTTAAAATAAATATATTTTATTCTTTGCCAGGAGACTCCATGGAAAAAGGTAAACAGTATATGAACATAGAAAGCATTGTTAAACAATCTCAATGTACAAACAGAGCCAGTGAAAGTACATCACAGACTTGCTAGAATATAAAAACAAAAAAAAATCCACTAGTGCTTTAAATGAAACCTAAGAAACTGACACTTTAAATCTGTTAACCATTCTACCACAGTTTTTCACTCTGCTTCATGGTGATTTAACAAGGCCAAGGCGGCAGATTTCTCTCCTTGTGTTTCTCTGGCAGTTCCTAGCTGTACTTCCCTAGCACCTGGAAGGCTGGACAAGCCCAGCTCCTCCCTGGCAGCCCCCTCTTAAGGAAATACTCTAGCTCGCCGAGTCCAGCGCTGTCAATGAGTCTGCTGGTTATCGTCCCATGAAGTTTCCCTAATGGCTTATGAACAGATAAAACAAAAAACATGGTAACACTAAAAAGTGTTTCTGCCTTGGAGGCTATCGTTGCTGCAGAAATGGAGTAGTTAATTGGGTAGCTAGGTCACCAGCCAGGTGAGAAACCGCTTCTTTAAATTTTAAAGTGACATTAACAGTGGAACAAATGACAGCTGAATAACTAGGCTGGCAGGTAATGCTGATACTGATGCCTTTTCTGCTAGTGCAGTCAATTCTTGTATATAGATTTTTTTTTTACAAGGAAGGAGATGCAAGGTTTTTGTATTAAACTAAATCAGACGGTCCTTTAAACTTCCTTTTCTGGACGTGTACAGTTCCATTTCATAGGGTTGGTGTCTTGATCATTTTAGGTACGAGAGACAAAAGGAAAGCACCAGACATCCAGTATGGACAGTACAGCCATACGTTTGTATGTACAGAGTCATCAGAAATGCAACCCAGAACGTGTAGTTTGAGATCTGTCTTGTCACCATGCAATCTTGAATGTTCAGAGGAGAAAACAGAAGCTTAACTATTTTTGTGGTTTTTTTTTTTTTTGCATGAAATGGCTGATTTAAGAGTTTCAAAAGTTTGCATTTTCTAGTTTTAAAAGTTTAAACAGCAAGGAGTATATATCGATACATATGAAAATTTCTTGGTCCTTGTTGAGTTTGTATCTATATATATACACATATATAGATAATATATTAAGTCCAGAAACTAAAGCAGCAGTAAAAATGTTTTTCTTGCCTTTTTTTTTTTTTCCCATCCCTGTACATAAGGTGTTAGGAATGTCTGAAGTAGCTGGAAAATGTCTTATTGCACCATCGGGGATTGACTGACACTGCTGTTATCCACTGAGCTAGGCGAGATACTCGGACTGTGTTCTGCAGTATTTCCATTGGAGGTGGGTGTCAGTGGTTCGTGTCCTTCAGAGTTCTCCAACATTTCCTGGATGAGAGGTGGCATGGATCCAGGAATTTCCATTTTCAACGTAATGACACGTTCTGCACCTTTAAAAAGAAACCAAAAAGTCCTTTCCATTAGTGTGATTTCATACTGTTTTGTTTCTGTTGGCATCAGCAGCAGCCATTGCAGGCTATGCTATTTTTACTGGATTTGGTGTCTGTCTCCTCTTCTTGCACACAAAATCATGTCAGTGAACAACCTCATTCCGTACAAGGGTAAGGAGTTAGAGGAGGGGCTCCTCAACAAATTAGTTTTTAATTATGACACAGCAACTACTGTTACAAGGCAGGTAAATTGGATTAACTGCTGCTTTTTGTAGAAGGGAGCAAAAGGGCCTTAAGTTGTACTGAAAAATTACACTGGGAACACCCATCTGTCCGTATAAACTGGAGTATACTTTACACTTTTTGACCTGTACGGGATCTGCAAAGACCATGGAATGACAGAACTCCTGGCTGCTTCGTGTTAAAGGGGTGAGGCAACTCCTCTAAGAGAACTGCAGCGATGCAAGTCACAACACTTCTTTCCCCCGTAGAAAACTCTGAAGTAAGAATCAGAATTTAACAAGCCACTGTTTCATAAAAGAACAAATTCAGGTAAAAGGATACTTTTTTGGTGAAGCTGCCTGCTGCAGTTTTCAGGCATCTTCTCTCGTGCTGACCAACCACAAGGGTATACAGAAACATGGCTGCTGTTCACATCTGATTTAAGCCAACTGCCCCTGTGCTGGGCCTTGTCAAGCATAACAACAGGTGTTCTTATAGAGAGAGATGGTTTTGCAAGCTCATAGGAGTAGGACTAAAGAAAACTACTGCATTAATCCTGACTACTTGGCCTGTGGGCTGGCAAGTAATACTTGTTCAGGAAACCCTCTCTCCAGCATTCACCAGTGGCTGATGGTCTGATGCTGCATTAAAGACTTGGGGCCTGCCATAAGGAATCTGCACTGAGGCACAAACGTGCTTTATGTATTGTGCTGCTGGGGGGAAAAAAGACTTTTCTTACCAGGACAACAGCAGGTAACATACAGCCATAAACCTCAGTATTCAAATATCTGGTCTAAGATAGATGCCTGGTCACCTTACAATTTGAGTCTAACGGAATAGGAATCTGTGCTTTTTAAAAGTGAAGGAAGGCAGGAAGAGCCAACAACATTGAAAAGATTCTGGTTATTAAAGAACCGTTCTTGAGGAGCTTAGTAATCTCCAAAGGCAATGACCAGCTTTCCAAGTGAGTACTGACTAAAAAGTCTCTTAAATAGCTGTTAGAAACAAGAGGGCAAGCTCTGTAATCTGAGAGAAATTAATGCAGTTAGGCCGAGACCACCTCTGAAAACCATCTGTAGTCAGCACGGTGCTGATGGACTGAACGTAGCCTCCTTAGATACCTGCACACTATCACAGGCAAGCCTACACACACTGATCCATCTCTAAGCAGGGTCAGTTTGGATTACAGGTGCTGAATCTCCAAAATCATCAGTACACCAGATGACAGTTTAGGGGCATTTTTGAGACACGAGTATGTTCTGCTCTCTGTAAACAGACTTTGTGTGTTTTGGAAGCCCTGAGTGACAGAAAGTACGCAGTGACCTGCACCCCCCCCCCCATAAACATTAACAAAGGTTTAATTCAGGGGGTTTGTCTGGTCTTGAAATGATTTCACAAAGAGTTCATGCTAATGATTTGCTAACCTACTTATAGCCAAGATATGTTCAGAGCAGAACCAATTTAAAGATGGGAGTTAGAGAAGAAGCGAAAGGTCACAATGCCCCTCCTTAACTGTATTACAAAGAACAACCAGCCAGGTCTCTGGCCCAGCTTCCTGTGAAAAGTAACAGTGGCAACGACCTGAACTATGGGGAGACACTTTACCTTTCGCGCTGATGCTGCGGAGATCTGTGATTTTCATTAAGATCTTTGGGAACATATGAGGCTTGTTGGGTCGTCTCTTTCGGATATAAATTTTCAGTGCTTCCAGCAACGGCTCCTGCAGCTTGTCCACTTTCATGGGTTCTTCAAGGTCCTGGCGATCTGTAGGGAAGTACCACAGCACTTGTATGAGAGCAAATATTTTTTTTATCTCTTTTTTTTTTTTCTTTACAAACTCCAAATTCCTGAAGCTCCTCCATTCTCTGGCTTAGAACTCACTCTGTAGTGAGCACTTCTTAGGAAGAGGATAAACCATGGCATTCTGAAACTCGGATTCATTGTCCCTTGGTGACTGGAAAGGGTTGATGTTTGAGTGGTCCAGAACTGCCAGTTTGCTCTTGCACCTCCCTCTCCACGAGGAAAACATCTCGCTGCAAGCAGTGTTTCAGAAATACTTCTGTCTGCAGTCAGCAATGAGCTACAGAGGTGTACAAGGAGATTCAGAGCCAACGGATCTCCCCGAGTGAAGGGAAGTACCCTCCGGTATCAGCAGGTGGCAGAGCGAGCTCAGGGACAGCGCAC
This sequence comes from Urocolius indicus, assembly GCA_013401255.1. Classification (NCBI taxonomy): domain Eukaryota; kingdom Metazoa; phylum Chordata; class Aves; order Coliiformes; family Coliidae; genus Urocolius; species Urocolius indicus. The sequence continues at coordinate 657,601 of WBNH01001698.1, read as the reverse complement.
CAGGCGCGCCAGCCACGCGGCACTGAAGTGTCGGGAGCCATCGCTGCTTTTGGGGTACCGTTGGAATGACACTGTACTAAAGGGCCAGCGCTGGTTGTTCAAACGTTCTCTAGCAGCACCCTGCTTGTGTTCCAACAGAATGGCCCAACGAAACAAGGTGTGTTTCCATGGCTAGTGCAGAGTGGGCAAAGGAGGAGAGACACTAGGTGACTAAAATCACAGGATTTTGGAAATTAACAGAGACTTTGCTTTTCGTATTTTAGAACTATGACTGTACTCGATTTTACTTCACAATGTCCCATTCAAGTTGTAATCAGTGCCTAACCTCCTCCCCCTCCCCCCCAGTCGTGTCATCAGTGCCACTAAGCTAACACCAAAGCACAATCTGGTTTTTTTTCCCTAAAGGAAGTTGTCACCACTGGCTTCTGTGTGAATGCAGCTACGTGCATGTGCGAGCAGTTCTGAGTACAAGCCGCGTAACAAAGGTCCCTCACACAGGCACCCACATACCCCTTCTAACCAAACCCAGCGGGCAGGACCCCCGCAGTCCTTTGTCAGGCACATAATAGGATCAGCTGCTTGACAGAATGAGCTGATTCATTTAACAACCGTCACCAGTAGCAAACAAACCTTTAGTGTTAAGTGGTTTATATAACATACATCATATGTATCTATTATAGATATGTTGTAGTACAGGAAAGCAAAACATGTTAAAGGTAAACGAGGATCTTATCGTGTCTGTCCTTTTCAAATGCATCCGAGCCCGTGCTGTACGGTACCTCCACAGATTAAGCAGATGGCACTGAGGAGACCTGTTTCTGTATCATCCATTTCCAAAGGCAGGAGCTGGTTGGCAAACGTGAACACCAGATCAGTCAGCGGGCCGAATCCAGCGTTGTGCATCTGAGTTCGGTTTAGGGTAAGGCCATCGGAAAAGGTCATGGTGTCTTGTTCTGGTGTGTATCTTGTGCAAATTCTGAGGATCTGTGGAAGAACAGGAAAAAAAAAAAACAACACCCCAAAACTGAAGAATTTGGTCTATGTGAGGTTGTGTTGCATTTTCTCGATGTGGCAAATGATCCACCGGACACGGTCACATCCAAACCATCCAAAGTATAACTCCAGTTTGTTCAGTTCTGGTAGCACAAAACTTCTCTGGCACAACATAAATATACTCACCTGACTAGGATTTTTTCTATAACAGAAATTCAAGAACATATTTTTTCCCCCTAGTTAGGAAATAATCAAAACTTCCACGCAATTCTTACCACTTGGGTCACCAACATCCCACTGACGTTCACATAAACCACTCTAATTACTGTGCTGTAGGCACCTAACTATAAAACACTACTTGGCACTGCTGGTCTCAGCCAGCGAGAAGATCAGAATAGCTCACCTCCTTGAACCTACAACACATTTCATTGATTCTAAGGATCAATTTTGCATGACAGCGCTTCTCTGGGTTGTGCCTTTGGTAAGGACAAAGCGTCTCTGCAGTACCTTGTGTGAGTGAGGGCGGACAGCTGTGAGTTGGTGAAAGGCAGAACATCACTTGTGCTTTGGGGTGCCTTCCTCTTTTCTGTGACAGCAGCCAGGAGATCACCCCTCTGTGGTAGTTGTCCCCAGAAAGCAGTGCAAAGCCCTCCCTCTCTTGCCTGAGCAGACTACCCGACATGGCGCCCCAGCACTTGGCCCACCTTGTCTTCTTTCCCAGTCATTATAACTTCCATGTGCTGTGCCACCAAACCTCCTCACCACCCCACAGGCCTCCAAGCCTGCCTTGGGGCTCTGGCACTTCCCCTGTGCTGGGCCATGCTGTGCCAGTAAGGGAGGGCACTGCTGGTTGTGGCAGGGCTGCTGTATGCCAACGGCCATCCAGCACCAACCCTGGTGAACAAGCATCTGAGGGGAGGATGGGGATGCACACCTCTAACTGGACTCTACTGGAAGAGTGCCAGAAAAGTGAATAAACCACTAAGGATGTGCTGCATTTTGTAAGGAAATGCCTGTGGGGTAACCGTAGCATCGAGAGCGCTGCCTGGGCCACAGAGAGCTGTGTCCAAATGCTCTCACCTCTCACAGCAAACCCAGGATGTGTCCCATCGTGAACTCAGCACGGCACGGGCTCATCTGTACAGCTGCTGTTAATGAACTCTGCATTAAGGACCAAATGAAAGAGCTGTCCATCACATTGACCTGTTTCTGTTACGTAGATCACTGCTTAATGTTTAAAACAATCAGAGGTGGGAAAAAGCTTATCCCTAAACTGAACTCAAATAAAACCTTGCTGGAGTCTAGCTGATTAGCTAAGACTACAGCTGTATTTTTTCAGGGCCTGACTGTATTTATGTCCCATGTACAGCCATCCTACTTGGTTTTAAAGATTCAACAAGAAAAGATTTACAAGGATACGTGAGCACAGGGAGAATTTTAATTATTCCTATAGCTGCGGAAGCTCTGAGTCAGAGGCCCAGCACTTGGCAGCTGACCAGGCTGGGCTTGGTTCTCCCACTTTCATCTTTGCCTGGCAACGCTGCTCCAAATAAGCAGGGAGGAGAAACGAGGAGGACATGGCACGTAAGAGGCCTACAGGGAAGCTTTTATTTCGCTTCTAAATTCCTCGGTAAGAGACTTAACAGGGTGTACTTCTGCAGAAGGCTCTTCAGCTATTTTCTATCTGAGCAATAACCTTATATCACATTGTGGGTACAGGTTGAAGCACGAAGACTGTGTGTGGTTGGATGGGCATGTTTCACATTGCTCCCCTACCCCCGAATCAGAATAAGCTCTTGAAATTACTTGAATGAATGACCAGGAGAGGCACAAATACAAACTCACAGGCACTCAAATTCTTCACTGACCAGAAATTCCCCACTAATAGAAGTGATCTTAAAAGGCTGCCGGCAGGTTTTCTGTAACAGCTGAAGTATAGCTCAGGATTACTGGTAGAAATTACCATTACAGAGCACAGCACCCTGTCAGTAAGAGACGGCGCGTTTACCATGTCCTGTGCAGCCAGTGACCACCGACAGTTCCCTGCCCAGAAGTCTGCTGTTGGTTAGTTACCCTTTTAAATCATTAAAAGGCTTGTACAGCAAGGAGAAGAAACATGCAGAGTGTGTGGTTTTCAAGAAAAGCGAGGTTTGAAAACTTTGCATATTCATTGAGAAACCCAAGAGCTGCTTGGTTTACTCCCCTTAATGGCATGCAGGAGAAACTGAAGTGCAGCCCACACATGCAGTAGCTGCCTTCCAGTAAGGGCACGTGGCCTGCGACGATCAGGGACCCAACTTCTGGAAGAATAAGGCTCTGTACATCTTAAGTGGTAAAGATTTTCCCTCGGCTCAGCTGGAGAGAAAGGCAGCCCCTTTTTTTCTGGTGCTATTTTAACTGATAAGCCTTAGCAACAAGAACTCCTCCCTCCACACCCTCAGGACTCCAAACTCAACAAATGAGCTGATCAGGAGTCAGAACTAAGTTGGGCAATGCCGTGGTGTTTCCCGCAGGCCGCCCAAGCAGGACAGCCAGATAAAGTTCCTCCGTGTCCTCCTTCCTAGGGCAAGTCTGAGCACCCAGCCTCCTGGGACAGAGACACCCCGGAGCCATCATCCCAAACAACCCAGAGGCTGAAGGCACACCTCCTGCCCCGCAGCAGGCTGCTGGGCCCTCCCTGGCAAGCACTCCGTGCTCAGTCCCGGTACCCTGAGCCCTGCTCTGTTTGGGGCATGTGCTGGGGGGCTCAACGAGACCGACCAGATGGCTGCTCCCCAGGGCTAAGGAACGTGCAGCGGGCAGGCTGGGCCGTGCACCCCAGCGCTGCACCACGCTGCACCAGCCCTCAGCTGCTGCTCCTGGGCATGGCTGAAGCTCAGCTACGTGCCTTCTGCAATGCACCCAGCTCGACCGCAGCAGTCAGGCCTCAGGTTTCTCCTGCATTCCTTTGACATTATCCCCCAACGTGCTGTTATTAAACTGTGAGACAGATCACTTGAAATGCTTTTTTTTTTTAAAGAACCAAATTGCGTCCTTCATCAAGATCTGCAAAATGCCACGGATACTGCTGATTCGCTGCTAAACCTTCCTTGGGCAAGCTTCCAGTGTCAAAGTGAAGCCGATTTCAAGCTTATATTCACTGAAGAACATATGGAAAATGTCAGCACTTTAAAATAAGAAATCATGGTATCGTTCTCCTTTTAAACTGAGCCACTGTCTAGAAGACATCCTCCTAATGTCCTCAGTGTTGTTTAGATTTTGTAACCAAGCCAAGTATTTTAGTTGTCACTCCGCTCCGAAGTGCCACTTGCAACCATAAATAAGGATCTTGCCCACGGTTAAAGGACCCTTTGTTTTGAGGAGTATTTATATCTTAAAGTATCTGAGGTTCCTACGAGAGCCAGTTCCAAAGTGCAAAGCTAATACCGTATGGGTTGCACAAACCCAAAGCCACCCAGAAAGCTACAAAGAAAGCTACCACAGAATTGTTACTTGTTTTAAACAAACTACTTAAGGCAAGCTGGGCTTTTTTTGCACAAAACCCCGTTGCTGGACACTAGCTGCCTTAGCTGGCTGCGACGGCTTACCGAGAGCAGAAATCCAAGCAGGTAACTGAAACAATGGAACAAACCTCCCGGCGCTGCCGTGCCCCAGCAGCACGGGCTGTTCACACACACAGATGCCCTCTCAGCATTTAGTGTCCAGCGCTTCACAACAGACAGCAACAGTTATGTTATTAAGGATCAGCGTTCAAGGACTTGTCAGGTTTTTATCCATCAGATTTGAGAGAGGCTGGACTTACATGCATTTTGCCCGAGCTCGCTGAGGCTGAGGGATGTCTAAGCGCTGCCAGGCCAACGTAGCAGCAGACATAAGCCCTCACTTTTATGAGGGTTATTACCGCATTTTTGTAATAGTTAACCCTGAAACTTTTGGCACCAGAGCAGATGCAAGTGCCACCGTCCTCAGCCAGCGCCTTCAGCTGCCTTGTGAGGCTTGGTGTTATTTCCCTTCCAAAGATTTAGCTTGTTTGTATATAAAACAATTCTTTGGCACATCCCCAGCAGAGTTTACCGAGCTCCTGGCACCATTTCCTTCCTCAGCCCGAAGGAGGCTTTGGGCATCCGCAGCCACAGGAGCCAAGGGCGCAGAGCCTCCGCAGGGGCCCTAAATGCATAAGAACCACCCCCAGCCCAGAGACGGTGCTGCTGGGCGGGCGGCAGCGAGCCAGGCTCCTGCTGGCGGGGCAGCACGGCCACCACACCTGGCTGGGCTGGGAGCCACGGCCGTGCCTCCCAGCACCGGGCACACGGCCAGGGGACCGTGGAGCAGCGGGAGCGCATGGGCACAGCGGGTAGGCTGGTGGGCAGGCACTGGCACCCGCGCCACAGGAAGGGGAATGGTGCTCGCAATGGCTCTCAGAGTATGAAATACACCCCTAGAAACACTCCTCGTGCTTCGGAGAAGTGCCTTGCTGGAGGGGGAAATATGCACTATTAAAATACCGCTCCAAGTACTGAAATTTCCCTTAAACAAAGAGACAGAGCTGTGCTGCAGTTCCAGTGATGTGCAGGTGATGTGGGTTTAATGGATATGGGCATTCTGGAGACACTGCGCTCACTCCACATTACTGTGCTCATGGTAATTACCTCTTTTTCTTTTTAAGCAGCATGTAAAATAGTCACATAAAGCTAGTGGAAATGCCACTGAGGGAAGTTAGGACTCTCTGCAGTGACCGTGTCTCCTTTACTGCTGTTCTTATCAAAGCCTCAGCTCGTGCCACAGGGAGCTATGGCACTTGTGCCCTGCCCGCACAGACGCTTCATGAAAAGCAGAGGATGAGCAGGCAATCAGGAATGACAGGTCCCAGTAAAGTTTAAAACTAGAGCTTGAAGGTTGTCACATGGCCACAAAGTACAAGCGGAGAGCTGTATTATAGAATCAGCCCTTTCTATCCATTCATTAGTTGAAATAAAGCCACCATTTACCACCTGCTTTATTATTCTTTTTCTAACCTGGCAACTAGGCTTTTATTTAGTCACTTTGATCAAAGGCTGTGAAGGGCTTTTATCACAGAGTCACCAAATCTTAAGAGTTGGAAGGGACCTCAAGATTATCTAAGCCCTTCAGATAAAAACTCCCAGCAGAAAGGCTGCCCCAAAATATTTGCTGATGATGTAAGCAGCGAGCGGAGCTGCTGGAGGACCCCATGCTACAGGGGATGTGCATGCTCCTGGGGTAAGCTCCTGCTACTCACCCTAATCAAGGGCACCAGCAGCTCATGGGATCCTGAGCAATGACAGAATTAGGGTATGGTTCTCTCCAGCAGCTCCAGAGACAGGGAAAGGCCACAACAAATAGCAGGAGTCAGTTTAAGGCCTAAAGTTTTAGAAGTAAAGAAGTTTGGACACACAGATTCTTTCCATATCCTGACTCCTCCCCACCACTTTTGTGTAGTTTCTGTATTAACCACTTGTTACTGGCTCCAGCTGCAAAGCACAACACAGCTCCTATACCTCTGGCAACACCACAGGTCATCAATTAACTCTGAGCCCTTTGGTGTAAGGGGAACATGACTGTGCCTTCTCAGGCCAGAGCTGGCACCGAAAGGCATGCAATCGGTAACGGATGGCCCTGCCCCACGCAGGAGCACATACAGCAACGGCGAGATGCTCAGGTCTGGACAAAGGAGACAACAGAGGTGAATCTTGAGCACAACGGGGCAACCTCAACCTTCCTTTTTTTTATAGGCTGGAGGGTGATACTCCTTCCCCTCTCCCACCCCTCTGCCTCCTTCATCAATGTCATCTAGATGCCATTCTTCGAGTTAGCTTTTGACAAAACGAGAGGAAAAGGTCACAGCAGTTAATGTCCTCCTCAATACGATCCCATCTGAAGCAATGCACTTTTAGAAATTACAAGATTAATTACTTCAACTTCCCTAGTTCAAAGTCCTGTGTCATGCTGAGGAACACACCTACGCTAGCCATCCTACACCGGGCTCCTTGGTCATGCCTGGCTCACTGAAAAGCTGGACGTTCGTGCTCAGAAGAAAATAAATGTTTAAAACACATTGAAAATAGTGATGTACTGAAAGTTATTGCTACAACCAAGAATAAGAAGCAGATTTTCCACTAAAAGCCTAAGGACCTCTAAGGTCTTAGTAAAGAAATGCTGAGATCCCACCCAGAGGGTTCCTCTGAAGGTCAGCGTGACAGAAACAACCAAAGACAAAGAGAGGGAAGACAGTTTGCCTTGACATAGCGGCAAGGTCTGGAGCAAAACTCCAAGCCCATCTGCAGGTTGTATGTTTGCCTATGTAAAACATGACATTTAGCTAAAATCTTTGGAGAGTATAGCCCATCACAGCGTCGATTTCCACCAGTGCCTGCAGCACAGGTGAGAGCAGGGCACCTGCGTGTTGGGGGTTTGCGCTTGCCGGGCTCCAGGCTCAGTGGTTTCCCTTCTACAGCCTGCAAAATCTCATTCTCAAGATTTGTATCTTGTTCCTTGAACTGCCTCACGACCACAGGTACAGCAGGCACCCAAAACATCAACAGCAGATCGTCTTTCTAGGTAACCTTGGCATAGAGCATGACGTTTCAGAGGGAGGAAGGAAAGAGAATCAGATCTCTCTTCTGTGGTAACAATGAGGACGTTTTTTTCCAAAGCTGCTCATATTTCAAGTTAGTGCCACAATACCAAAACGTGCCCTTCTTGCAACTCTGTTGACATCCACAAACTATGATGCCTTATTTTGAAAAGCATGCTCATCCCACATGACACGTGTCTGCAGACGTGCTACAGTCCACTTGCGACCAAACCCAACCACCCGCAAGCTCAATTTCCCAACCATAAGGCTGAGGCAGTATTTGATCCCCTCTCCCACTCCATCACAGTAAAAAGGAGAACAGAAGGCACATTAGTAGCAGAACCATGATGTTAAAAATACGTACCAGTATATCCAGGCAGGCTGCTTTAAGTAGAGTTATCTGGTCTGCAATGGTCAAACTTGTGAAGCCCGGCAATCGCTTTGCAAATTCCACTATTTTAATAATGCACTTTGTTGCAAGTTCACTGAATTTGTCCCAAAGCCCGAGGTCCAGTCGAACCCGATGATCTGCGCTGGAGTTCTGGAAAGACAGACAGAAGGCAAATTAAATTGACAATTTCCATTCAGTAAGTGGCTTTCAATGGAAAGAAACAACAACCGAGTACTCCTTGCAGAAGTACTTTCTATTAACATTCCAGGCATTTTCTGCAGCTTGCTGTTGGGATGATGCTGGTTTTAAACTTGGATTAATTGACTGAAAATTCCTTGGATATTTCTCCCTTACTTACGATTGCAGAGGCCATCTGTACATGGAATACAAATGAACTTAAGCATTTCCAAATGCCACGATCATTATTCTTCCTTGCCATTACATAATAAGTGCATTGAGAGAGACAATTTACAGTGGTGCCCCAGAAAATATAAATGAACAGTGGAAGAAGAATATCGGGTCCTCATCTGGAAAAAGCAGCACAATATTTGGAACACAGTTTCACATACTTAAGGTCTTAGCAAATTAGTTCCACTTAATTTATCTGCTCTGTGGTTCTGCTAAAGTTTTACAACTTTCTCAAGCTACAGTCTCCCATGAATTAAGGAGCATTTCTCTACATGAGTTAAGAGAAACACCACGTATGCTGATTGATGCTGTGTGCTCATCTGACTGTACATCCAGCATATACCTATGTTCAAAGTTTTACAAAGACATTCCACCTTGACTGTTTCAATGTGTTCATGTATCTTAGCTGTAAAGTCCATAATCTGCTAGGTTGAGTAGCAAATTTGAGTTGTTTGTGATTAAATCCACTTTTTCTTACATTTAGAATTACTACTTCAACCTTGAAAAAGGTGAACCTGTCAGAACTGTCTGACTCAAAAGTTGCTGTCATCTATCTGATGTCAGACCAGTCAAAGATGGTGTCATGGGGAGAGCTGGCGAGTCCTTTCCAATTCACCCACGACTCCCGTGCGACAACAAGAAGCAGGTAACCACAGAGCCTGGAAATACCTAAAGCTCCTCTCCTCCTGCCTTAGTGTACAGGATGTCCCCACTTCACCAGCATTTGCTCCAATGCTGTTTGGGCTGCAGCCAGAGTGATAGTCCCCCCAACTACTTCAGAAGCCACCATGTTGTGCGTGTGCTGTGTCTGCCTTCAGCGTCTTGGCCATCTCCTCCTCATGCAAGAGGAATTTTGCTGGTAATATTTACATATCAATTAATATATGCATATGTATTATATAATTAATTGATAAATAAAATATGCTAGTAATTAATTTGCAGCTGTAATCCCAGTAAACCAAAGGCAGAGTTTCTATCAGACCCTCCTAGTGACCCTGCCACCATCACTGCTGATGGTGAGGACATCCACCTCCTTGGAAGCCTTTGAAGCTATCAGCTTATCAGCCTTCTCTGGTTCCTAAGAAGGACACAGCCTGAAGAGGCTGACAAGGGAAGAGCTCGGCTTGGCTGTGATACTGTCACCCTGTCCTGGGGCTGCCTTCACAGACACCATAAGTCACAAAGGGGTCCCAAGGGCCCTGCTAGGCTTATAGTCACCCTCACCTTCAAAAGGGTGGAGGTTCAAGCCAGCAGAGCTTACAACAGGCCCTTCATAGAATCATGGAATGGTAGGGTTGGAAGGGACCTTTAGAGATCATCTAGTCCAACCCCCCTACATAAGCAGGTCAACCTAGATCACCTTGAAGGTGCATACACACTCTTCTCTGCTCCCTCTTCTTTTTAAGGGATGAGAAATTCACTTTGTTTCTATTTTCATTCATATTCTGCGAATTTTCTTTGTTTTGTTTTTAAATTACAGAAGAAAAGATAGGAGAAAATGCCTTGATAATCTTAAATCTAAAAAATTGCCTTCAAAATGGTCCAAAACTAATGGGTTAACAGTCATGGTAATGCCCTTTGAAACATTTCTTTTGGCTACTGGAGTATGCATCCTTCAGATTTATTTTATTTTATCCTCAAGGACCTTGGTGAAATACAGTACATTGGAGGAAAAATAAGATCAAGATGTGCAGTCATTCAGGCTGTAATTAAATTTAATAGGCAGTTTATCCAGTTCATAGAAAGATGGCATAGCAGAGAGCTACACAAAGCAGAGCCTAAAGCAGGAAATCATTTTACAATAGGGTATCCATCTGGAAAAAAAGACGTTGCATGAAACCAGCAAGTGTGAACGAAATCTTCATCAGTAGAATACGAGGTTACTTCATCATGCTGCAGTGCTGGCAAGGGGAAGTTTGACATACCTTCTGTGAAGAGTAATGCACGGCCGCCTTAACAAATGTCAATCTAACTCACCATTATGCAAACTGAAGAGAAGGGGCAGTTAATAAAGCACAAAGTAACCGGGTGGTTTATTACTCCAGGGGCCAGATTCCTCAGCGTTGGAGCCAATGTGGTTTACACATTATCTATGAGATGCCACAAATGGAGTGAGTTTTGACCTTTTCTTTGGTGAAGGAGGAGGTCGCAATCGGAATACAGCGAGATTCCTGAACACGTAGAACCAAACCTGACTCAGGATCAACGTCTGGGCTGCACAGTGAAACACAGGGTTCATACAATGCACGTTAGAAACAGAAACTCTGATTAAATTTGCCAGGGGATCTCCTCTAACCATGCTGTGCCAAAGATGCAGACGCTATGACTTTTGCTGAATATTTTAGTGAAGCGGTTTTCTGGGTGTGTTTTCCAGGAGCAGCCTTGCATGTTTTCCAGGCCTATGCACCAGTGCACATATGGTGGAACAATACCGGAATACACCCTAGTGGCATCTTTATCAGTGGAAAAGCCCAACCTTGCTATGAAATCCAATTAAACAGCCATTTTTGCCACATAAATTGATCCCATTTTTTCCATCATTTTTGTTTTTTCATTGCCGGCTGCTCCATCTCCACATTAACGATACGGGATGAGGTACTCGCAGAAACACACACAGCAGCACAATCCCTACTGTCTTTAAAATCCACTTTACAAAGGAAACAAGGCTCACAGGGGCACTCTACCCTAATCAGGAACACTTGCTATGCCTCTTTAGTAAAAGCAGCAATGCACTCCAGCTCTGGGGAGTTCACTGAGGACCACAGCACACGTCTGCCCGGTCCCAGACGCAAAACCTCTTCCAGCCAGCCAAGAGCAACCTGAGAGAACCCGCAGCAAGGGTCCACAGAGCCAAAATTATTTTCTGTTTTATCCTCTCTTTATCATGAGGCTGGATGTAGCACAGCTGTAGACTTACAAATAATACCAGTCTCGAGGGACAAGCAGTATAGTTACACTCAATTATACTATAAAGTATGACATCTCCAGAGAAATTACTAAGGCACTCTCTCTTACCTGGATGACAGTAATAAAACAGATCTATTTATGATGGACTTTTCAAATCCATTACGTTTAAACAGCTTGCTGATTCTCATCATTGGCAGAACTACACTTGCTACTGCCCACCAAATGCAACTGTTAAGTCAAATGATCCAGGGAATGTAATACGAGTGCTACTTTCCCATTATTTTAAGCAGACTTCTATTAACTGAGCAAAGTATGGTAATTAATACAGATAGAGACACTTTCTCTTTTTAAAGAGCAGATGGATATTAAAAAAACATAATTGAAAATGCTACTCCAAAACCATTTTTGAAAGGGTAAAAACACACAATGGGGAACAAGAATCACCAAGTAACCTTTCCCTATGGGAAATGCAGGCTGCAGTGCTCGAGAGCAAGAGGAGCCAGATAGGCAAGCCAAATGTCTGAACAGATTTTCTTTATGATTTTATCTCTGTGAGGTCTTTTTTATTCCACTCTATACTTTTGCTCTTTTTTTTTTACTCTTCTTTTTCTCTTTTTAGCAACAGACAAAACCATGTTTTAAATCAGTCTGAGAAATCACAAGAGTGAAGGCACACAGGCGCTGTGCCTACAGAACAGTGTCTTTAGTTCTGGGGCCAGTCTTGTTCAACATCTTCATCAACAAGCTAGATGAGGGGACAGAATGTACCCTGATGACACTGAACTGGGAGGGCTGGCTGATTCCCCAGAAGGCTGTGCTGCCATTCTGTGAAATCTAGACCAGCTTGAGAGTTGGGCAGAGAGGAACCTCATGAGGTTCTACAAGGACAAGTGCAGAGTCCTGCACCTGGGGAGGAACAACCTCGTGCACCAGTATAGGCTGAGGAATGACCTGCTGAAGAGCAGCTCTGCAGAGAGAGACCTGGGGAGTCCTGGTTGATAATAAACTAAACATGAGCCACCAATGTGCCCTCGTGGCCAAGAAGGCCAAATAGCATCCTGGGATGAATCAAGAAGACTGTGGCCGGTAGGTCAAGAGAGGTTCTGCTCCTCCTCTACTCTGCCCTGGTGAGGCCTCATCTGGAGTCCTGTGTCCATTTCTGGGCTGGTGGGCTGCTGGAGATGAAGATGAGCCTCCCTCCAGCTGTTGAAGGAAGCTGTATCACTCTCAAGGATTTAATGTAAGTCAAAAGGAACTTGTTCAGCACTATATAAATTGCAATTTATATAGTACCAAACCATGCCAAAGCAGCAGGGGATTCAGCCACATGCACCTAACTGCTTTGGACTTCCAACAGATCAAGGATAAAAACAAGAAAGCTCTTTCCCCAAGCTGTCTGATCTGGCCTGAGACATGAACAACCAGTATCGAGCCTCAGAGACAGTATGGACAGGTGACAGTTATTTGGGACCCACGGGCAGACTGGATTCATCTGATCATTACTCTGATCCAGTAAGGGCTCTGAAATTCCAACAAGGACATAAACTCACTAAGGGGGTCATCAGGAACCCAATGATGAAGGCATCAGTGGTGGGTGTGATATGCAACAAGACCCTCTCCAATTTCATCCTCTTGTATCATTTCAAGAGCTAAAATATTAATGGCACTTACGCATCCAATACATAATGCAAGTGTATAGCTGCCCAGGTTTATCTTTCAACTCTCCCGGATCTTTGGCAGTCACCAGTACGAAGCACCATCAGAGCAGCTGCACTGCACTCTTCTGACTCAGAGGTAACACACAGCATGTACCATACACTTGTGCTGGGAGGACACCAACAGATTATTCTGGGATGGCCAGACCATTTGCAAGACAGCCTGTGAGCAACAGACTTTGGCACATGTCCCATTTTGGCTATGGGTCCCAGCAGCAAATGCACCATTGCCTCTTCTACAGGGGCATAAACCCACTGTCTTGGAACCGGGAAGATGTTCTCACACTTCTTCAGATACACTTGTACATTTGCAGGAGCATGAGAGTCATAGAATCATAGAATGGTAGGGTTTGGAAGGGCCCTTTAGAGATCATCTAGTTCAACCCCCCTGCTTAGGCAAGTCCACCTAGATCAGGTCACACAGGAATGTGTCCAGGTGTGTTTTGAAGACCTTCAGAGAAGCAGAACACCCTCCCTGGGCAGCCTGTGCCAGGGCTCCCTCACCCTTACAGTGAAATAGTTTTTGCTTATGTTTAAATGGAACTTTTTATGTTCCAGCTTCTTTCCTTTACCCCTATGGCTATTACTAGATAGACTAGAAAAAAGGGATGCTCCAATCTCCTGACATCTACCATTTAGATATTTGTAAGTATTAATGGGGAATCCCCTCAGTCTCCTTTTCTCCAGACTAAACAGTCCCAGCTACTCATAAGAAATATGCTCCAGTCCCCTGATCATCTTGGTGACCCTGTGCTGGACTCTATCCAGAAGTTCCCTGTCCCTCTTGAGCTGGGAGGCCCAGAAATAGACACAGGACTCCAGATGAGGCCTCATCAGGGCACAGTAGAGAGGGAGCAGAATCTCTCTTAACCTACTGGTCACACTCTTCTTGATGCATCCCAGGATGCCATTGGCCTTCTTGGCCACGAGGTCACATTGATGGCTCATGTTTAGCTTATTATCAACCAGAACTCCCCAGGTCTCTCTCTGCAGAGCTGCTCTCCAGCAGGTCAATCCCCAGCCTGTACTAGTGCATGGGGTTGTTCCTCCCCAGGTGCAGGACTCTGCACTGGCCCTTGTTGAACCTCATGAGGTTCCTCTCTGCCCAACTCTCAAGCTGGTCTAGATCTCACAGAATGGCAGCACAGCCTTCTGGGGAATCAGCCAGTCCTCTCAGTTTAGTGTCATCAGGGAACTTGCTGAGGGTACACTCTCCCCTCATCCAGCTTGCTGATGAAGCTGTTGAACAAGACTGGTCCCCTGTGGAACTCCACTGGCCAAAGGCCTCCAACTCAATTCTGTGCTATTGATCACCACCCTCTGGGCTCTGTCATTCAGCCAGCTCTCGATCCACCTCACTGTCCCCTCATCCAAGCCACACAATGTCCTTTTTTTCTAACATCACAGCATACATGCTTGATTTCATTGCACTAGACCTGAGAGTATGCCAGAGCAGCACTCTGCTCAAAAAAACAGTGAATATTGATACCAGGGATTTGCCTGGATCGCTGTTTGAGAAACTTAACAGTTTTATCAGTAGCAGAGCATTTACTCAAAACAGAGAGCAAAGCAGTGATAAAGGTATTTCCCTTGGCCACTGGGGCTTGGTCTCAGGTCTCCAGCTCAGGACAAGGGCCACAGAAGCAGATGTTTCCTTTCCCGAGCCATGTCACTGCTGAACTGCTCCTCCTTGGCACTGAGAGTGCAAGCCTGACTACTTCAGGACCTTCTGGTACATCCCTCTGATACAGCCAGTGCTGCTACAACTGACACCAAGACTGGACCTAGCAAAGCCATTCCTATACCAACAAGACTCCAAACATTACCTAGCACTGATGTTTTAGCATCTCTTCCATGACTGCATTCAGAAGCTTGACATTGAATGTTCTCTCTGAAATCAATAAATATCACTGACCTTCCCTCTACTTAGCAACATATATACATAGAGAAAAAAATTATTTCCCTGGCTCAGCCTCTGGAGAAATGACCCAGTATTGAATTTTTTCACAGGGGGGCTGATTTTTCATTTCTAAAAGAGGAAGTTTTTGCTGCTGTTTTGTGTTAGACTAAGAGGAATAAACTGCAAATGAGCATTTTGGAATCTGTCTTGTTTAGGCATTTCATATTTTCCTTGACCTTGGTAGCCTTGGGACTGTCACCAGTAATCCAGCAGCATTTAAGCACTCTCTCCACCTGCGACGTTGTAATCCACTGACGCACAAGCAGAGCTCACGACTTTGGGAGCCAACAAATTTCTAACGAATGATGGCATGTAATTGACTCACGGACTCCAAGCTTGTCTCTTGGCTGGATTAATCCTTCAGTCTCTCACAATACCGCTATGTAATGCTTACAGCTAACTGCAATTTCTCTTCTTCAGAGTACATTTGCATGCATATCTGTGTTTCTTTGTACCTAAGGAGGCACAAGGACTGCACATAATCACAGAATGGTAGGGGTTGGAGGGGACCTGTAGAGATTATCTAGTCCAACCCCCTTGCAGAAGCAGGTCAACCTAGATCAGGTCACACAGGAATGCATCCAGGTGGGTCTTGAAGACCTCCAAGGAAGGAGACTCCACACCCTCCCTGGGCAGCCTGTGCCAGGGCTCCCGCACCCTCACAATAACACAGTTTTTCCTTATGTTTAAGTGGAACTGTTTGTGTTCCGGCTTTTGTCCATTATCCCTTGTCCTGTAACCGGAAACTACAGAAAAATAATGTTGCCCCATCCTCTTGACAAACACTTTTTAAATACTTGTAAGTATTAATGAGATCCCCTCCTCTTCTCCAGGCTGAACAGCATAGGTCTCGCAGCCTTTCCTCATAGGAAAGGTGCTCCAGTCCCCTGATCATCTTGGTGGCCGTGTGTGCATCTATAGTGTCCCCTGGCACATCTGTCTAAAACACCTGAAGCCTCCAGTGCAAAACTCACATCATCTAGGCACGTTCAGCACATATGTGTCACAAACGATACTTACTGTAGTGTATTTTCCCAGCTGGCAGAGTGAAGGGAAGGTTTCCTGGTGAGCTTTTCGGATCTTCTCAGTGAGATCATCCAGCTCTGCTGTCATTTCATAGTTTTCTGTGGACTCCTGCTTCGACGGTTCCTTCTTCTTTTTGTTCCTATCATTTCTGACAGCTATAGAAAAGCAGAGATACACATCATGTAGTTATTCAGATTACCCCATGTTGCTTTTGTTGCTTTACTTCAAAACAGTGCAAATGCTTTTATTTTAAACATAAGTGGAGCTAAAAATGTTATATGCACGGAGAATACTAATGCAAGACTAATTATTTAACTCTAAGAATTAAATTTTATGAGTAATGACGAAACCAAACTTCCATAGGTGTTTGTTTGGACATGCCACCACACTCCCATCTACCTTCCAAGAAAGTCTACAGCAACTTCACATGCACTGTGAACGTCTCAGTTCCTTTGTGAAGTGGGACTTTTTCATCGTATCATTACAGCTGTGAACGGCAGAGTGCTCTGCAGTGATGCAGTCAGGATTTTATTGGATGTGAACAACATTAAAAAGAGACAGCAACCGTCTCTCTCCTTACATTCCTATATGGGAGATAACAAACCCCATACTAATACAAACTCCACCAAGCATAAGTTATTTAAAGGGAAAGTTAAATGTGAAAACAGTAAATGAAAGAAGATGAAACGCATTCAACTTCAGATCTGAAGATCAAAGGAGACGCACAAACACTTGAAAGAGCAAAAATGGCAGTGAAGCTATCTAAAGTTGCTTGCCATCTGCTCCTGCAGTCGGATCAGCCTTTTACCTTCTCCCGGCCGTGGGGGATTACTGCAAATATGCATTGTGCAGCATTCGCCCTGCAACTGATTTCCCACATATTTGTCTTTTGTAATAAAATAAGACAGCTGCTCTATCACCATGCTACTCTTTGTTCTTTTAATGAAAATAGCTTAATTTTACAAAACATGCCCAGGAGATAAGTCTATGTCCACAATATTGCCAGGACTTGTGAATTTTATCAAGAGTCTTGTTGTTAGCTCACTCTAACTTCTTAAGCATAACCAGATGCAGAAGGCTTTAACAACAAAGCCAAGCACAATCAGTCCTGCTCCCCAAAGACTCCATGTCAATATTAAACACCCCGAAGACTAAACGTTACTGGTCAAATAAAACTCAATCCTAACATTTACTAGTGTTCAAACCCTCATGGTATTTAAAGCAAGGCCCTAGAAGGTGCAGCTAGGGGGGGTTGGCACACTTGAGGATGGCTGGAGATTTTGGATGGCCAAAGATGTGCCCATTCTTGTTTGTACTGTCCCACCCCATGAAAATTCATCTAACTGTGCCATAGGCAGGGAAGCACAGTAAAATGGGCAGATACTCAGAGCCACCTCCATGCCAGCTCTCGTTCCCTGTGAGTTTTCTCAGCCCATTGTGATTGCTTCCTACACACCTGAGAACCACAAATAATCACAAAGAGCAGGCAAATGGTGAATGTTCCAGGAGGAAGAAGTCGTGTTGATCCAGTCCTGTCTATAGTGAGGACTCTGAGCGTCCCTTCTGAGAGAAAATTAAGAGTGGGGAAATAGTGGGATGGGAAAGCAGCAGTCGCTGACATCTACAGAAAAAATGTAACATGTTTAACAGAAAACAAGGGGTAGATGCAGTGAATACTGTTTCTCCTTCACAAGGCCATTAGCCACATACTCCGTGTAAAGAATGGCTCTGGTTTTCTCACTGAAGGTTTGACTTTGCAACTGAGAGAACTCTTGACCCCTACTCAGCAGATATTTTGAGGATGAAATTGACTTTGACTGTGTGAACAGATCTGCACTGAAGTCAAGTTAGATGCATTGCTGGATCAGGGCTGGGACACTGAGTACCTCACCAGCCTAACCTCAAACACCATCAACTCTGGTGTCCGGAGTAACACAGACTCAAAGGTGGACTGAAAACGTACCCTCTTGCAAGGGTTCAGTGCTACCGGTGCAGACAAGTTTTGGGGGTATGTGGGGGTGGCTGAGTGCTGGATCCCCATGTTCCTTTTACAAATATTCCTCTAAAGCCAATGCCCTGGTTTGTTCACTGGGCCCTAGGGCAGAGTGTAAGTAC
Source organism: Urocolius indicus (assembly GCA_013401255.1). NCBI lineage: Eukaryota > Metazoa > Chordata > Aves > Coliiformes > Coliidae > Urocolius > Urocolius indicus. The sequence goes on along the minus strand of WBNH01001698.1, from coordinate 639,494 downwards.
CACCTCTTACACTGAAAAAACATCCAGGACTGACATGTATGTCTCGAGTGCTCCAAACTGCTGCTGCACTCCAGAAGCAAATCCTAATTGCTGCTGTACTTGGGAGATAAAAGAGCTCCTTAGAAAATTATGTAAACTCCTACACAACAGCAGAGCCCCATTTACTTATAGCTCCACGAGCTGATTGACAAATCTGCCAAACAGGTGGCCTCAGCAACTATTTATCTCAATAGCCTCAAACTCCTCATGGAAGACGAACACATTACTTAGCTGTGCCAAGCCTCAGCACAGCTGCCAAGAGTTCCCAGAACCCAGGAGGTAACTCTGGCAGGAACCTCACGACACTCCCGTGCTGCCTCGGCACAGCTCCCTCGGAAGCTGTACCTGACGTCCCTTCCTTTCCAAAGGCCACCACAATGGTAGCTGACAGCCCATCCACACCACCAAATTGGCCCAGCTCGGTCCTCTTTCTTTTCAAGTTGCAATCATTAAACAGTTGGAAGAGTTGAGGACTAACACATCCTGAAAAGTAACAACAGTTTTTGTTCATCGTTACTTTTTCTCTACAATGCCAACAGCCTTTACAACATCAATAAAATCCGAGTAACGTTTATCCTTTCACTTTCTGTACACTTCTTACATTTCTTACATTTGTCTTCACTAAGGCTGCATCAGACACGGCAGTGTTTCTGTATTCCCTGTAAGATAACACAATAAAGTGCTGACATATAACACTCAGGCTCCAAAAATACAAGGATTTCAATAACACGTTGAACTATTACGCAGGTTCAACTACAGCTATAACTCAGTGCAACAGAAAGAGGGAAAACGATTAAGACAACACTATGTTTAAAAGAGTTAAATAAAAACACATAAACGCACACGTTTACCCAGTAAATTTAAAAGCCATCACCTCTTGGGGAACAGGAGCTGTCACACCGCGTGTGGGAAGGGCTTTGCATTACAGCTTATGCTTATGTTACATAAATCACACCTTTTTGTATCTTGATCTTTACATGCATATGATCACATCAATCCCCGGTGCAATTCCACTGCCTTTTAATGATGATACGCCAGTGATGAATCTGTGTCACAGTTAATGCCGCCGCAGAAAACTCAGGTTATGAATTTCATTACTCGTGCACTAAATTCTGCCTCGACGGCTGCATTATTTAGCAGCTCCCGACAGGGGACAGTATGGAAGCTCTCTTGCCCTGCGAGAAATACTGCAAGTTAAAAAAAAACCAAAAACAACAGAGAAAACAAGTAAGGTGGTGATGGTGGTGGTGGTGTGGAGAAAGAGAATGAAAAAGGGTGTATCTGGGTACGTGAGGAAGGCATGGCGTGGTGCTGCTCAGGCGGTTGAGCGACGCACGCCCAAGCCTGAGCACGTCTGCGTCCATTCATCTTCTCATGACAGCTTCTCTGTCCCCTCAGCACACACGCCAGGACTTGCACTTCCACACCCTGAAACCTCCAGGCAGCTGTGGCAGGGTTCATCAGCTGGCAACAGCACTTTCTGCTGCCTTAGCTTGAACAACCAAGCCCCGTCCTCAAACATTCATCCCTCTAACCTGATGGCAGAGGGGGAGTGCTGAACACCATCTCTTGTCCCATTCTGTTTTCCTCACCCCAGGTTTGCCACTGCTTTCCTTAACCTCAGACACACTTTTCCTTTTCTGCTTGAAGGATGGGCAGGGCATAAAAGCTGCAGGAGGGAAGGACGCATCTTTCAAGAAAAGAGGGGTCTGTTGTGGATGAAACTAAGTATAGCAAGGACACAAACACAGCTTCTCTCAGAGGACCCCAGCAATCTCTTTTAGCAACCACACAGCAATTCTCCTGCTTGAGCAGGATCACTTCAAGCATGTTGTAATGCTGGGAATCGTCCAGTCTGAAACACAAGCCCCTCAGGTCCACCAAACTTAGTCACTGCTTGGCCTAAGAAGAGTCTGGGATCCAGCCCAAAAGATTCAGGCAGCTTCCAGATAACTGGGTAAAATTATGGAATAGCAGCTGTTTAAACTCCCCTTTGTCAAAGGTGGCACAAATTCGTCTGGGAAGAAGAACCTGCAGTTTGCAATGTAACTTTTTCCGATATACTTGCATAACCTGTGCTTCCCCAGATGCCCAGAAGACAGTTAGACAGCACCTTTCATATGTTATAATGACTAATCAGCTATAAATTAACGACTTGAAATGCTATCATTGCAGTTTTGCCTCTTGGAGATCCCCGTGACCTTTGAAGAGCTCTCTGTACTGGTTAACTGGTTTTGTTCCTGTAGAGACAACTGCTGGTGTTTCCAGTTAGTTTGCATTCCTGTAAAACCACACTTCTCTTGTCCCTAAATATTTTGGAAGTTACTCGTTAAGCTAACAAATCTCAAAAGCACCATAAAGCACACAGAGCAAGTCAGTAATTGCACAGCACTGGGTGCAAGGCAGGTTTTCAAAAAGTCTCCTTTTGTTTGCCAATGTTGATGAGAAATCAGAGGTGAGATGAGGTGGAACAGCTGCAGAGCTGCCAACGGGCAGCAGCTCACTAACTCTCCTGCTGGCTCTCTCGTGCCTTGGGAAGCCATCCAGCCCCTGCTCAACTCCATAAAGCCTTGGCTGCCCAGCATGGCAGGCAAAGAGTGCCTGCCACACACGTACAGAGAAGCAATGCTCAGCACTGCACCCAGGGCTTTCAGGAGCACCAACCTACTTGCCAGAATGGAAACCCAGAAGTCCTGCTTAGCTCCTTTACACTCTGACTTTTCCAATTCCAGTGGCAGCTGCTATAAATTTCTAGGAGACAACTTCAATGAAATATGCAAAACACTCAACCTATTGCCATGCCAAGTTTGGTCCATCGGGACAAATGCCCCACACAATCGTGCGTCACGCTTCCCCCCCATCACCCTTCAACAGGCTGTGCTCATGGTAATGAATGGCAGTATGTAAGGACATCCTTCACATCAACCACCTTGGAAAGCCTGGAGCCAAGGGAGACTGAACCCTCCTGCTCCTGCTGATCGAGGCTCTCCAGCCACACAGGCAAAGCCACGGCACTGCGGCTCCTGTGCCTGCAGCCTGGTAGAAGCGGGCACAGGGATGGGAGTCCTCAAGGAGGTTCATTTTTCCAGCTCCAATGTAAGAAAAGCGACAAAATAACCATCTTGAAAGCAACACGATCATAAACTGACAAACTGAGGCGCCATCAATTCAGAATGGTAGGACTCCTGTTCACATTTCAACAGCAGTGCAACCGCAAGCCAAACGTAGCATTAACACATGCAGAATGGCAGATAGTTATAAACAGATTGGTTTTCCTAGGTCATGATTTCCAGATGAAATAGTGTTTTTCTTTTAAGAAAAACTGCTCAGTCCTTAAAAAGAACTGGAAAATACCTTAAAAACAAATACATATGCCAAAATTGAGCTTTGACACACGTAGAACAATTGGAGGCAAAGCACATTTCAAACATAAAATTCTCTTTTTTAATGGACAAAGCCAATAACAAGTACACAGTCTTGTAAGAGGCTTCAAATACAAACCCAGAACCCAGTGAAACCTGCATATTTTGTAGCTGATTCAGAGAAATCAACCACATCAGCTGTTGGACATAATTGCCACAAGAAAACATCTTGTATTAAGTGAGATGGTCTCTCTCTACAGACATGTATCAAAATTAACAGGGAGCACAGAGAAACAAGCAGGCAAGAAATTTCATAAGCACCTAGCACACTATCATTTTTCCCCAGGCACAGAGTGAGCACATGTATTACAGAATCCAAGCCTATCCCTGGTTTCCTGTTGAGAAATAACGTTCAGCCATGGCAAATATGACCCGGCCAACGCTCCAGAAACCTCAGCTCAGCAATGGGGGAAAACACCACCAGTCCAGAGGACGTGGTCCTGGCGCCTGCCTTCATGTACCATGGCTCTTCCAGCCACTGGTGGCATTTCTGTTTTTTTTTTTCCTTGACAAAGGCGAATCTGAACTCTGCCTCACAGCTTTGTATTATTCATTACATAATTGCTATGTTTTATTAGAAATATGATCTATTATAACCTTGAATACGGTAACTTAAATGACATTGAAAATTAGATTATTCTGATTATTAGAGAAGTGAGAAAGGTACTAAACATTTGTAAGGCTGATAATCAATCAGTGTATCCATCTGAGTGCAATAAAAATCAATCAGGAGCTAGTGCGTTTAAATCTAATTTTTTAAGCATGACATTTTCTTCTGAGTTTCTTTTTTAAATGTCACCCTCTTCTACAACAGTGATTGATTCCATCTCCAGGGACGGTTAACTCCAACTGTTTTATTCATTGCAGTGAGCCCGTGTATCCACGGTCTTTTCTAAATATCAAATTAATGACAACAATAACATTTTCATCAAAACGTGAAATTCAGAAATACACACTCACGGAATCGAAACGGCGAGAAGCACGACAGTACATTTAAATTGATTCAAACACCAGGGGCCTTTTAACTACCAAGCAGTGTATTTTAGCACAGAAAATGGTGGGATTTGGTGTCCCTCCAGTTCTCTTTTTTCCCCCCCATAAATGAGAAGGCTGAGGATTTGCTTGTTTAAAACATAATTCATTCAGAAATGTTTCAGCAGTGAACAATGAATCACTGGCTATGGGGAGTCCGTGAGTAATTACCTATGCCTCCAAAATAACCCTATTAGGCTATTGTAAGTATAGGGGAGACCTTTGATACGTGTAGCCTAAGGGCCTCTATTTTTCCATTCATGCGCGGGGGATTTAGATGGTTATATCCTATTATAGCCGACGAAAGCAACACGTCTCCCATTTAGGTATGAGGATAACTGAGGGGTTAATACATCAAGAACTCAGTTATAAGAACAGCTTTCATTATATGAATGAATGATACAAATGGGTGCTCTGCAGCCTTATTTAACTGGCATGAAACTTGATCTGTGATTTCAAGGATTCCATCAAGCCTGAAAATTTAATTTTTTACATGAAATTTGGCTCCTGTTATTGTCATATCCCTGAAATATTAGTAGAAGGAGTTTCTAGTCTCTTGAAGAAAAACAACACTAAATGAACTTAGATGTAGAACCAAAACTGGAGAGCCAAGGCAGCAACAACAGGCTGAGAAGTATCCCCCTTGAAGACAGCTGAAAAGTATGGCCTTGATACTACTTTTACAATTTTATTTTATTATTTTTATTATTTCACTTTACTAACATTTAAGAGAAAATATATTTTTCTCTTTTTAAGACATCCTGAAGCAAAAGCAGCATCTACCATAGCGTGGATAACTAGAACTGCCTACTCTAGACTCAAAACCAGTGCCAAAGGAAAAAATAGGTAGATTTGGTTTGAATGTTGCAGAAGGCTCCATAAAGTGCTTTAGCAGTACAAAAACCCCAAAAGCCTGTCAGTTGTTTCCAGGGGTATGAATATACCACTGATGCCTACCTTTATACTACAGTATTTCAGGAATGGCTCAAGTTGCACAGAACACACCGAACACATTAAAAGTTGCTGAAAGAATAAAAATCAGGATTCCAGAAATAGAAATGAGAACAACTTCCCCTAAAACAGGTCCTAAAGAACAAACGAGAAACAAAGAAGTTGCAAAACCAGAAAGACAGCAAGAGGATCAGCCCAGTCAGAGCCAGCATGTACCGGGCACAGCATCTGTAAGAGGGCCTGAATGGAAAGCAGACTCCTTGGTGTCACTTGCCATCTCCCTGTGTATTGCAATCAAAATAGGCAGAGAGGGCAATTATACATTTAATGATAAACTGTTTCAATAGAATTTGCCCTGCAATTTCCACTTTCGAAGTGCTTTAATATCATCAAGTAATTGCCCCTGTGAAATAAGATAATCCACATACCCTCTGCAGCTGACAATGAGCTACTGACAGTTGTTAGCATTAACGATTGCAGGCATTATAAATCACTAATACTTCCCATGAAGGCCTACCAACATATCTGCAATGAAAGTAGCCTAGCCATACCCACTGACTAAGGCAAAATTTACTCATTGATACATTTCCATCTGTATTTCACATAGGCATCACCTCAACTTACTTAATAGAGCCAGCGTTTTCCACTTGTGAGACAGAGCATCTCCATAGGCGAGTTCTACAATGTCCTTGTGCATCTCGTGCTGCTGTTGAGTTCATCTTACACATCTGCCCTTTCCTCTCCATTCATGTCCTGACTGCTCTGTCCCAGTATTCTGCATAAAATCAGTCACTTCTTTACTCTAAATGTAAACCCCGTAGTTTTTTACTAAGCTCTACCAACAGGTTTGCAGAATAATTGTATCACCCAGTGGATGCTGCCAGTCAAGCTTTCCCTGCTCAGTGCAGAAATGGAAAGGGGCTTTGGGAATCAATCATTCCATCTGGAGGAGTTTCCCAAACTCACAGGGTTTCTGTAGGTAACACACTGTGAAGTGCCAGTCTATAGAAGAGCACTCATGAAACTAAAACCCTGAGGGAAATAAGTATTGTGCTTACTATCTACTGTTTTGGCTGCCAAAATCCCAGTGGATTTACTTCTGTGGCAGTCTAGATAAAATTCTGCGTACAGCTGGGTAAACTGAAGTACTCTGGGGAACAGGAGGACAGCTCTTCTAGAATTGCAATGTCTTAACACATTAGCTAAAAATACACAAGACTACAAACACAATGTGATTATTCTTTCTCTCCCTTAAAGCTGAAGTGGCCAAGTACATATATGGCAGTTGAAAAACACTTCTAAATACTCACCCTGAGATTAAATTTCTATTAAACTATCATGCATTTGTCTTACCATAGACCGGGTAAAGCAAAAAAAATCACTACATTCCAAACTCTGAACTTTCAGTCAGAAATCACTAAGAGGCTATTAAATCTGTCTCATCCGATTTCAGCTATTCAAGTGCCCTTTTGAGCTACCTTCTCAAAGCAACTGCCCTTTTGAGCTACAATCTTGAAGCCTGGCACACCAACTCTTTATGGATAACAGATTACAGTTAAAAATATCCTGAACCTGACCTTTCTCTCCAGAGTCACCAAAAGGTAAATCAGTCTAGTAATCTACAGATATTACATTAATTTGTCTTAGGAGATAGTCATGGTGGTATGATGCTCGCAACAGGGAGAAGCTGGGGTTATCCAAAGTCATCGATTCAATTAGTTGAGCATTATCCAGGGCTGCTGATGTCCAGGGAAACGCAGGGCTGTAAACTAAGACCAGACTCTGTCCCCTATTCCTGCTCACTGCCTGGCCTGACTGTAGCACTTCGTACACTTCAATCTGCTGCAGCTATTTTATTTCTCAGCCTAACACATGGAGAGGAAAACAACATGACTTACTTTTTACTGAATGGAAAGCTACCTATCATGACAAAGTGCAACCTCTTTGCTGACAATGCCATTAACAGACTCCTTCAACAAAACAACTTTCCATAATTAGCACATTCATTCAATGTAATGAACAAGTCTGAGCTGTGGGACAAATTCTGATGATGTATGATAAAACTGGCTTTACGGGACAGCAAATAGAAAGGCTACTGAAAAATAGAGGCGTGAGCTGGAAGGCCCCTTCCCTTTGCCTTTTGCTTGGCCACTCGCTACCCAGGGCAACGATTCCCCAGAAGGAAGATCAGAAGTTCAGGCGCAATACCAAGATTGCGTGCTGCTTTGCATTTCTTTCTCTGATTATGGCTGGCTTCATGCAGTGAATTTCAGCTTGGCTTTTTCCAAACAGGGTTCAATCCTACATTATTTACCAGAATTGAAAGTAACAGCCCCAACATCACCACCACTCCTGGTTTCACCTTGCAGTGGTGCTACTCCACTGATTGAATCAATCCTATTAGTGTAAAACTACAGTAGCGTAGTGGGAGATCACGTCTAATAACTGTATTCACAGATGGATAACATCACATTCATACCCAAGTTTCATTTCTTTGTTTTGCCCCCAAGGCTAAATTTCACATTTGAACCTCCTGGTGCCTTGTGCAATTGTGTAAAGGTGCATCTAGCGAGAGAGCTGCCAACTGACAACACATCTGAAGAGGCTTGCGTGCGCGGTGTACTTCATCAAGCACAACGAACACGTTGCCTCCTGCAAATGTAAATTGAGCTCATGAAGGCGGAGGAACAGTTGTTCCCGGCGTGTTTTAAGGAAGGGAGCCTTAGACTTGAATCTCAGCGTTAGCTTGTGTTACAGCCTCAGCAGCTTGCAGTCCTGGCCTCCCACTAGGCCAGGGATCATAAAAGTGAAGAAATAGCTCAGCTACTGTTTACCTCTGAAGCTAACATGGAAAACACGCCATTATGAACTTACACAAATTCCTTCCCAAGGACAAAGGCTTGTTGGTACTCCTACTACTATAAAAAAATCAAATAAATGAAGGTCAGGAGGTCATTTCCAGCTCTCACAGTGCCAGGGCTGGCCCCCAACGCAGTGGGCAGAGAGGACACGGAGAGTGCAGCCCACAGTCATGCTCAACCTCCCTGTCCAGGCTGCCCACTTGGTTTGGCTGGAGCTGCTGCCAAACAACCTGCTCCGCCAGCAAAGGCGGTCTGGGAGTAAGAGAAGGGAAGAACTGTATTATTTCACCAGGTGGACCTAAAAGCACTGGAAGATCAGCCAAAACATTTCTTGTTTAAACCTCACATCAATGTGTGGCCCAGCACAGGCGGTGGGCATACATCTGCACCTGCCTGTGGGCTTGTTCCGCAGCTGGGTCTTACGTTTGTATTAATAGTGCCCATTGGTAAACTTATTTTGCTGCAATACTAAAAGAATGGTTTTATCAAAAGGTAAAATAACATGCTGAAATGACGTTACTGCATCCGACTGCGTTTCAGCGTGCTGTTTGCTTCCTCTCCCTTCCCAAAAGCTAAGCAGTTGGAATAAACAGTCTGAAAATTTGTTGTTGGGGTGGTACTTTTTTGTTTTTAAAGATTACATTGTCCAGTTTGGACAATGTCCTGTAACCTAAGGAAAAAGAAAGGAGTGAGGTCAGGGGACATACTTTTCTTTCCATCCACAGGATTTTGGGAAGGCCAAGCCGAGTCAGCCAGCAGGCTCTGGGAACACTGGGCCAGCAATGCCATAGGACTCCTATAAAAGACCCGCTGAAGCTGGCTGCTGACACAGGTAAACAAGTCTATTCACTTTTAGCTTTAACATCTCACTGTCCCTCAAACCAAAAGGCTACACTGGTGAGCTGAAGCACATGAAGTGCCTCTGCCTCCCAGGTTTTTCTTCCTGCCGGACACCCCTTTCTGCCTGCGCATGGCGTAACTCGGTACAGAGTGCCAGCGGGGCTTACCCTGCAGCAGGTGAAGCCCCAACTGACGCCTGGGATCTCCATGCCTGGGATAGCAGCAGGCTTCAATGTGACTCTTCAAAGCAAAAAGTGCCTGGGAGACAAAGACTGTTGCTTGTCTGTTTAATAAACACTGCTGCATCCATAATTCACACACACAAATACTGCTTTTCATCTGCTAAGGCAGGCTCTCTGGACATCTGTACTCCTGCTTTATGTAGTGACAGAAGCATCACGGCGTTACGGGGTCGAATTCCCTTAACACACCTGCAGCAGCCTCAGCTGTTTCAGCACTCACGTTATGACATGAATCACTCCACAAGCCTGCACCTAATTATCCAACTGTCTATTTTGATATATTTTATCTTTTATGTACAATGCCAAAGAAGTTCTTTAAAATACGTTCCAACTATTCCTTCATTTAGAAAAAAAAAATTGCTTTCTTGTCTGAGACTTAAGTTCTGAAATAACAGGAGTAAGTGGACCAGATTATTTAAAAAAAGAAGGCGTGCTAGTAACTACAGGACTGGCTTAAAGAGATTAATTCTGTCAGACAGGGTCAAGCAGCACCAAATCCTGATTCCTCCATAAGATCTTTTAAATATCCCCAGTAAAGCTAGCACATAACCTTTTTGGATTAAGCTTTTTCACAGTACACCAGACCATCCTGATATTGTGATCATACAAGGAACAAAGCACACACACACTTTTTTTTCCAGGAAACAGCAAGATACTAAAAAAAAAAAGTAGCCTTTTTATTGTTGATTTGAAATCAAAGTGATTACTGAGGCCTCTGCAACTCCCAGTGCAAGACTTACTGCACACAGGGGAGTTCATTTTGAGAAGGCAAACAAGCAGCAGGTCATCACAGAGTTAACTCAATAAAATAATAATTTCTACTTGGATAAACCGACCTAGTTTTCCCAGACTTCTCCATGAAAACAAAAGATGCAACTTGGACATGAGATGACGTCTGAAAGGGAAGCCAAAGGCTGGACAAGGAGTCTGAACTCAACATACAGCTGGTCCTTAACTAAATGAGGGTGCTAGACCTCAGCTGACTTTACAAATGCCAACACAGCACAGGATTAACTGGCATTAGTAGTGGTTTCTACCCCCATTTTCTCTCATTGCTGCCAATGACAAGTCTTCCATGTCCTTTGACAGTGTAGGATTGGGCCCTGAACTCATCATTGCACAGGTTCAGTACCTCATTCCAGCTAGAATGGTTTCTCCAAGACTGTGGCAGGTGCCTGATGCAAGACATGCTTACAGAAGGCTTTTTATGAAGTCCTCAGGATATTGTTCCTGGGCTACAGTGCCCATGGGAAGCAGTAGCTGAAAGCTTGGATTTCCAAAAGTAGAGCTTTATTCAGTTCCTGAAAGAGTCGACAAACATCCACCTCCCCAGCCAGCTGCAAGATTGTCCCACGGCCCCAGGCTGCGTGGCAGACACATTGCAGGGAGGTCTGACAGGGCTTGGGACACGCAGCATGGAGGGCAAGAACCAACAAGGATCCTTCCCAGCCCCACTCGTTGCTTATCCTGAGATTCTGCAAATCTCAAAACAACACGATGCTGGCAACTCTGCATTTTGGGATCCAATCAGCATTATTCTTCAGTGAAGCTGTTGTGCTGGAACACCTCCAACTAGCTCAAGTTAAACAATCTGCCCAGAGAAAATGTGCAATGAAGGGGAAACATAAAAGTATGCACAGAAAGAGGCCTGACTCCCCCCTCTTTTCTAATCCATCGCACAGCATTAGAGATTAAATACTCATTAGAAATATATATAATAAACTGTTAAGACAGGATATCTAGTGATTCCTCTTAATTGCTTTATTCTTCCCACACTCTGGTTTCTAGGGAATATTTTTAAATGTTCTTCCTCCATTAAAGCAAAGCCCATTTACCACAGGGTTATCTCCCCACCTTGTCCCCCCAGCCAAGAAAGAAGACCTCAAAACTCATGGGGCTTAATATTGCATATCCCGTGGGAGGCAGATGATGTGTCTAGATGGTTTTATGTATGTTTATTCATGCTTGCAGTGATTAAATTCTAGTAGGAAAGATGTTACTAATAATTGTGAAAAAGCTGAAGTTGACTTAGAAAACAACAGGAAAAGTTGCAAAGAAAAGACTTTGTCTCTTTCAGACAAGTAGGATTTACAGAATCACAGAATCTCAAGGGTTTGAAGGGACCTCCAATGATCATCTAGTCCAGCTGCCCCTGCCAGAGCAGGACCACCTAGAGCAGGTCACACATGAACTCGTCCAGGTGAGGTTTGAATGTCTCTAGAGAAGGAGACTCTATAACCCATCTGGGTAGCCTGTTCCAGTGCTTCCTCACCCTCACAGTGAAGAAATTCCTCCTTATATTTCTTTGGAACTTCTTATGTTTCAGCTATACCCATTGCCCCTTGTCCTATAATTGGACTTCTTGTCCTTCTTGTACTGAGGGGCCCAAAACTGGACACCATATTCCAGATATGGTCTCACAGGGGCAGAGTAGAGGGGGAAGAGAAGCTCTCTCAAACTACTAATCACAGTTCTTTACAGAATGAAAGGAAGCCAATCTCATTCTCATCACTGCTTGTTTAGTTTTCACTTCTTTATGGGAGAGGGTTGAACATAATAAAGGTTTCTTAATAACAACTATCCTTTTGCTTTTACTAGTTCTGTTTTATATTATTATTTGCACTCTTTTCCAATTTCAAATAATTTTCTGGATGCTCTGGTTTAGTAGCAGTGTTCACCTGATGAGGTATCCAGAGAGAAATTTTTAAAAGTATGCATTGAGGTTCTCCTCCAAATTAGAGGAAGGGGCAAATCTCCTTGAAGAAAAATGATGTCAGAAGTCTCTTAATGAACTAACAATTCTCCACGTGACTTCTTTCAGTGATCTCAACCATACAGGTCGGATCCCTGAGCTCCTCAATGGCATAACCAGGTGGTGTGGCACTGTACAACAGCGGTTACCAGACCAAATGCAGAGCTCTGTACTTCTACATCCATCTTCAAGAGACATTCAATTTGAAACACAAGACCCCTGGCTTGCCACCTGCCCAAGAGAGGCACACCAATACTGCCAGAGAGCAACTCAAGCTTCACTAAATCTAATGCTCCAAATGCTCCATCTTCCAATATCAGTGATTGTTCTTGTTTCAGAAATAAACCTACCTTGATGAAACCTAAGAAGTGACACTTCTTTGAGCGGCTCTTCTTTGTTGTCTCTCCACTAGAGTCAAAACATACTGTCTAATGGGCTACCTAGAAGAACCACTATAGCAAGAAAACCAGGGGGAAGACAGTACTTGTATGTAAGGAGCAGCTCACACAGCTACGGTGCAGTCAGTGATGCTGAACACACAAAGTACAGCAGGTCATCACAAGAGATGTTCCTTTACTGATGATTTGTTTTCCTGGGCTGATGTCTCCTGTACTGATGTGTCTTGATTACAAAATGGCTAAAACCCACACAATGCCAATCTCAGTCATCTTGAGATATGGAGAAAACTCTCATGTATTAGTCAAATTAAGCATTTTCTACTTCCTTTTTAAAATGATAAAAAATAAATGTCAATCTTTACTCTGTCATTGGGACGTCCTCCAGAAGTGCACAACACACGAAAGCAAGTACACATACTGTGCTTCGTTAAGAGCACACACAACTTGTAGGTTCTTTGAAATGTAATACTACTCCTCATAAACTCTTTAATTCCTGGCAACTTCCATTTTTTTCCACTTCTCTTACGCCATGTTACTATTTCTCTAACACAGATTGTAATCAGCTAGTTGAGAGTTAAAACAAAAACAAGAAAATGATAACTGTTTTTTCAGGAGAGATAGGAAGAAGCAATGGATTTGCAGCAGCACCCATTGCACCAGGGCTGACTGACAGCGGGAAACCTGCTAATGATGGAAACAGGAGGAGACAGAGCAGGTGAAAACAATGTTTCTGGATTGAGCGGCGAGTCAAGGAATGACAACCTCTCCCGCTCCTTTAACCTCACAGTGATCTCTTCACCAAACTGTTTGTTGCTGCCAAGGCAGTAAAGCACACCTCTCTGCCAGAGAGGCATTAACCTGGCACCCTTGAGCCATCTGATGACCTGCACGTGTGCCCACTGCTGAGGGACGGCGTGCGGTCATGCCTGCAGCAGTTCTAAAAAGCCTTCCCTTATCTTCCAGTGTCATTCCATACAGTATTTCTGTTTGTGATGTTTTAATCCACCCACACTGCTAAGTTTCCCCATTTAATTTAATGTTTTCTTTTCAGGTTTTTTCCCAAGTTTAAACACATCGAGTTCTGCCTCCAAGAAAACACTGACAGTGGAGTATCGACCTACTTAACATGGGAAAAACCAATCCCAAATGCAAAATGCATGACGCTATCTGCTGGTAATCTCTCTTCCCATAAGTTTAAAGACAAAAAATGTTTTAAAATATAATGCGCTGAAAATGATACAAATGTAATATGCTTTGTTAGCCTGTCATTTTAAATGGTTTGTAAAGTCCGCCCTTGGAGAATTGGACGTAAATCATTCATTAACCTGAAGCCGATTGCTTTGTCCTGGAAAGGGGGAAGAACACAGATTTCTCACATGTAACCCAATTTCCTAACAGAAACAAAACGAGCCCGATGAAATTCAGTTACCAGTATGATCTATCCTACCCCAAGCAGAAGTGTGAATAAATTAATTACAAAATGAGCTCTGTCAGCAAAATCCTCACTTTATGAGGACTTTTAAAATTAACGTTTCAGTGGCTTATAAGTTTAAAAAAAGAACGAACGAAAGAAAGAAAAGTAGGTCAGCATGTTTCCCCAGCATGTCTTTCTGACTCCATTAAAACTGTCTGTCAGATGACTAACCATGCCTGTAATCCAACTAAAAGCATGTTTGCTTTCTGTGGCACTTTTTGCCAGGGGAAAGAAAGAATTCCACTTAGTTTTAACTCTGATATTCAGGTAAACGTCTGCAGGAGTCAGATAATTTCCACACATCTACCTACTAATTCCATCTATATCGACAATAAGCAACTGGTTATGGACGCATGGCACTGAGAAACGATCCCACAGCTGATTAAATGCCTATCAGCCGCAGGCGCTGCCTGTAGGGCTTTAAACTACAACTTGTTAAAGTCAGTTTTTGGAACTGTCGTCTGACAGACTTTTCGTAAGAGCTAGGTTTAAAAATTCAAGAGCTTTCAGAAACATGCAAGCATGCAAACAAGTACTGAAGTAAGGTGAGATGGGGCAAAATTGCTTGCGGTCACTTTGGGCCAAGGGAAATAAATAATCCCAGTGCCTTATGACCCTTCTTTTCCATTTTGTTAGTATTAATCCTGAAGAGTTATTTAACTTAAGATAGAAAGCATGCTATTTCTACTGCTTGCATGCCATCTATCTTTAAAAAATCGTACACTTTCCACGCCAGCGCTGAAGAACTGGAGACTAACTGTTTTTTAAATTGAGCATGCGATACCAAGTCAAACTAAAAACAAATCCAGGCTATTTTTGGAGCACAGTCCCAGGGCCAGCATCCCATCAGGAGGAGCTGCAACGTGTCAGCCGGCTTATCGCAGGCACAGCAACGGGAAACTCCCTCTGCTATAACAATTCATACGGCGGATGAAAGCAAGCCCTAAGAGCCTGACAGCAGCAGAGGGAAATCCATGGCCTCATCTACTTATGTAGATCTTCCTAAACTGTCTTTGAGAGCTTACTGGTTTCTGAGCGCCTGCTTTCTGTCTTCCACACCATCAGCACTGGAGCTTTTCTCCACAGAGAGGCCAGCATGAGCTTTGTTTCTTTGCCTTCCACAGAGCCGATTCTATCCTATGCAAGACCATCTCCAGTAAAGCAATCACCAGGAAAACAAGTTTGCAGTTATAAACCATCAGGAAGATGTACACATTCTCACACGTGTCTCCTCCAGGGAAGGACCAAATACACATCTCCTCTGATACTGAGTCTTTCAGGCACATTCAAATCGCTAGAGTTCAGACTTCCCAGAACTCTTGAGAACAATTTACTGCATTTCTCATGAACCTTGGCTACTGTAGATAACATTTTCAGGTTGGCTTGACAACCAAATAAGCCATGTTTAGATTCAAGACTCAGGACACTGGCAATTTGCTTGTTCCCAGACTGATATTTATCTCATCAACATTTCTCCATCATTCAGATTCAGCCCTCCAAAATAAAAATAAAGCATTCAAAGGGAGGGGGAAAAAAAAAAGAGGTAGCAGAGAGACCATACGGTGCCAGCATGGAAAGCACAACCCACATGGTGCAATGGCAATTATGAGAAAGAGATGGATCAAAGGTGCCCCATGCCCCTGAACAAGAAAATGGTCCGAATGAGGAATATGAAGCAGTGAACTGAGTGTATAAAGGAAGAATGGAAGCTCTGAAACAAAGCTTTTGAGGTCATGGGATTGGGGTCTCGGCAGTTATGTCTGCATGACCAAGCAAGTCTGGCCTCAGCCCCGTGCTTCAGAGCGCGTGGACCAGGCAGTGACAGGCTACCTCCAGAGCTCCCATCTGCTCTTACAGCAAGCATTGCCCAGCAACAGCACAAGGCAGAAATGATAACTCGGGGTTTTTCCTGCCGTGAAAGCAGCTGGTATACTAAACTCAAGAGGTAAAAGCTACCTGCAATAGCAATGTGAACACACCAAGCCAGTGTCTCCATATGGATGATCCAGAATAATGCTGTAACTCCTTCATAGACACTCCAAAGCCAAAATGGGGCACAAGAAATAACAGAAAAAGGCCACAGAACCAAGCAGATCCATGTTAATAAACGTCTTCCTAAAAGATACCCACACAAAATGTCTTTTACTGGGAAACTAACTCAAGAAAGCACACGATGATCCCTAAAAGGCCCCAAAGGTGTGAAATGAAAAAAATGGGAAGTTATATTTGCGCCAGTGTCTCCAATTGTCCTCACAGAAGAGACTGACCTCTGGAGCAGGTGCCATGTGGCAGGACTGCCACAGAAACCTGAGCTGATAGCATCAACAGTCAGGCACTAGGCACTCCATAGGCTCTGAGGAAATGTGCTTCCTCAGAACAAGAGTTCAAACAAGTTAGAGGTCTTTACTAGAGCCACTGAACAGTAACATGTACTTCTTCAGAGCGTGCGGTAGGTGTAAGTAGAAATTAGACTGTACATGTGCTACATTTTTTAGCGGCTCTAGTTATCTCCAGGTTTCACCCATAGTCACTTGTACTAGGACTCTGTGCCACTCTGATGAATTATTTCCACCAGACAAGATCAAGAGGCTTTCAAAAAGTCCACTAATAGCTAGTTGACACTTATTCATTTCTTAGAGCACAGCTCTTACAGAGCATGGTCGGGTACTGCAGTACAAATAACTTGCACCAACAACTTTGGAAGTGTCGCAACTGTAATAAAACACCTTGTTAAGCAAAAACGTAAGAAAGGCACATATTTGCAGTCATGGAGGACTAGGATTGATGGATGCAGACAAAGACTGCAGAGAGCACATGAGCCCTGGTAACTTCTGCCAGGATCCGTGTTGTCATAGAGACAGCAGAGAGCGATGAAAAGTTCACCACGGTAGCTATACCTTAGTGAATAAGTCTTAATGTAACTTCCAGCTGAGGACATGTAATCAATCTCTGTATGAGCTTATTGAAGGAATTCCCTTTATGCTTACTCAGTCCTCAAGAGCCCAAAATGAGGGAAAAGGTTTTAAAATATATATATATGTGTATATA
>WBNH01001698.1:579078-622375 GCA_013401255.1 Urocolius indicus | reverse complement strand
TACTAGTTTTAAAAACAAGTTAAGGCCTAGTGCTTGTTTGGATGAAGGTTGGAGGAGAGAGAGAAATGGTTTTTTTAACAAGAAGTTATGTAAAATATAAAAAACTTTAAAAGATTAAAAAAAAAAAAATTAAAAAGACAGAAGGAGCAAGTCTAGGGCATCCTGGCAAGAGTGACCACAGTCAAAGGTGTCTCCCCTCCTTGCCCTAGATAATTCCCCAGCTGCACCCTGGCACCTCACTTCTGCTCTTCTCCCCTCAGGTTTAATCACCCCATTCCCCTGCCCTCTCCCTGTCTTTTTCAGGCCATCTCCCTTCCCAGTGGCATTTGACCCCTGGTTTCTCTTCCCGCAGGGCAGCACCACCCTCTGACCCTCCCCAGATCCCTGTCCTGGGCTCAGTCCCACCACTTGGGAGGTACAGGACACTAGAGCTGACAACAAGCAGCACAGAACAGTGCCAGGGGTTGTTTCTTGGCCAGGGTCTTCAACTCTAGCTTACACAATTACGGGTTTTCTATGCAAGAAAGGGGGAAAAAAAACGTACAGCACTAGTGTGTTATCGTTTAAACTTACAGCTATTTGTGTAATGCTTGAAAGGCAATGAACAGAAAGAAAAGGAGAACCTTAGGACACTATTCATACTTTTCCCTAACGTTTTCGGATATAAAGATCAGACCAATTACCAAATAGTCCTGAGTTGAGCAGGGTTCACTAATCATGCTCCGCTTGAGAAATTACGAGAGAATTTACTTAGCCACATCATGAAAGGTGCCAATAAATTGTTCAGCTGGAGAGTTAACATAATAAAAAAAATAATTTTTTATGTTATTTTCTTTAGCAGTTTATTAATTGCTGCCTGAAATACTTTTCTGAAACACAATGAGCTGCAAATGAATTCATGGGCTATTAATCTGCTGTACATGGCACTGGAGGGAAAGCTCATTAGGTGAGTTGATGCAATTATTGCTATTACATAACCATCTTCACAGAACATAGAGTAAATTATGAATAATAACGTTCAATCTAAGTTGCTCCTTTAAACACTAAAGCTGGCAAGTGAGAGCTATGCAAAATCAGGGGGAAAGACTAAACCAGAAAAGAAGCAGATCCCCAAAAGGAGAAAAGAAAAGCAGATCTGCTTCTTTGAAGGCATGAAACTGATGGGAAAGGCAAGAGGTTTGTTTAACCATGGGAAACAATGCGCAACAAGTCGAACCCAGTCCTCTACAAGAGAATTTTAATTGTATATAAATCATCTTCGGATACCCAGCATAACAAAGTGTGCTTTATCTCTGGCAGAGGACAGAGTGACACTAGAGCACTGTGGTTTTTGTAGCAGGAAGATTCCTCACATTGGCTTTGCTCCTCTCTTTGGAAAAAAAACAAGAAAATCTTAACATCAGTGATACTGAGCATTTGGCATTAACTTTAAGAGTTCCAAATTTCTCAGCCTGAAAAAAACAAATTCAAGCGTTCTTATCTGATGAGCAACTGAACAAAACCCCTCAAAACTCAACCCAATCCAACCTTAATGAATAAAACAAATAAACTGTCATCTGTATGGCTTGGGCATGGTTTCCCCGTTATCTTTCTACTCCAACTCTTAATTTCATTGCTATTTTCACAGCTTATGTCTTTCGCCTTCAAAGCACTTACAACACAAAGTGTCCCAGCCTTTGTAAAAAGACACATCATTTTTACCTCTTAAGATAGGGAAGTTAGTCTCATTGGCCTGTAGTGTTGAAAGAGGGGAATTGGTCCCAGAACAGAATTCAAGGCTTTGTGATTTCCACTCTGATATTTAGCTCCTGCCTCTGGAGAAAGCAAGGCAACTCAGCAGGCAAAGCAACTATGCTAGAATTTCTGAAAAAGCCCCCAGCCACCGTGTGGTATTTAGGCACCAAGTTAAAAATCTAGCCTGTAGCAAAGCAGAAATGGTTCTCAAATCCAGTGCTTTCTGTTGGCTAAAAAGAACAAAACCCCACTTCAGTTCTGAGAAAAGACACCTAAAAAAATATTTCACGCATTCTAATTAATTCGGTTTAAATTACGTCAGTGGAATCTGCATGAACTTCTCAAACACATCCACGCAGACCAGCCCTCTGCTTAGCCACTCCCTGGAGATGGAATCGCGCTTGACTAAGGAGTCTGAAAGGAAATGAAACAGAAATCTAAAATAAAAAACACAAACATGTCAGTTGTCCAAGCTGATGCTTCCTGGTTGCCAATTTAAACCAGAAGTGAAACAATAAATCAATTCATTCTATTCTTCAGTAGCAGAATGTAATCGTATGTACATTTAAATATAGTAAGACTTTGAAGTCTGTGACGAAGAGTAAGAGACATTTCTGTACAAGTTTGCAAAAAAAAAAAAAAAAACAACAAGTATGGAGCACAAAAACTGGATTCTCTCCACTTCATGGTTATTCCCCTGCATTCCCTCCCTTCCTCCTTCGCTCCCTCCAGGGAGGTTAATTGTAAGCAGATTTACAAATCTGAACATTGCTTCAGTGCACTAAAGCAACCTGGAACAGCAATTCTGTGCCTTTGTAAACACAATTTTGCTCTACTAGAGCTTACTGCAGGTGAGGTTTACGCCAGTATGGAGGGCTGCATCATACTGTACTCCCCAGTATGTGGGCTGGGTGTTTGAGGGGGACTCCAAGCATTATCAAGCATAGTGACAGTCCTCACAGCCTGCAAATTTTACAGAAGAGGATGGAAGTTGGAGGGCTGTTGGGCTAAGCAGTTAGGGCAGAAGGAAGCTCCATTTTCTCCCTACTTGTATGCTGCGCTAAATCCAGTTTGGGGTTTCTTTAAGGGCAGGTTTCACCTTTGAAAGCACACGTCCCAGCATCCTGCTTGAAAGAGCCCATTATTGCTGGAGAGCTGTGCCCACCTTCAGCTTCCCACTGGCTCCCCTAATTGTGGGAGGCAGCGCCAAACAACTGACCCCTTCGCCAGCTCCCAAGGACGACGCTCGTGCATCCAGGCAACAGTGTGCTTCTAGCTGACACCTGGGGTCAGGCCAGGGATGAAGCTTCACCAGCAGCCTCAAGATCACGTTATAGAAGGGCAAAGGTTAGTTTCCTAAGGCTCTTCATCATATAATGAGGCACTGTCAGACTTGGTAGCCTTCTGACTTCAGCAGCAGCAAAAAAAGAAACCTGTGTGATCACTATCTGTCTCTACATGTTAATTAAAAAAATTAAAAGGCCAGAAGTGCAAGAAGGATAGAAATAGCTTGGAGTGGTGGTAGGAGCTTCAGCTGCACCTCAATGCTCCTGAGTACCCATGCGGGAACTGGCATGGCACAGCCATACAAAAAAACCCCAAACTGCTGGTGGAGGGACTGGCTCCAGGCTGTTACACTGAGAGATGCTGCTCAGGTTGCAGGGACACAAGCTCAGCAGTTCCTGAAGGAAGGGGATCTGATGAAAGACAGCAGGGCTTTATTTCAAGCTGTGTTTTGCCCTGTTGTAGGATGATAAGACAACCATCACTAAGTCATTTCCTCTCACACCCTTTGTCTTGTCTATTTGGAGCACAAACTTTTTGCAACATTGACTACACAATGAAAGAGTCCCTACACTAGTGGGATCCAGTTTCAGTGGGTCTTGCAGATACTATCACAAGGCAAATAGCTTCACTCCTGCCCTGGAGGCAGTCTTGTTATTGACCTCTCTTGATCAGATCTGGAGAATAACAGGGGGTTGAAGATAACTTTTTTCCCCTACATGAACAAAACAATCTATAAAGAAATGCAAATTTGGTGCATTCTTTCATCATCTCACTTCATCCTCTAAGACAAGACAAATGCATTCAAGACATGCTCAGTACCTCTTCTCTTGCAAAACACTGTACCTCCATGCTTTAAACCTTACTTATCAGACTGACTAGGCAGGCAGTTCTCATCTCATCTCTGATGTTTCTGTGTAATGGTCATTAAGTTGCATATGTAAGTACTTTTGCATGCAGTTTAAAGGCAGAACAAATAAACACAGTGCTGTAGCACAGATTATTCTGTATACTGAAATTCTCCATTTACTCCTCCTTAGCTCCTGGGAACAGACCTTGGGGTTCCTATTTGGAGCTGCCCACCAAGACTACTTCCTCCATTTAGGGCTGGTTTGAGCACTGTAAGCTTGCTTCCCTATGAGATTTCTCTGATACTTTTTTTGTGTCCGTTGTTCAAGGCTTTAACGTTACAAGGCAACAGAACTGTAAGAAGACAGAAAACCAAAATTGGAATAGGTACTAAGGAAAAAAAAACCCTTCTAACTGGTAAAGAAAAGCCTCCTGAAAAATGTGCCTTTGTTTACGTAAACTTCTAAAGACATGGAGTTGAAACCAGGAGATGTGTATGAAAGAAGGTCAGATTAAAAAAAAAATAGTTTTTCAAAACTCTTCAGAGACGAAAAGCTCCTGTTTATGAAGGGACAACATGGAGTAACTTCTGATTTAGTTCTTAAACCCAAAAGACAAGACACACTCCACTCAAACTGATGACATTTAAAATAATTTCTCTATTCCTTTGCAAATGCCTTCGACAGAAATGCAGCCAGAGGACATCTTCTCTTTTTCACGGTATCCTCTGTTCCCCCTCCAATCTGCTATCCCCCTTTCAGTGCCTGTAGTGGTTTGAGATAAAGACAACTGCCAAAGGGCAATTTCACTCAGTTCACCCAAAGAAATAGGCAGAGCAAAATCTTAAATCTTGCTGGCAAAGCTCCAGCTACCCTACGGGAGCAAACAATCCATCACCTAAAAGGCAGTAAGTCTTTACAGTTTACCCGAAGTAACTTTGGTTAGCGTTTCAGAAAATACTGCTGATATTTCCAAAGCCTACTGTGACGTGACGTTACAGCATTTAATGAGATTACTACTTCACGTCAGCAATAAAATCCTTAAGAATTCAAGACCAACAAGCCCTCAGGTGAGAAAGGTGTTTTTCCTTTTCTTCTAAACTGCATCATACAGTTTTTATCAAGTAAAAAACTTCACATGCAGAGATGTATATGTGGTCAAATATCTATCAATAACATTTTCCTCATTCAATATTACATCTTTGTGCATCTTTGTATTTAGCCTGCCTTCTCCTTTACTCTCCTCATGGTCTCCACTCCAGTATATCAATACATAATTATAGACAAATGCACTTCAGACATGAGAAAACCAGAAACCCAACAAAGACAGTGAAATTGTGGAAATCTTAAGACCTCCTCCCCCAGTTGCCTGAAACTTGATATTGGTCACTTTCAAGAACACAATTTCAGGTTTCATTTTTTCAGAATTTGGAAACACTGCAAAGTGTTCCTAAAGGTGTATCCAGTTCTTCCTTTGCTCCTCAACACTCTTCCTCTGAGAGGAAAGGAAGGAGAGGGTGGATGCAACCAGGACGGACGAGTGTGACTTTATGACCACTTCAGCTCCAGTCCAAGTACAGAGAAGGTAACTACTGGTAAGTCCCAAGCAACCCAGGAAGAGAAATGCTGAGGACACGGATCAGTTTAAATCACAGTTCAGTCAAAATTGTGACATTGTGAATTCAGTCACAGAGTGACAATTTTTTTTTTTCTGGTCTTAATGTTTCTCTAAGGAAACTCTTGTGAGTAAATTAAAGTTAAAAAATGGTGTTTGGCATCTTTTTCCCCTCGCTCTTACACACACACTGAAAGCTCCTGTACTGTTTATTATTGGAATTGAGCTTTGAAAATCAGCAGCATCGCTGATAGAGGTAAAAATGCTCAACCATCAAATTGCTACACCAAAAACTTTTTTGCTACTACAATCACTCCAATAAAAAAGGAGAAAGTTACCTCAGAGGGTCTGGAGAATTTTAGCTTTTTTTAGCTAAATTCTCACACTTGACAGATACAACAATAAACCAGAAAAAAAAAATTACAATTTTCTACCTAAATATTTTAAAATACACATTTAAAGGGCAAAATAGGGATTTACAGAAAAGTAGAGGAAAATCCCTTGGGATTTTTGTGCACTTGGCAGCACTTTTACCTAGTCGGGTTTACTGGCTTTGCAGATTTAGATGATGATTTTCCAGTTTGTTTCACCTGAGGCTCCAACCAGTAAGAACAGAAGACCCAAGGCCATTTTATGGTCAGTTCTGTAAAACGACACAAACTAATACTACTGCTAAAAGAATGCCCTCTGGCAGAAGCTTCTGCACAGGCATGAAGGAGAAGGTGTAAGGCTGAAGAGGGCTGCTGCTGGCTGCACAACACCAGCAGGAAGCCCTTATGAAATGGCAGCCTGGGTCAACACCAAGCCCAGCAAAGCCATGAGTCTGCAGAGCAGAGGGCAGACAGCAAGTGAGCTTAAGAAAGCAGTGCTGTTCCACTTACTCCCTTGCTCCAAGAAGCTGTTTCTAGAGCAGAGGGAAGATAATACGATCTTAAAGCAAGTAGCTGTGGGTTTGTTCTTTTAGAAAATTGGGCAAAATTACCCACTTGGCCATTCTCACACCCTCAAAGAGAGGCCATGCAGTACAGGCAGTATGTTGCACTGAATGTTCTTAACTGAAGGCATTTACGCTGCAAAGTTCAGGACTCAGAAGTTTGTCAAGTACAGGCTTGAAGTTGCATGCAAGATTCATATTCCTTTATCTGCACATGAATGCAGATGCTGGCTTGAATCACATAATAGCATAGTATTTTTCCTTCTTGGGACTGCCACATATACATAGGATATGACAAACAATAAACTGGTTTTGAAGGCAACTTACACTCTTTGGACATTCCCACTTCAAAGCACTTCTGTAGTCTGCAGTACTGACAGCGATTTCTGGTAACTTTATTGATAACACAGTTTTTATCTCTGTGACATGTGTAAACCATGTTCTTCTGGATACTCCTGCGGAAAAAGCCCTGAAATCAAGAGAAAAAGAAATCAAATAAACTTTTGAGCTTCCCATAACCCTTAGAGACAGGCACTAACGTTGCTTTAAAATAACAAAATAAATTCAAAGTTATGGCTGGAGTACGGCATCTCTTTAAAGACTCGGTCTTATTATAATTTAGTACTGTTTCTTGCAATGTAAGACTTGTCTCTTAAATAAAAACTAATTAAATTATGCAACTTAAGGCCAAAATAAACAAAACTAGAACTAATAAGAGCATTCATGAAATGAAGTCCTAGATTTTACAAAAAAAGCTCAAATAAAAGAGGTTTGGGCTTATGGGTGTAGTAATGAGTTCAGTAACTAACAGCCTGTCTAACAGATACACTTGAAAGTCAAACACTCATCCAACAACCAACAGTTTCTCTCAGCCTAAAGGTCCCATCTATTTTTGTTACTGCAGAGATTCTCTAGTTCAAAGGCTGCATATAAAAAGAGAAATAATTCGAAACCCAGGTCTCTTAGTTGCTGGAACTCCTACAGCAATTAATGAGGCTTCTGCAGGTGGAAATGTTCCAGCATCAGGTTATTGAGTTGTGAACTTGTAAAAGTTGCCAATTACAGCATTTTTTTCCTCGTTTAGATACAGCTGTGAAAATAATAAAGTAATTACAACAATCTTGAACAGAAAAAGAACTAGCAGTCTGGTTTGTACTTAAGGAACACCATTTGACTGGATTCCTCCTTCAGCAAGTAAGAGAGAAAACCAGTCATAAATGGTAAGATTAGCTGGCACAGAAAAAGGCAAAAGCCAAGTTAATTTCTTTATCTACACTAAAACCCAAGCTTCAGATAATATCATTTAATAATGAAGGGGGAAAAAAAGAAGAGGATTACTTTAAGCATTTTAGAGCTCAACCCACAGATATTCAGCCAGAGTATTTTTTGCAATGGACATTTGGAACTTTGACAGCACTATTTAACCTTCTCACTCAGATTTTGAAAATCATTTCAGCAAGCACCAGGGTCAAATTTCAGTCAACACCATACCATTATGGAAGAATAGTTAGCAATTTAATATTTGTTGGAGGGCTCAAGAGGTTAAAAGTCTTCAACCAGCCACATGTTTACACCCTTCAGGAAGGCAGTAAACTTGATGCTGCGGATGATAGTTTTGTGCCCACAATGCATTTGTCAAAGATCCAATCACGGTAAGCTACAAAATTGGCTCTCCTAGAAGTGCTCACTGAGATAGGCAAGTAGTTCAAAAGCCAAAACCCCTATTGTTCAGAGTTAACTGAGAGAGTTTCTGGCCATAGGATCAGGGAGTGGTAGGACAGGCAGAGTCAGTAAGGACTGGTCATAAATTCCTTGCACATCCAACATGCTATACATGCTAATATTATGAAAATACCTCAGATTCACTCAGAACTGAAAAATGCCTCCTTAATCACGTAACCCCTGGCAATACTTTTCTGCGGCTCTTGCACAAGCAAGCCTCATCCTGAGATTAGATCCTCTAGTTTATAAAATACTACCATGAAAGAGGTAAATAAAAGCTCTTCAGTTCTTTATTTTCTTTAACCTATTGAACATATAGGAAGAAATTAAAAGCTTTTTATTTAGAAAACTAAAAGTTATCAGTAACACTGATATTTTACTTTTCCACTTCAGATCATTAACTGCACTTGAATCTGTGATGGAAAGCATGCCAAGTGTGTGTACATTTGTTTGCTTGCCAAGAAGAAAATTTATGGTAATATTTACTTACTACTTTCTTGCTTTGATATTCTCCTAATTGCGATGCTGCCTCTGGTAATTGCTGATGATGCTAACTAGAACAGTGAGGAGTCTATGGCATCTAGTTTGGTTTAATTCAACAGATAGAAAGTGTGAGCTGTGCTGGTTCAAGGGTCTCTACACAGCTTACTCAGTCACTACTTTTTAGTTGGAAAGACGCAAGGGAAGCTAAACCACCCCAATTTAATGCAGTGCTATGTGGAAATTAAACAGCCACAGTCATTGATGGAATAACTCTCCTATCAGCAGTCTGACAGGGCAGGAAACAAAATGGCCCAAACAAACAAACAAAAATGACCCTCTCATGCAGCAACTGTCTCACCACAGGGAATAAATGGAGTAACTTTTTAAAAAAGCATCCCCCAAGCCTCCTGTTTGCCTGCACACGCCGCAAGGCAGAGGCTGCTGTGCGGCTGTACTCAAGACACCTCCAGTTTAACGACACAGGAGCTACCTGAAACAAAATATGAGCTTCAGAAGCGTCACCCAATACAGAGAAAGGAGGAAACGGTCTCCTCCAAATATACCTGTATTTCACCGAAGTATAACCAGCAGCTAATGGTACCCATCGATCGATTGGTTGCTCTGATATTTTGACACAGGTTCTGCATCCTTTTAATCTAGGGTTTAATTAGGGCCCATTGGGAAGGAGAGCAGTGGAGGCTGTCTCAGTCTCTATATTGTCAACAAAGTTGACCACCACAGCCCAACGGAAAACAGAGATGCAACTTCTGCAGACAGCAAGCATAAAGCACTCATGAACTCATTACTA
Organism: Urocolius indicus; assembly: GCA_013401255.1. NCBI lineage: Eukaryota > Metazoa > Chordata > Aves > Coliiformes > Coliidae > Urocolius > Urocolius indicus. The sequence continues at coordinate 612,947 of WBNH01001698.1, read as the reverse complement.
AAATAAAAAGCTTAAGAAGAAGCAGATCTCTGGGTCGAAATGAAGAGTTTCTTCCAAAGCCTAACTTCCCCAGACAATGTTCTACAGAATGAAAGATACAAAGATATTAAACTGTGAAAGCTTAGACCATTGTTCTGCAATTTACTTTCTAATACCTGTGGGTTTTTTTTCTTCCCAAAGTTATGAAACAAAATGAAAAATTAACTTGTTTATATAAAATATCCAGGTGAAAACAAGGATAATGGGGTCCTACTCAAACCTAAGGACCTGAACACTATATTAGTGTCTACTCCCAAGTATTCTTCTCTAAGACAACAATGGGATACTACTTCTACTAAGATTTGTGGCAATATCATTTTAAAAGCTCAGCAATATGTCACCAAAAAGATTTCATCTTTAAATTTTCCTCCACAGAGGCACTAAGAAAAATGCCCTGATTATAAATATTACTTTGTTTCTTTGCATACAGAATCAGAGAATGGTAGGAATTTAGAGGGGACTGCTAAAAGCAAAACCATCAGAGGGGGAGTGAGAGGAGTTCGAGCAGCAGCACACGAGGAGCATTTGCTTGGTGCTGGGGTTCGGTTTGCTGAGATGTCTCCATAAGCTGTGCCACATCTTGAGTGGCGTCACAAGCAAGGTCACGGCCAGAAACACTTCCTGAATAAGACACTGGGCTTTTTAAAAAACACAGACCACATCTTGTCTATCCCTCTGCAGTGGTTTGGACCTCACCTTTGGTTACCTGCAGCTCTGCAGCAAGAGGACAACCTGCAGGACACAGGGATGGGCAGAGCAGACGTCTGCTGCCCGCTTAAGCGGAAAAGCACATTAAAACCATTTCAAGGCTCAGTTCCAGATAGCACAGGCCTGTTCACCAAAAATAGCAAAGTCAGAAGCAAGACTAAGTTTTCTCCCAAGTGCTTTTTGTCAGATGACTTCCACCTGATCTCACAACCCCAGCAATTTGTCTAAAAAACACGAAAATCCAAATGTGACCTAACTTTAAGAAGTTGTCAGAAACTTCAGAGACAGTAAACCACCACTGCTAATAAATTAATCAACTTCTAGCACCTACTGGCTCTTGGAAAACAAGCTACTACTTACTGTTAATGCATTCACCTTGAAAGGAACCTATTTGGCTGAATATTCACACGAGCAATTTTTTATGCAAATATTTTAGCATCCTGTCCAAATTAACAACCTATGGCGGGAGATGAGACACTCCTGTGCCAAAACCAAGCACAAACGATTCTTTCTTTATAATTTAAAATGCCTTATGAATATAAAAACCCCATTCTGTGAGACATAAAGCATTACTGTCGTACATAATTGTTTTCGACAGCACCTACACAGTACTTGAATTTAAAGCAGAGGCAGCTACACTGAAGGCCTATCAGGAACAGTGATTTGCTCTAATATTCCTTTCATCCACAACTTTTGAAAGGAATGCGGATCTTATTTTAGCAAAGACAAACAAAGATCCCGCATTTCTGAATGAATCCCGTCCTCCTGAGCTGTTTTTATCGGCAGCCTTTATGCAGAGCGTGTTGGACAAACACTTCAATTTTTAATCTCCTCTTTTCCGAGCGCACCACGCCACGCTCCTCCCAGGCCCACCAATCTTGTTATCTTAATGGATGACAGATAGAGTATCGCTCTGACCATGCCACATTAGGCATCCTCATTTACGGTGCAAGGAAAAAATGCTGAGTATAAATTATTCAGAAACCTATTGTATCAGCGTGTGTTCTCTGAGCATCCACCACTGGCAGAGCAGACAGATTATTTTTCACTTTTAATTGTGTTGGTATCTTATCTGCTGCACTGAAAGCAGAGAGTGATATGTGAACCCATATGTATCAAGCAGCAAATAAACCCAGTTTACTGGGTCTGTTGCTTAGTACTAAATAACCTATTTAGTCAATCTAATTTTAACACAATGCCAAAAAAACATCACCTCACCCCACTCAACACTTACTTTTGTCGTATTTGCCTGTGTGTCAAAATTAGAGATCTCCATACAGAGCAGCAGTGCCCATGAAGCATATTAACAATTTCAGTAATATTTTGATTGCCATTATGCCACTCGCTACCTGAACACAGAGGAGCTCACTGAGGACAAGCAAGAAAAATATGTTAAGTGTTTAAGCTTATGAAGTCTTGCAACATTGTCAGCATGAACGGCTACTCTTCTATACAACTCCTTCTCCTTCCTTGTCCAGTTGATTTTGGCAAGTGAGATGATTTAGAGCCCAAGTTATACACTTTGCATGAAGAAATGGATCATTTGATCTGAATAACGTCTTAAAAATATTTTGCCAGCACAGGGCATGCCAAATCTTATTTGCAGATGTAGTGAGCTGACAAGTTCAAAACTTGCACTGCAAGCCAGGGACAGGGTCATCAGCAGAGAAGGGCTGTCGTGAGCTCAATCTGTTTGAACAGCTTGCTTGGTTCATCTGTTTCAGCTTTGATTACTCCCAAATAGTCAGCTAACTATGACTCTTGCAGATTTAGATGCCATTCTTTGGTAAATTTTCAAAATAAGCTCTGAATTAAGTGTATTGCTGCTTTATCATATAAGAAACGGAGGACTAGGAAGGACTTTTCTATTGTACAGTCATTTATAAACTGTGGCTGACTGAGCTCTAAAGGGAAAGAAAGTAACAAATGAAAACAAAATCCAGCCCTTAATATACTTGAAACCAGTCACACTTAGGTTCATTCTGAAACCGACTGTACAAATATATACTTTTTTAACAAAACAAATCCATTTGTGATGCTTGAACTCTTTTCAGTCTATATGTTTTTATCATTCAAGCTATCCTCTATCCTTGCTAGCACTGTAACACGTACTTAGGCAAGGTAAGAACTCTGTTCTTGCTCTCTCTGGAGCATTAAGGGACACATTTAAGGTCTCTCTCAGTGACGAGATCTGCACAAAACTACTTTGCTCCGTGTCCAGGGAATTGCCCAGGTGCATTCATGAACTGAATGTGGTTTGCAATATTTTTATTACAGGTGGCAGCAGTCAAAGACCAAAAACCCCTTTCCTCACAAAGTCCTAGTAGCGGTCAGGTTAGGAATGAGACACACAATTTTTAGTTGTTAATTAGAAATTATCTGATCTGAAAGGCTTTGATAATATGCACAACTGGAGTTGCATAGAAAGGTGTAAAAATAACCTAAAAACCCCAGCATATGTTGTTAAGCGATTGCACACAGTACAAAAGACACTGTAAAATGGCTGCAGCTGGAACATGAGACCCCACAAGTAATGAAAGCTGCCAAAGCAGCTATCTAAGAGGAAGCTAAAATGAGCGTATTCCCAGTTGTACAGCACTTTTCCGGGATGTCTGCACTGTCTATCACGCTTTGGAAGTCACGGCTTGCAGAATAAACAAATTAATTGTCTGACACTGTGTCTGGAAACCACTGCCGACACAAAATGGAAGCAGCTACAACAATAAGTAGAAGGCGGCTCGCTGCCAGGAAGCAGGGAAATTGTGCTGATGATGTATGTCAAGGCAGGACAGACAGATCTTTGCAAAAACAAATGCCTAAATGCTGTTAAATGTCAATAGCTTATAGGAAACACCTAGAGATGCCAGCTTCCTAGCAGCAGAGGGATTGGGCACCGGTGTGCCCTGGGAAGTGCTGTGGGTTTGTCTGGTTTTGCTGTTATTTCCAGCAGAAACGTTCACCATTCGCACTTCCTCTTGTCTCGGCATAAATTCTGTAGATGAAGGGCAGCCGTAACCCTCCACAGCCAAAGAAACACACATTTATTATTGAAACTAGAGCTTGTTTTTTGATGATCATTTGTTTTTTTCTTTGTTGCTTTTGGTTTGCTTTGCTTTTTGGTTGTTTTTCTTTTAATTTTTTGTGGTTTTGGTTTTTTTTAAATCAACAGAACTCAAAACACTTCATAAAAGTAAGCAGGTGTTATCTCACATCTTGCTTATGGGAATACAAACCTGTGGACCTAGAAGCAACCCACTAAGGGCTATTCTCTTTTCATTATTTTTACACAAACAGAAAAGTTTGAAAGTTTCCAGAGTTTTCTCATTTCTTAAAAAAGAAGAAAAGGCCCAGAGGATAGGGACAGGCAAATGAAGAAAGTATGAGCTACCACAATGTGGATGAAAATAAATGATAAATCCTAATAGTTTCTAAGGCAAAAAAAAAAGTCTTCTGGCCCTCAAAGGGCAAAAAACAAACCCCAATTTTTAAGATAAAGCTTGAAGGAAATTATTCACGAGGCTACTAATGCCAATTAGCCACATGGTGGGGCTGGAAATGAATCCCATTTTTTCATGGTGTCCCATGCCGACATATCTTCTGATTCAACAAACTTTGTTCTAATATTAAAAACATCCCCTAAACCAAGAAAATGTCGATTTTTTTTTTTCTGGGCAGTTTTAAACACTTCTAGCCAGCTGGCAGAGACACAGCTACTGATGAAATGGGGGGAGATGCGTTCATTCGGCTGCAAATCTGCAGCAACGGTTTTTCTCCAGCAAGGGTATCATAGCATCCCTAAGACTACGCATGGATTTCTCCACAATTTCGATTTTCACTGAACTCCTGACCTTTTTAGCAAACATGTCAAAGCCTCCAGACAGAACAGTCATCACCTTGAAACAATATGTGAGGGGAAAGAACGGTTGAGATTTTCTGCTTCTCCACTTCAGTAATTTAAAGGGAGAGAACTGTGCTGGTATGCACTTCCATCTGCTTTCTTCAAATTGAATATAAAAAAAAAAAAAAAAGAAAAGGAGATGAAATGTATATAATTAAAAAGTTACAGTTAACTTCCTTTCAGTAACGTCTGTAGGATGATTTTTGGCCTGCTAGGAAACTCCAGATGGGAAGAGTAATGAATATAATTTGATACGAATAACAGGAGATCAAAGAAATGCTTTCCTGAGTTGCAGCACACTGAGTTATTTCACGCAGGGTAATGAAGAATTCAGGAATGAATTACTGCATTTTGCAATTTTCTTAAATTTTTGTTTATGTAAATCAATTGCTTTTAACCTAATTTTTGGAGGACTAGACCTATAACCCAATAAAACCATAAAATGTCACTAGGATGGTCATACAACTGGGCTAGCACTTACCCAAAAGGCTATACGTTGTTAACTGCTCATCGTTTTTTTCTCTCTTCCCTTCCAGTGCCTCAGGATTTATACCACCAATTAAGACAATAATGAGTGCCCCAGGTTGACCTCCCAGGAGCAAGAATTAATTAAGCACAGTATTTCTTCATAAAGAATGACGCTTTTCCAAACCATTTATGTAGCTGCTCTCTTGCATGGAAGCTAGGTATCAGGAAAGACTTTCCAAACCGTTATCCCTCAAATGTACACCTGATTTTGGTTAACACTATTGAGTTTCTTTTTAACCGTTGGGTTTTCGGGTGGTAGGAGCAAGAGGACCATCTTCCAAGGACAATGTCATGATTTTAATAGACATACATGGGATTTTTTTGCACAGAGCTGCAAAGGAAAGACACAAAGCGAAAGCTTCTCTAAGAAAGTAGCAGATCTCTTAGTAAAAACAAACAACAAGTCCTTGCCAAGCTAAATCCATGCAGCGACATGCAGATTCCTGTAGCAAACAGGACAAGGAAAAGACTCATGTTAGCTATGCAATTATTATGCTGCAATTACTTGTAGTAGTCTCTCAAATTAGTCTCTCCATTTAGCTGCTGGCAGAGACTGAAAGCATGTAAAGAGGAAAGGGCAAGCTCAAACACAAACTTACAAGGGAGAAGGAAGGTATGTGCCTGCTCCAAGGAAATTCCCTGCATGGGCAGGCTTTGCATCTTCCTCCTCCTTCCCCCTCCCAGCCTTCATCACAAAGGTCTGCAGTTCCGCACCTATTTGGCACCACAGTTATTTATCAGAAGCGGCACAGGGACTTTCATTAATTGTTTGCCGATATAAAAATCCCTGCACTTCTTCACCATCTGAAATTTATAGAGGTGCTAGTTTCTAATTCACTACCAGCAGGCGAATGTTTACAGCTCAGCTGAAGTAATAATGCAAACTCTGCCACAAATCTGTCTATCTGCCTGCAAGCTGACTACAGAGCAACTCGCAGGGCTTGCGTGTGCCGGCAGCTGCTCCCTGCTCTCTCCCTAGCACGCCTGCAGCCCAGGCAGTGTCCCAGCCAGCCTGCGGGTGCCGGCCCAGCGCCCACCTGCCAGGATGGCCAGCAAGGAGCTGGCTCTGGCTGTGCCACAGCACGGCTCATGCTTGTCTTTGAGACCCAGTGTGTTTCTATTGTCTTTGAGACCCAGTGTGTTTCTATTGTCTTTGTCGGACCTGGGAGGAGTTTTAAAATGTGCTCCATCTGCAGCAGAGAAGTTTCCGAGGAGGAATGAAGTGACGTATGAAAACAATGCAGAAAGCAACCCAAAAGTACTTAGACGAAATAACATGGACATAAACATGCCAAAATACACCAGATGTCTTGAGGATTGTGCTTCTTGGTACATTTTTCAGGCATGCATCTGAATGACTCATCCACACACGTTCATTATCTCCCCCCCTTTTTTTTTTGTTCTTAGTTTTGACAATTGATCTTGAAACAAATATGTTGCATCAGACCTCTTGAAATCTGACAAGTTGTATCTTGCATTTATTACTTTATGCTACACTGTCATTCCCCTGCATTCAGTGACAAAGAAACTCTACAAATACAGAACTACCCACTGAAACCCTGTAAAATGCAGAGTTTAGTGAAACTCGGATGCCTGGAGACTAGAAAACAGAGATCAAGTAAACACCCAGAAATATGCAAGTCTGGCTCTCTAGTACTGGCAGTAGCGAAGGAAAATTACCTTTCCACATTGCAGCTGAAACTCATTACTGAAGGTGACAGCAGAGGGATAAGTTGGAGCTGGACCAGCTTGGCAAACCCACCATTTCTAAGAGCGAGATGGTGAACGTACCCCTCTGCCTAGTTCCTGTACACAGTCAAAATACACATGGTCAAAACGGTCTCAACAACATGGAAAGGCAGGCTGCGGAAGGTGGATGAAATGCAGCCTGTGCCAGGGCAAGGGATTAGCAACTCCACAAACAGAGCCAGAGTAATCAACTGACTGGTTCCTCCAAGCAACAGGGACTCTTAAGGTAACACTAATTGGAGTTATGTATCTGGTTGCAAACTCCGACACAAATCACCCTGAGATCCTTAGAAAGCATCACAGCTTACAGCACAAATGCAGAGCTGCAGCTTCCACCTTTCCCAGTGCTGGGCACCACTGTTCATTCGTATAAACTGTAGAGAAGCAAGAGAGAGTCTGGGACTGAGCAACTTCAACAAGAAAATATGACCTTTCAGAGATGAGTGAATGAACTGGGGCAGATTAATCTAACACAGGAAAATCTTAGCAAGATGTTTTCCTGTTTTCTCCCTCCCCTGCCAGACTTTAATCAATGGCCAGATTCAAGCACAGAGCTCACATAATCACAAGACGATCATTCTTTCGGTTTACGAAAATCACATGGACTTGGGATAAGATAAAAGGTCTTTTTAGTTAGCTTATCCATTTGGCTTCTGGATACTGTGCTCACTCTCTCTCTTGTTCATCTACCACTCCCTTTCTTGTTTCCTTTAAAAAAAATACATAGTTTTCACTTTTGTTTCTGTACACATAGCAGTTGCTGTGCATCACTTTGGATATGTGGATCAGTTAAAATCATTTGCAGTGGCATCTGAGCAATGCCTTGATCCTCTGATCAAAAAAAAAAAAACCCGACAAACCAATAGCAGTACTCATTCATTTAAAAAATGTTGGGCTGCAGAGCTTTCTTTGAAATGCTGTTTAAATCTAATCTGGAATGCTGACACTCTTTTGGGCCAGCAGAAAGCACGTATCACAGCGCTCTCTGAAGCGGGAACTTAATCATTTATGTATATATTTATCATAGGTGCGCAGGGCTCCGAAACTAGCCAAGCACCCTGCAGACAGGAAGACCTCTCCCTTGTTGGGAAGATTCATCTGGAGAGCAGCCAGCCAGGACACTTGCAGGAGGAGTGAACAGTAGCCCATCAGAGTGGCTGCACCACGGCTATAAATCTCTGCTTTCCCCTAGTAAGCGCCTGGGAGGAGGGAGAGGGAACCAGCCACAGCTGACAGTAATGTGTCCCATTAAATTGTCACTTTTAAAGAGACTCTGAAACAGGAACAAACTTGCTCTGTAAGCATTAGATCAGTCTCCCTGCCTCCAGGCGACAGCAGCCCCTGTTCAAGTGCTGTGGCTGGGGCCTGCTGGCTCTCCCCTCTGGCGGGAAAAGGGTCCCCAGCAGTCACTGAGCTTTGCTGTAGCCGGAGTGAAACTGCTGACTGCATTTACAGCCAGTCAAATCTACATTTTTTGGCACTACTTGGGACTGCTGTCTCACCTTGTAATTTATGCATCCGTTATTCTAGAATAAGGATCCAGAAACAATATACCTTTCCCCTTTAAACATAGGTATTATGATAGTTTTATTGCATAGTAACTTTTCCCACTAAAATATATTAAATGAGAAATGTTAAGTGTGGCCATGTGAAATCCTAAGGGACTTTATACACAAAAGTATCTTTCTACTTCTCAGCTGTCTCTTGAATTGAGCTGTGGAAATTGTGGAGACTCCTGCATATTATCAAAGAGAAGAACAATTTATGAGCAGGGATCCTGAATATTTGGCAGACCAGCTGCAGTACACTACCAATTAAACAGTTACTGTACCGATATACCAAAACTAACAATTACAGAACTGAATGCATGGCTTCTTTACCATTATAAGACGCTTTTACAACTGGAGTACTGAGCTGCACAGACATCACATCTAGAGGTGTCTCCTATACATGGGAAGTTCCTCTGAAATAATCAGAATAATACAAAATAGGAAGCAGGACACAACATCTATGCCCCTCATATGGAACTCAAAGAGACATCACATCCATACTGAAAGACTGCAGCTACAAAGATGGAAAGACAGGTACAAGATATAATCTTAACTTTGTCAGTTTCTGATTTATGGAATGGCTACTCAAAAATGGAAGTTTTTTTTCAGAAACACATTTGCTTTGTTTCATTGTACTTAGGTAAGAAAACCAAGACTGTATATAATAAACAAATTGAAGAAATAATCCATAAAGCTGACTGTATTGGCAATACCAAATCTTGGATAAATACATCCAGTTATCTAGCACAAGACTGAAATTTCATGAAGAACAGCTCTGCAAAAGCTGAACATATCTTAGGGATCCATGCTGCAAATTCAATTGAGCTCCATTTCCAATAGAAGCTAAAGAAAATACTCCTTTAGGAAATTTCCTCAAAGGAACTCTTCATTTGGAATTAGAAAGAATCTCTGATTCCATTAGCAGGTCAGTCAGTAGGCACAGAGAGCAATGGAAGATCACTTCCCAAGGCCAGAGTATTACTGCAAATTAGGAAGCTGACTGCTTATGAACTGGGTGATGGTTTACAACAACCAGAAAATACAGATAGGTTTATCTTCCAAAATAAATTCAAAACAAGTAGCAAATGAAAAGCATCTGAATATCTACTTAACATGTAAGCAAACAGAATTAGGTAATTCCATTTTGTACACTTAGGAAAGCCTTTAATTTTGGATTTGCTTCTCTAAGATGTGCCACTGAAAATCTTGAAGTACTTGTTAAGAAAAATGCAAACTACAATTAAAAAATATGTGCAAAGCAAGCAGAACAGTGACCCCAACCATCTCATCAGCACCTAAGTCAACATTCAGCCAGAACCACACTTAGATAACTATTCTATGATTCTACTTTCCTTCTTTCTTCCAGGTAAAACTGCACTTTCTTGTAAGGTCTGGCAGGCTATCCTAAATCTAAATTCAATTGATTGATTGCTTGTGTATGCTTCTCTATCATTGTTTAATTAGTCATTTTCTTTTAAAAGTTACAGTATTAGAAAATGAATGCTAGTTCATTGTAATTTTACACATCTGTGATTGTTGTCCGATAAGCATAAATAAATATGGCACAGGATAAAAACACAGTAGGCTATTACTGTTAATAGAAAATCTCAGAGTTTAATTTCTGAGATGTTTGCTCAGATATCCATATTTCCTTACCTGCCAAACTACCTCTGCAAACAATACTTTTAAAGATCATATTATAAAATGTTGCATTAAACATGGTGGAAAGCTGCTTTCTTTTTCCTACACTCTTAACAGCTTTCTGGGCATGCACAAAACAGCCTGTACTCCACAGCCATAATTAAAGGCCACATGTGGTCCTTAAACTAATGGAGAGCTACGAAACAGATTGTCAATACGAGAACAAAATAAAAGGCTTTTCCTCCTTTCTAGTGAAGAAAATTGAAAAAGTCAAATCCATTAGGATCTACTTACAGGAAAATAAAAACACACTCCACATCCGTGGCATGCAAACCAGGGGACATCTCAGCAGGCAGGTATACCAGTCTGAATCACGACACCCCTGCTTTTGACATCTCTGATCCTTAGGTCACAATGGGGTTTGAATAGACAGCACATTTACACACACATGTAATTCACTTAGTTCTGTGGAAACTTGCAAACCACGTGTTAGTTGCTGATCTGGCGTGAAACTCAGTTCTGTCAATCATCTGCTAATAAGCCACAACAGCTGTGGGCAGGTGAAACTGGACAAAAAATGCAACAAACACGGCTACAAGGATTCTTCAGTACTTACCTTGGTGTGAGAAACCATGATTCGGCTTCAATACCAACAGGTATGTACACATAAGTTTCTTCTTTTTGTGTTTTTCATTCTCAGTTATAGACAGGAATAGACACCATCAGAAGAGTAACACTCAGCAATTTCAGTTGAGTTTTTGTTTAACAGTAACAACAACAATAATGAAAATGGAAAAAAAAAAAAAAAGTAGCTGTTATGGATTGACTGGTTATTGGCCAAAGACCCTGAAAAGATATGTCAGGTCAGCAGATATGAAGGTTACATCTATATTAAGAAGTGGTCTTGGAAACATTCATGGGCACTATGTATGGCTGGCTGACATACGATAGGAAAGTCCACATCTGTCTTCGTCAAATCCTTTGGCCTCTGAAACAGGTCAGCTGCATCCAAACCATCCATGAGAGACGGCTGCATGCAGGAGAAGCGCTAAATGGCACAGCCAGACACCTTCCAGGCACACATCCTGGCAAAGCAGTGCCCCAAAACACGTCTGATCACCAATGCACCATAGTTTAAGAGTCTGAAGCTGCTTTTCTTTCTTGAGAAAGCCTTCACTGATGGCTTCAGGAATTTCACATGGGAAGGGAGTGCAAGATTTAAGGCAAACAGTTATGCATCATGATTTGATAGCTTATACAAAATAGAAGAGCAGTTTCCAGTTCCTGTTTTGATAGGACATTAACACTTGTGCTCACAAATAATTGGAGCAATGTGGTTAGCACAGTTAGAAAGTAATTTGGCATCATGTCTGCACTTCTACAGCATCAGCATCATTGCCAGAAAAAAAAAAAAAGAACAAAACAACCTAATTAGTAAAAACAACTATTGTCACAGCTTAAGATGAGCCCCGGTCTATGATTGAGAGCAACAGGCAGGATAAGATTAGCTATGGATGTACATGCCATACCCCACTGGGGACACCACTGCTCTTTGTCTGTCTCTGCTCCAGAAGCAGGGAAGGGCTAGTGGTATAATCCACAAGTGGGGCCCAAAGCATTAGAAACCAAATATGGCATTCAAACACACAACACAATTTTCATCTTTGTTATCTGTCATGGTGGCATTTTTTTTCCCCCCTCATTCATGTCATTCACATAAACCAGAGGGATTTAAAAATACACGGTAAGACAACATTTTTGTTCCTGATCTCATCTATTTCACTATGTTTACTTGCTCTCAGTGGGCTTCCAATAAATATGTTTCCTTATCCTACCAAAATTTGACATAAATTCAGTATCTGGCAGAAGTTTTATCTTCCAAAGAAAGAGAAAAACTGATGAAGAACTTACTGAAACGGATACCAGCTTTTCACAGGACACCTGGCTTTCCTTGTTTTGTTATTTAAAAAAAAAAAAAAATCAAGGACAGCACTGAAACAACTGGGTCTCCTCTGGAAGTATGAAATGCATAAAAATTCCAGGTTTTCAGTACTACATTTAAATGAGTTGCAACTCATTTAGTGTGTCTCTGCAGACAGCACTGCCTTCTGCAAACAAATGGCTTTGAACGTTCCTCCACTGCAAAGTGCTTACAGTTTTAGATCAGATGATATTAATAGTATGCAGAAATATATCTCAAAATACATTTATCACCTTCCAAAAAAAAATGATTGTTGATTTAGCTGAAACTAGGAGCAATTTTCCATGATTTGAGGAATTTTTCATAGCTGTGCATGAACGACAGCGAGCATCTCTACTGCTGGCACTGTCACTTACTAATACAGTTTAAATGGAGACGAATACAGCTCGATCATTCAAGCTCATCTGTATTTTTCTTTGAAGCTTTTGCAATTGCATTGCTGCAAACAATATTACTTCTTTCCTTGAAACAAATCATACTGTGCACATATTTTCATCTTTACATTTCTTACCTTTTGTTTCAATTGCAGGTTATTAAAACCAGGAAAACAAAGCCAAAGAAATACATGGAATACCAATTAGCTGGTTTTATGAAGTTTGTGTTTATTTTTAAGTGTTAGATAACTGGGAAAATTCTATGTCTGTATCTTTTAATTCCCACAAAGGAGCATAAATACAAGCTTAAATATAATTACATTACAGTCAGAAGCTACCATGTGCAAGAGCGGTGTTATCAAAAAAACCTGCTGCTTAAGACCTCTTTATAGTCCCAGAAATGCCTAAGAAAATGCAAATCTCTCGTCACATGATGCAAGAGTAATTACTATAAGAAAAAGGCATCTGTCCAGAAAGACATCGCTCCATGAACAGAATTTTTCTATGACAATTGCTACAATATTTTAAGCTACTCATCAATATTTCTTGCAGACCAAAGTATAATATCCTTGCCATCTAACTTCAAATAAATAAATAAACCAGTTCCACTCTCTGTCAGTAGCCTTTTGTAAAGCTGTTGTTGACTGATGCTGGTCATGCATTCAAAGCCTGCAGCAGGGAAACCCCAAGCCTCTCAGTGTCCAGAGGGACATAACTCTGAGGTCATCATGGAGAATATTAGCACAGCTGTGGTTTGGGCACCTAACGCAATGGCTCATGGGGACAGGCTGCTCAGGACAGCGACCTGGAGTAGATCTAGTTTAGATGCTCTGAACCAGACAGCAGAGGAGCTCCTCTCTCTCCACTGACTGCAGAGAGAGCCCAGCCTTCAAAGCCAGACAACTAATTTTGCATCCCAAGTTGTAGGATTGCCACTGCATCTGTAAGCAAGTAAGATAAAGCTGTAACAAAATGACAACTTTTTTCCAAGCTAAACATTCACATGGATCAGCATGGATAAAGCAAAACCAGCTTTATTTTCTCTCTTTTGTTCTTCTATATGTAGCTTATCTCTTTTTATGGGAGTCAGTGCTAGAGAATTACAGACCTAAATTTCAAGGCTTGTATCAATGCCTGTTTTCTATATTGCTTCAAGTCTTTGCAATACAAAAAAAAATTAAAAATGGAGTCAGGAAGATGTCAAATATATTTTTATAGCTGAAGACCTTTAAAAACATAGGAAATGTGGCTGCTGTTTTAATTTCATGATCTCACACTGGACATGTTTTGATATCAAAACTCTGGTGGAAGGAAAGCTAGGCTTATGATAAAAGCCAACCTGAGAACATTTGGTATTGAAGTACATTTGTCTACATTTTGTCAGTTAGCATCAACAATAGGCAGAGAGGCACCTTGATCATTCAGACAAAACCGCTGGACCGTAAACCTATCCTCTTATATGCTTTGCTGTCTTCTCTTCTGAAACTGCTCTAGGCATCTTTGCTGCCCACCGAATTCAAGCCAGGAATCCAGGCAGAATTGCCAGCAGAGGAATGTCGCCTTTTAAATGCCCAGAACAAGAGACAAGGCTTTCAGAGACAGCTGAAGCTGCCAGAACACCAGCTTCTCCTACTCGTCCACACAATGATGGCATTGTGTGGGGAATCCAGTCCGCTACTCTCAGTCTCCCTTTCTGCAAAGCTGTCTACAATGATGAGTCGAGTCAGGACCAAAGAGCTGAGCTTTTGGTGACAGCCTGCCTTATAACCACTTGTACCAGCTGGATTAATTCAAGTTGCTCATTTTGTATGGAATTTGTTTGCGTGCTATCGAGCAACACTCAGAGACCAGGGGAGAAAAAAACCAAACCAAAAAAGATTTCAGAAGTCTTCAACTGAAGTCATGAAACACATGAGTAGATTCTGAAACCTGCCACTGAAATGCCACACAGTTTACAAAATGGAAAAGTTGTAAATAAGCTCAATGTTGTCAATATATTTTATTTTACACATAGAAAGATGGACTGGCTCTGGGATTTTTCTTACAACATACAAGTGGACTGTGAAGATGAGTTTAGTTCTGAGATGCTAATACATACATAAAGTCACTGACAGGCTTTGAGATACGTCAGCCTTTTGCAGCATAACACCTAGAAAGATACCTTTCTTTTTAAAGCCAGTTTAAAACACTCTTCCTCCCCAAAAAATTCTTCTCAAAGCTCCTAAATTTGGAAAGTAAGAAATCTGGTACTCTAAATCTATAGTCACAAATAAAATTTTCAGCATAAACATACTAAATTTAGGAAACAAGATAGCTTACAATTATTTAGCTCCTAAAATTTCATTGTGGTTCATAAGTGTACATTATGAAACACTCCAGCCCCTAAAAACCTGGAAAGACTAGTATATCAAAAGAAGTCATAGGAAAGTTTTTTTTTCTAGCGGGACACCATACTGGTAATGAAAAATACAGAAGAATCACTTAAAAAAAAAAGAGCGCTTAGAATACCAAGAAACTGTTTGTCAGAGAAGGTTAGGAGGTTGTTCCCAAGTACTTGAAAATAATAAGGCCCAAGGATGAAACTGAGTGGGAAAAGAGGAAAGGAGAACAGAAAAGATCAATTTAATGACCACATGAGAATATCACAGCAATTGTTTGACAATGAAGGCAGCTGAAGCCATATTCTGGAGGAAAAAAGCCTACAAATTGCATTAATTACAATACTGCAGGTCAGAAATGATGTTACCATGGCATAATGGTCCAAAAAAACTGCACTACACGAGACTACAGTTGGTAACGAGAGAGGATGGCAAGTTCTATCTTCATGAACTCTATTGTTCCAGGCAGCAGTCAAGCAAACAAGAAGACACACCAAGGAGAGACAGCAGGGGAGAAGTCAGAGATGGGGGTCACTTCGGAAATCATCCATGGGTTGGTGATAGTTGAGGGAAGATAAAATTTCGAGTGCAGTGGTTCCCAAACTGAGCATAAGGTCATAATCACCATCCAAAGCTCTCCAAGGGCTCCTGGGTGTAAGGGTCTCCATTAAGAATACATCCATTTATAAGTAGAATATTGCCATGATCTCCCATAACACAGGTCAGTAACATGGTTTTGAGACAGAAAACCACATAACTTGACCTGAGGGAAGAGCATGAAGAAGTTCATAAACAGCCACTTCAGTAAGTAAAGTAGAAGGAGACTCTAAAGAGCCCTAAAAAACAGGAAGCAAAAGCCTGCTGAATCAAAGTCTCTCATCAACCCAAAACCTGGAGGAAAGAAAACTGTCCCTTTGCACTAGATGGAAATTGCTGATGATCACTGTGACAGCAGTTTCACTGAAGTTCAAAGAAGAAGGAAACAAAGAAAATAGTAGAAGAAAACCAAGGGAAAGCCAGTGCAGAAAAACAAAACAAATGGGGTCCTACTTACATAAATATATGAGCACAGTTCTCCATTTGTGTCTCCCTTGAGAAACAAGACTGCCAGAAGTTTGAAGGTAAATGAGTCAGAAAGGAAAATGGAAAATACTTGAGAAAAGGACCTCAGAGCAGAAGGAGGTGCAATGCAGGAGGGAAAAGGAGCGTATTTAAAGTTTAACATCACAGAAAAGAGACTGCAAACCAGGTGAAGAAAGAAATGGTGGAAAGATGAGTGAAGAAAGAGAAAATGGCAACAAGGTCAGAGAAAAGGAGGAAAAAAAGGAGAATTAATACTCAATTTGGCTGATATTTTAGTCTAGATTCTTATGCAATGAGCTTTGTGCAACCCAGTTCTCTGTAAGCATGGTTGCCTCTTCCCATCTTAACAGCCTTTGAAAATCCTAGTCATCTTCACTGAAACATCTCAAAGAAAATAAAATTCTTTGAAATTGCATGGAGATGTGTGTTTAGGTAAGGAAAAAAATTGTGTTTCCTAATTAGAAGAAAGGCTGTTACATGAATTCTTTCCTTATTATTGCTCCCTGATTCACCAGATAATCAGCATGAAACTCCACCTCCACAGCAAGCAGAAGCCTTCAGTGAAACACAGGCTAACTAACCTGGGTTAACCAACTGAAAGGTAGCACAGCGCTCAATGCTCAGTGTTTTTGAAACTCATAATGCAACTGGTTAAATGTTTTTATTAAGATGGCTGGAGAGAAGAAGAAGCATGGACAACAAACACTGAGAACCAAGAGTGAAAGGAGACTTGAATACAGGCAAGAGCCTGGATGGTTGGAAGTAAAAATTAGAAGGTGGCAGCTTTCTTATGGTGCAAGACCAACAAATGACTGTGTGAAAGCAAATGTAGATGAAAGAAAGAGAAACAAACCAAACAGCCCAAAAGGGCTCAAGAGAAAAAGGTAACATCATTTAGAGAAAGAGCAGAAATTGGCAACGTAGAGGCTTCCGAGGCTGTCTCTTGTGCTGTGGTCACTACCGGTCTGCTGTCATCCAGCACATCACTTGTGTTGACCTGAATGCCCAGACAGTTTTCAACAGTAAATGTGGTACATAACTGTCCAGCAAAGGGGCCACCAGTTGACCCAGTGGTCTCATCATGTTCTCTGTCTGTTTCTGTCACTCACTGAAGGAAGTTGATTCAATCAGTAGAAGAGATTGATAAAATCCCAGTCCAAGCTGTTGAAGAGCTAGCATCAACTAACCTAAACACTACCAGTCTCAAGCAGTCAAGTTACTGCTTTGGAACCTTGTTACTTCTCATAAACTGACAAGTTTTGCATGTAACTAATACTTTTTTCTCCTCCTTTTAACAGTAGCTATTGGTAAGTCCTGAATTACTCCATCTTGCAAATTAGCAAGAATAAGTGAACATGATTTTTTGTTGCTGTTAAATAATGGTTAACACAAAATGGATTTCTTTACGTATTTTGACAAGTGTGGTCTTGCTTTAATTATTTATGAAAATGCTTTGCAGTATGCCAGTAAAAGCCCTACAGTATATTTTTGCCTATTAAAAAAAAAAAAAAAAATGAAGTCTTAGGGACATTGGACCTTTCTGCCCCAATCTGCAATTCTGCCTGTGCTTAGAGGGAATGTGCGGGTGAGCAAACGACTGTTTGTGTGTTAGCATCTGAGTACAATTACATTTCCTATTTAATAATCTTCTAATGCATATTCTTGCCACAGTTCTTCCTAACAGACACTTAAATTTTGACAGTTTTGTGACATCTAAAAGTAAAAAAATAAAGATATTCAAGAAAAACCTCAATACCACAAAGAAATTCTAAAACTGAGGTGAGCTTAAACAGTTACTTTCACTACTTCATGATTTACAATTACAAAATAGGGGGGGGAATCATACTGCAGTCCTATAGTTTTTCACCTAGTGACAGAAACCAAGGACTATGATATTTTATGTCACTACAAAAGGCCAGTGCAAGGAAAAGGTTGCAAGTTCAAAGAATAAAGTAAAAATGGCTCACTGTACAGTATCGGAAAAATACCAGAACACAAACAAACCAGCAAAATTCCTTTTATTAATTTATAACTTTACTTATATGGATATAGCACACATTTTCAGCATGCATTAATATCTTCACTGTACTAAACTCTACACAGTTATTTTTTACTTGGCAGGATGAAAACCATCGTCTTTTTCTTTAACTGTCAAAAGAACATTGCACTAAGGTACCATAGCTAACGGAGTTAACTATGGGAGCATCTGCCCTATGTTAGCGTTTCATTTACCATTTTCAACTCTTCCTTGCACACAAAATGTTCATTGTGTGTACACCTGCAGTTATTGTCATACACACATGGTTTAGCTGACGTTGCTTCTCTGATGTGCATCTCATCTGTAGACATTGTCTGCTTTAGAACGGCGCATTGTGGTATTGCATCCTGTGGACAGTCAGTTTATGCTCTGACAACCACAGCACTGGGAAGCAACTATCAGACGTGCTGGCACTGTAGCCTGCCAGGTTGAATTTTGCAAGTACAAACCTGATAATCCTCAAATTCCCAATTTCATTTGAGATTAGTTAGATAATTAGAGACTATGCCAAAAATTTCCAGGTGATCAGATCCCAAATTCCACCCCCTAGATACACTGAGGCACACAGAAAAAGGCTGAGAGCAGCCAACAGATGTGTGCGTTCTCAGGGCATGTCTGACCTACAGATGGATAGTGAAGAGTCTCAAAGTATTTTCATCTTATTCTTTGATTATGTCTACACCTGTGATCACATCCTCATGTTAGTCAATACTTACAGAAATCCCTGAAAGACATACTTTGGCAGAGGCTATAAGTGGAAATAATTCCAGGCATGATGATGATTTACTTGGCTTTAATCTGAATCAGAATTAAAATTCACTCCAAACTGCATTGCCTTTGCCCTCTCTAAAATGAAATGCAGTCCTGCAAAAGAAAAGGAGATGGTGGCACTTACCTTACATCCCTCACAAGCACTGACACCATAGTGATATCCAGATGACTTGTCTTGACAGACAAAACAGGGCTTGTAAACACGAGGGGGTGGAAGTGGTGAAGGAGGGCTCGGAACAAGTTCCTCAGAACTGGTGCTCTGAGTTTCAACTGCTACAAAAGAAAAAAGAAATGCAATTTATTCACAAATGAATTTCAAATAACTGATTTTTTACTGCATCATAACTATGTAAACAGCTTGCATCTTTCTTTGTATAATTGTCTTTCCTAGCAAATTTCAAAGAAACTAAAGTAAGGCAAGTAACAAGACTATAGTCTCAGAAGTGTATTTTAAAGTACGCAATTACTTCTCATGATCCAGCTACTGAACACCACAAAAGCTTCAGTTTACTTCAGATATAAGGCCTGAATCTCTTACCAGGCTTAAAAAATCGACAACTTTGGGCTTTTGCACATGTGCTGGATACAAGCCTTCAAAGAGGAACTGTTTCTGTCGTACAATTTTCCAATTGTTACCTAATCTCAGGAGACTGTTGTCCCAACATCTTGCCTTTTTCTACAAAAGGTAACGCTTCCAATTCTGCCACAGCAGGATAGCAGCATGCATCAGGACATACATGAAGAGACAAACGATTAAGTATAAAACCTGAAGTGAAAATTACCTTAACAAGTTTTTTTTTTTAATTACTATTTATCTGTAAAACTAGCACAACTCAGCAAGACTTCCTTACTTTCATTAGGATTTGTAACATCACGAAACCTCTCTGAGAAAGAGCTACTTGCACATTATGACCCCACATCCCTTTATTGCCTTAATATTTCTTGATGGTCATTTGTTTTGAACCTGCTGAAAAGCCAGTTATCCCTTTCAGGGAAATGATGTGAAAGCTCTACGATGCAAGATAAGACATGCGAACCACATCTTTCCAAAACATCTGCATTACTTTTCTGTGATATGCTGTCATCATTCCTCACATTTATTGTAGATGTGCAATACATTTTCATGTTTCACCTAGGCGTCTGCTGCTTCTCAGATAAATCCCTCTAACTTTTCAACAGATATAGAGAAATGACAGGATCTGTGGACTCAGATCTATCCAGAAATATGAGGCACTATGTGCAGAGCTAAATCTCAAGAGTACTAACAGCAGGCCCTAAAGAATATTACTGAGTGGAAAAATCTTACACAAGATTTACTGTACATGGTATTTTTCAGATTACAAAGATGATACATTTGTATTAAACTCATGATTCATTGTCAGCTCGTGTTCTGCAGAATCCACAGAGGGCATCACAGAGCATGATGCAACTTCTGATCACTTGTGAGAGGATGGCCCCTTTCTGCCATTTTTACTTGAGTTAAACTACTATCAACTTCAAGGACAAGCATTTCTTGAGAAGAAAACAAATGCTAGAGTGAAGTGTTAAAGGCTCTTAATTTAAAGAAAGAAATATCTTTCCAACGGGAAAAAAAGTATTTATATATTTATCAGTAAGAAGTCTGTGGAAAAAACCCAGAAAACTGAAATAATGTGTCTCCATAAATTGCAACATTAAGACGACATTCAGAACTGTACTTCTCTTTTTCAGCACTAAATACACTGAAACTTGGCAAACCAAAAATCTACAGAGGTTCCTACTGCACCAATAAAACTTTAATGAAGTTTTTTCTTACTGAAAACTCAGACAAGAATGATCATTTCAACAGTAATTTTTGGTATTTAAGAGACATAGAGTGCCCTGTTATTGATCTCTGCACAGTCATCCTGCTTCAATCAATAATCTATTAGTACTTTTAAATTAAAGTTAAATTCATCAAAGGCCCTTGAGACGCCTCAAATATTCCTCGCCTTATTTCATGCTCATACATGAATTAGAGTGGCTTCCAATCAGTCTATGGAATGATAAAATTTTACTTTTAAAGCTCTAATACCAGGAGACAATGTGTTTCTTATTAGCTCATTCAATTCTCCCAGTCCATCTAAAAGGCAGTTTTTAGGCTCCCCGTGGGAAAACAAGGTTATGTCATTCAATAAAACAACTGCACTCCTGCAATCCTTCTGTGATTTCAGTTTGGGGAAAGCAGTCTTTGAGGAATAGTATTGATACACTTCTGTTTTTTTCATGATTTCATCCTAAACAAGCAACAGCAACCAATAGTAGCATTCAGACCAGGAACCCTATGAACAAAAGACATCAGTCAGACACTGGCCCAGGACCAGGAACTTGTGATATCCAGAAGAGATTAAGCAACTAGCTCAAGTCATAAATACACAACATAGCAACTGAAGAGCTGAAGGTGCTGATACGGAACTTTTTTTCTGGACCATTTGAAAAGGTATACACAAAGAAAGAGACGATGTAAACCAGAAAGACTCTACCTAAAACACCCATATATACATATGCCACTAAAAGGGCATAATATAGTCAGTATACTACTTGCAACACCTAAACAATTGTGTAGAGAGCTGTGAGGTTTTTTGAGGGTTTTTTTTTGTAAGAAACTCTAGTTTGGGAATGTTCACTTTTGCTCACAGGTAAGATACAGCTTTCTGGAGAAAGCTTGAACTCAGGTTATACGTGCTCAACTCTTACTCTGGCTTCCAACTTTCTATTCTTATGTGAATTTCACATTTTAAACTCCTTATTTGAAAATCTATGTACTGAGAGGACAGAAGTGAACAAATCTTGTGCAGGCATCTGTAGAGACTCATGCTCAGAAGGTAAAAAGCATTATTTCTGTATCATGTTGGTGGCTGATGGACACATGACAGCAGAACCCTTTTTCTTCCATGCATGTCTGCACATGTAATGTGATAAAAAGAAAGGCTGAGAGATGGACAGTTAGCATTTCCCAAAGAGGCAGTTTTAAAGCAGTCTTACAATTTCATGAAAAATGCAAAGAAAAACAACTTCTTTCCATACCCTGCTGTCCTGTCCTGAGGGATGTGACACTTTAGGGTCCCTACTCACCTGAGAAAACAGGCTCAGTGCTGTCACCCAACACCTGAATGCAGCTTAAGCACACAGGGACTCTCAAACAATTGGTCACTTCACAATTCCTAAGATGTCTGAAATATTTCTAAAGGTTAGATAAAGCAGCAGATAAGATCTTTCAAAGCACAGCGTGCTTTGTGGGAGCTAATTTACTGCCAGCTAAACCATGTTGACAGATGGAGGAGGTATTTTTCTTTGTGACCATCTAGAAGCAGGCAGGCACTATGAAAAGCCTCACGTTTTTCTAGAAACTTACATTATTAAGCTTGTATGTTAATGCACACTTTGGACAGTTGAGTTTTAAAAGAATAAGAAGTTGTAAAGCAAATGGCATTTCCTGGATAGCCTCAAGGGAATTTTGAATACTGAGCTCAGAGTCCCTGGTGGGAAGCAGCAATTTCAGCTAATTAGGGTGAATAGCAAAGTGTTGCATTTGGTCAAAACATTCTGTTAACCCTCATTTTTGTTGGCACCAACAAGAGTCTGGATTTTTTGCCTCTTTTTTTTTTTTTTTTTCCTGAATTCACTGCAGGAGTGCAAGGCACACAGCTCACATACATTAGGCAGAAAGTCAAAGGAAACGCCAAAGTTCAACTAAAGTACAAGTAATTAGAACCAGATTCTCTGCCTCTTGTATGTGTGCATTTGATTGTAGAAGTTATTTATAAGCCTCTAAACATTTGAAAAAATAACTATATACTGTAGATCATTTAATTTTTATGTCTCGTCTGGAAAAAAAAAAAAAATCTGCTTTTAATCATCTTCCAGGAAAGAGCCAGGAACTGGGAAAGTGGGTCTCAATTGTTTCAATACAAATTTCTCTCTTTCATGTGCCACATAAAACTATACTATAAAATTAAATCCAAAATATCATTGACTCAGTCCCCCCCATCTAATTTTTTTTAATAAAAAACTTCTTTGAATTTGTCATGCTTAAATAGTTTGCATTGCTAAGAGGCTTTTTCTTTTTTTTTCTTAAAACTGTTGTTTGGAAGACAGACAAGGAGAGAACAAAAAAAAAAAAAAAAAAAAAAAGAGTGAGAGAGAAAGAAAACATTATGGTGGAGACTTGCCAGCCTTGACTTAGTAACCTGGCCATGACCCTCCAGCGAGTGTGTGTTTGACCCGGTCACACATGACTCTGGCTGCGTACTGTTGCTGGGTTTTAAGTCCCAGATATTTTTACCATATATACAACAGGTGGGGATCATCGACAACAGAGAGAGGAAAACACGGTCTTCCCTTGTGTGAAGGCTTCCATTTTCTCCCTTGCAGGGAAAACACTACAAAGCAAAGAAGCGGTGCTACTATTTCATGTATCAGCACTCGCTGTTCTGGCTCATTGTTTTACTCGAGGGTTGAAGGCATGGAGGTGGGGTGGGCTGAGGGCAGGAGGACAGCAGAAAAGCCTCAGGGGAAGCCATGTGCAAATGTTCATCAAAACAGTATGAATTACCACAATCAACCTCTCCTCATAGGGCTTGGTACACTCAAG
This sequence comes from Urocolius indicus, assembly GCA_013401255.1. NCBI lineage: Eukaryota > Metazoa > Chordata > Aves > Coliiformes > Coliidae > Urocolius > Urocolius indicus. The sequence continues at coordinate 589,597 of WBNH01001698.1, read as the reverse complement.
AGAGAATGGGTTTTTTTCCTTACGAATGAACCAACATATCTGGATTAAAACACAGGCTGTCACAAAAACTCCACACTGAGGTTTTATTCTGAGGATTTTCAGACGTACTTTAGAAAGCACGTTTTCCACATTGGAGGGCTTCTTTTTTTATTAATCCACTTCCAACAGGGACATCTGAAGATGAAATGTCATGACTTGGTTACTGCTTAAGGGTGCCCAACCCAAAAATGATCTGTCATATTAAAAGCTAAGAGACAATCTCACAGGTTTCTACTATGTACTGCTCGGGATTCCAACAGCATGATTACAATAACAACAAAACCAGCAATAAGTAGAGATTATCGAATCCAGAAGTCAAATCTGCAATGCCTTACTAACTAATGGACAAACTGCACACAAGGTCACCGAAAAAAAACGTCGGATCAGGTCATTTTAAGAGCCATGCCTAGGGCATGGGCTGCTGTTCCCAACAGCTATCTCAGACAAGGTGCAAACCTTGATAGGGGCAGCTGAGTTGGCAGAAGTGCTTTTGCTGTTGTGACTCTTGTCAGTGAAAGAACAATAGACAGCTGGCTTCAGTCCAGTTGCATCTAGGAGAAGAAAAGTCCTACTGAACTCTGCCCCTCCGCCTTGTGAGTGAGTACAAGAAGCAGTTAAGAACACTCTCTTTTTCAATATCCTTACTCTAATGAAGTTCCAAGTACAAATTTAGCCATTGCTCCACTGTAGGCAAACGTATCATCAGGACAATACTTTCTTCTCCCGCACTTTTGCATCTCATGTATTTTGATAGTACACTATTTTGGGCAGGGTCTCAGAATATGCTGAACAATAACTGGCACTGCAGGACCTTCAAGCGCTATGCCAATGCAAATAATGGTAATGATCATGATCCTGCCAAGTCAAGAATTATTTGGAAGAATGAACCTTGAAAGGCCTCCATAATGTTGAGGGGAGTTGCTACTTGCAAAGCGAGTTAATTATTTTAGCATTTCAGCATTAAGACAGAGACTAACTTCAAAGGATGAGGCTTTGTATTTGCCAACTGGACTTTCAGAAAAGAAGTGTTTACACTCATCTACTGCATCTCTCCCAGTTCTAAACTGGGAGAGGAATGAGTTGCATCATATTCCTTCATGCCTTTCATCAACAAAATTGACAAGTTTCAACCACAAATCTGTAATGTTGTTAACCATCAGTCCTGAAATGTAAGTCAGCAGATACTGACCTTAGCCACACAACAGGAGTATAGACTTTTGAAACCTTTACTCACATCAGGTGATGAGAGACAGGAAAGAAAGTTCCACATCCCACTACCAGCACAGCAGAGATTCACAAATTTGTATGCATGAAATCAGAAGACAACAGCAGCTATGATTTGGCTGTCGTTCTGGTTTAGTCTCATAATACAATTTCTGTTCCTTTGCAGGTAACTTCATCTGTAGCACAGATTTTATTATTCCCACAAGTAATTTCTATCAGTTGCCCAGTGAAGGGTGAGGATTCTTTTGTAACATACTTTTCCATTAAGTCACAATCTGGCCTCTTAATTAATCCATTTGCTAAGCATGCAAATTCAGTTACCTGACTTTACAGTGCCATTTATTAAGGGACTCCAGGGGCCCCACCTGGCAGCAGATTTTCCCCAGCGACATTCCTCCACAGGTCACAGGCAAGCTGAGTGACTCTCCCTGAGCTCCGCTATCCCCACCCCGCGGCACAGCTAGCAACACTTCCAGTCTTGCCATATCCCGCCAACATGAAAGATCCTGCTCTTTCCTACCTATCTGATCTAAAAGCATGGTGTCTGCCAGTCCAGTATGGGAATGACCTGTGAGCATTCATATTTTAATATTTTTAACACCTAACTGAGGTAAGGGTAGAGCTATTCTTCTTCCTGTACAGATTAGAAACAGAAACACTAACAGCTGAACAGCTTGACCTGCTTGGGTCTTAAATTCCTAGAAAATGCAAGCACTACCCAAGTGGGATTTTCAACAGCAACAGCAAACCTAGCTGTAGCTCTAACAGCATAGACTTACTTGTCTTTAGACTTAGACATAGGCTTACTTGTGTTGTCCCAAGTTACACATGGGTTGCTTGACAGAGCAAGGAACTCAATGTAAGTCTGTGCTCAGTCCTTCTGATGTGAGGGTCTCTGAAGCACCCTCAAGTCTGCATGCACACCCAGCTCACTTGCCCACTGCCAGGCAGGACAGAACTGGGTGCCCTCTGACCCCAAGAGCCACCACTGCTGCTGGCAGGGAACTCTGCAGAGATGATGAAAGGCTTATCTTGATTTTTCTGATCTCCACAGCCAGCTAATAATCAACTTTTTATAAGACCACCCAACCATATACACAATTACATAGGAATGTCCTGGCAGACAACAGATCTGCCCTGAGAGAAGTCCAGAATCTGCTCCTGAAGGCAACTAAGAAGCACCTATGCACTTGGATGCTGTGTCCCTCACAGGCCTAAGTAACACCAGAAACCACCATAAGAACCTCTACTCTTAACTACACTGTCCAAACCAACATCAGCCTCATATACTGCCATGATGTAAGCCTGAATCTACCAGACTAGTCTTATATATATTGAGCACATATGATTTGAAAATCACCAGTATGTCCCAATTATGTACTTCTAAATGAAAAAAAAACCCTGAAACGTTTTTCTGAAGTTGCTGTATCATTCTGTTGTGTCCCACAGGTATTCTGGGAAGGAGTTATTGCAGTCAACCTCTGGTACTTCTCCCAGTAAAGGAGGACTTCTGGCAACTACCTACTCTACACACATATTTACTGCAGCTAGTAGTAAAAGATAATGAGGAGGCTGCACCCGCTCTGTATGAGAGTCATATAGTGTAGGGTTGCTCCGGAGGATATTTTCAAGTAGGAGTAAGGTTTACCTCAGTTTGCAATACCTGATTCTCAAGCATCAGCTCCACCAATTTGAGGGGTGGGACATACACCTAACATAGGAGATTTGTGTTCATGTCACCTTTTTAAAGAAAGAGATATTGTTCTTCAGGCTGGTTTTGGGTTGGGGTTTGTTTGGTTTTTTTTGTTTTGGGTTTGGTTTTTTTTTTTAGTTATATCAGCAAAGCAGTTCTCCATTTGAGTTCATTTGTCCATGCAGCCAGAGAGATGCACTTACACCTGAGCTAGCGCGGAAGGCAGAAAGACTGTCAGGATTAATTATATCAGGTGCAAGAATTGCATCTGGTTATACCTGTGTTCCTCTCAAGACAGCAGAACTTAATGACGTGCTAGTAACCGAGAACAGGAGCGTCTTTCGCTAAATAAATGGCCAGGCAGACACCACAAGGGAGCCAGGGTGAAAGTAAGTGTACAGACAGGATGGCCGGAGGGTTTGGCAGGCACAGAGGAGTTTACAGAGCAGCAGCTCATCACTTTGTATTAGGAGCCTACCTTCTAAATGGAAAAGAAAACATGTTAAATGAAAAAAATAAATCGTATGGAAAACTGAAGAAAAACATCCGAAAGATGCTAGCTCTGGAGTTTTTTCAGGTCGGTGACTTTCTGCCTGCCCACTACCACGCAAAATTGCATCAGCCTCAAGTGAAAACTCTACAATATTGCAAAGTGGAAACATGGGAGCTTCTTATAAAAATGTATGTCATTTTGCTATCCTCTATGTGAAGTTAGATTTCCCTTTGAAAATGAACTTTTGTTGCAATTCAGGCCCTGCTTCCTTTACCAGTGAACTCCCAAGGTCAGATCCTCATGTGGAGTAATGTGGTGTAGGCAAAGAAGCGACACACACTTAGAGAGGACGAGGACTCTGACTTCTTTATATATGAAAACAGAGCCTATTTCTGTGGGCTGCTGATACAACTGTGGTGTCACAAATTCAGCATGTTTTCCCCATAAGATCAAAATAAGAAAAAAAGGCATACTGTTGAGGATAAACTACTTAAAAATAAAAGGGGTCAGACCCTTTCTGTTTTACACTCTTGTCACTCCACCAATTCCAAGAAAGACTTTTGACTTGTAAACATAAATGGGAAAAAACCTCAGATCCAGTATTTTCAATTATAAATAAAAATGACAAAGGAAATCAAATAGGTACTATAATCTCTGCACGCATCCAAATAAGTCATAAAGTGTCCATTTATAGTTATTAAATGTTTTATGGTATTCTGAGAATTCTTCTCAGAATATAGCATTCTTCTTTTGTCTTTGAATCTTTTCAAGCATCCAAACAGAGTAATTCAAAATATTATAGTAAATGAATGATTTTACTCTTCAAAACTCACCTCCTATCCAAGTTGGTATTAGTTTTTATTATTACTACGTCTGCCAAATAGATTTTTTATTTTATGTGTATTCAATGTGTTCTTATGACACCATGCTTCATGACTTTTTGCTGTGGCTTGAATCCAGCATGAAAATGAGTTTTTTAATATCTTTAATCACATAATATTATAACACAGTTGTTCAGTACCACATGGACAAAATAAAACTTGTTGTGCTCTACTTGAGAATGCAGTAAAACTGACTTGCTGTGTAATATTTTACATATCATTTTATTTCTCAAACTTTAGGACCCTTAATTCAAAACATTTTAATCTTTAGGTGCTTTTACATCTTAAAATTAATAGAGTGACTCGACGAGAGCCAATTCAGTGATCCAAACTCCTTTAAGTAAGTATAGTAGCAGTTAAAATGCTTATCATCGCAATTAATTTGTATTATGGCCACACTGCTGGATATCACTAATTGATTTATATACCCTCCTTTCTATACCCATTTACAAGAGCAATTATGAACTCCATCACATACGTTTAAATGGGTTACATTAGAATGATGTCTTGAAACTAGACTGCTGAGCTTAAAATCTTTTAGAACAGGTACATTCTTCATTAATGGGTATGCTATCAATCCACTACAAATGGCCTATAACCTTTAAGACAGTACACGGTACTAATATTTCACTTTTCATGTGCAGTTTGGGGTTGACTCCAATGATGAGCTCCACTGCTATTTTTAATTGTTTTTTAAATTGCATATTATAGGCAGCAATAAACACTTACAAATTAGTATTATACCATCCACAGCTTTCTGCAAAGCATGGTTTCTATAAACAAGTTAAAACGCATACATCTGTAAATAATAAGTATAAGTATGCTGAATTTAATGAATAAGGGCACTAAAAGAAATTGAACAGTAGGGGTTCAGCAATTAGAGTAACTGCCCATTTTATTAAAAATGTATTGTTTCCAGCTTTTGCTTCAGAAGGCTTTTATTGTTCTGCTAATTCTAAGTTTCAATTTCCTTACAAAAGGAGGTCTAAATCCTTATTTTGTTTGACAGACCTCTATCATACAGCCACATGCCTTTTTTGCAACACACAGACTTGTGAAGCCTTTTATCTCATTGCTTGGGATCTCAGTCTCTGGCCCTTACTACAGGCAGTTTTGTGGCGTTATGCCACTCAGAGGTGTGATTCTTTTTTGAGTAAGGTTTCATCCCACAACACAGCTGGGATAAAACCTGCTGAACCAACAAATCCCAGGCTGCCACCCCTTGGTCCTTTCCTAAAAGTTGCCAACCCTCTCTCGGAGCGGACAGAGGAACACGTGTCCAGCTTCCCAGCTATGCCACTGCAGAATAGGGTCGTTTGCTTAAGCTGACAAGGCTTGGAACCGTGAAATGGAACCATGAGGTTCCTCCTGCCGCGCATCAGCAGCCTCCTGCAGAGCACAGGGCAGTGCACAGACTGGGAGAAGCAAAAGGAACTTCTTACAAGTAGATTTCCCAGTACAGCTTCCTCATGCCCCTAGCGTTACTGAGGTGTACCTCTGGGGTACCTCTGCTTGTATAAAGATGTTTTACATCCACCTAGCTTATTTCCCAAGTGTTAAGGCTTGTCTTTACACTAGCCTGAGCACACCCCCACTGCTGTACTATTTCAACTGAGCAGGTATAATTAAAACATTAATTCCATTTAGACGTGGCAAAATAACAGGGAAAAAAAAGGCTTTCATCATCTGAGCTTATCTGCAACTAGAAGGGCAGACAGATCAAAAATTAACCTTTCTGACGTCCTCTAGCATACATACATTTGCAACATTTGAGATCAAACCAGGGATAAACTGTCCACCTTCATCCCATCATACCAGACCAGAACAGTGCATTACTAAGAGGAGCTCATCTCAACATTTCTGATACTAATGCAAGAAATCTAAGTTTATGGAATATTTAAGAACTGAGCATCACCAATATCTTTTGAGGAAGCAAATAAAATATACAGTTTATCAAGCCATAATGCTTGCCTAAGGGGAATTTCATCAGTTCTGAATTGAATACCTGCCAGACAAAAGAGGATGACACAGTGGGGAAAGGACCATGAAAATCTAGGATACTACCAGATCTGTAATTCAGAGACCATGTCATGGAGTTTATTTAATATTTTCTATCTTTAAAAAAAAAAAACCAAACCCACCAAAACATAAATAAATTCCAGGTATATTTTACTTTCTGCTGGTATGGTTAACCCAGCAAACACTCCTCTGCCTCTTTCACAGCAGTTGCAGCAGAAGCCAAAAGCTGGGAAGGAACTTGGTGTCCTAGAGCCAAGCAGTAGCAACACCGCAACTGTGGCTCTAAGCACATCTCTCTACTCTCTGCGTATAAGACCAAGGATCAATAAAACAAAACATCCACAAGAGACTGGAGGCAAGATGAGTACCATGACTAGAGAGCACATTTTCTAAACTCTGTTCTCCTATTCTCTGCCTGCAGTGGATTTTCCCATTAAACCTTTGGAGTGAGGAATGCTCATCATTTTACCTGTATATTGTCTGTCAGTACCACTCTCACTCAGAAGAGAAAAAAATCCTGCTCATACTGTACTCTAGCTAAACAAATACACGCTAAGCAATATTTCCTAGTCATCTGGACTTTTTTATTCAATATCTACCTTCAACAGTGATTTGGGTTTGTTTTGGTTTTGCCCAGTTAAGCTGGTCATAACTGACTGCAGTATCCCAGCCTTACTGAGAAATCTTCAACTATACTTAATATAGAATACAGCAAAAAGGAAATATTTTCTTTCTAAAGCGATGGACAAGTAACATTCAGTCCTGACACCCAATGTCCCAAGAAACTTAAGAGGAAGCTTACGCTTTGAAAAAGTGAAGTTATTTTCAAGTGAGACTCAGTTCCAGAAGATCTCTGGCTACTGTGCTTTAATAATTTCAAAATGTCTATACTATGATTATCCATAATACACATATATGCATGTAAGTACATTTCACAAAGTGTACATTTTTTAAGGGGCAAATCCCCATCTTCTCCTGCCATGTCAGAGAGATTTGGGCTATTATTTCCTGTAAAACTATGTTTATTTTTACAAATGATTTTCAAGTTGTCATGGTTGAAGGTTATGTTATTAAATGTAATGTAAATTCATTCAATGCCATCTTCCCGACTTTGCTGAAGGATAGCTTTAGTGTCTCCACTGTTACCAAAAGGATCCTCAAGCCACAGTAGTGTTGACAACACACTGAGACTATTAACAAAAATAGGGAGAGTAGTGAAACTGTAAGATTATTCATTTCAGTCCAGAAAACCTCCAACCTGTACTACTAGAACTTCATAGACTGACTGTGACAAGGCAGAGAAGCCATTTTAAGGAATAAGTAAAATATAACGGCATGGGGTTGTTAGTTAGAAATCACTGCTTTTAATTTTTTAGTATATCCACAAGTGTGACAACTGTGCAGCAGCATGTAATTGCTCAAAACTGTGATACACCTAGGTAAGCTTTCCACAGAGCATTCAGCATTCTTTACTTCCCTTTCTAAGGTCTGTCTTGTTTCTCATTTCGTGGACCTCTTGGAAATTTTGGGACACCCCATTTGTTCTTTTTCCACACTTTAACCCAACAGATATGATATGTCATCCAAATATGACAATCTATAATAATTTTAAAAAGTAACCTGAGAACTCAAGCGAGTCTCTCTGAGAAAACTCACCTCTGACCAAGTTACCCTGGGATCAACCCCTATGGGCAATTCCCCTGGGGAGAGAGGCACATTGTAGGAAGCTTTCACACCATCCAGGCGTGGGGGGAGATCCCCCTGTTTCACAGCACTCCCGGCATTTGCAAAACAGTTTGCCTGATCACTGCCTTCTATTGTTTCCTGAGATAAGCAGGGCCCCAGTGAACAATTAAAGCTTTCAATAAATAATCTGTAAGCACATTCATTTGATTTACTGTTATTTGATACAGCAGTTAGTTTCAATGGGGCAGTTACTATTGATCACGTAAAATACTACAGACAAACATGAAACACTTCCAGAACTCCATGGATTATTACTCTTTATCTGCCACTCATCTGGGTTACTTGTAATGGTTGTGAAATTTAAAATCAATAACAACAATTAGTGTTCTGTATACTCTCAGGAATGAATCATGTTAAATATGCTTTGTTACAAAAATGAACATCTGAACAGCTTGCCAACATGAAATACTCTTGCAAGTAGCAAAACTCTTAATACAATTTCTCCCGGTATTACAAAGTGTCCTACAAAAGGAGTAAGGAAAAGAAAAAATATAGGCATTTTAAATGCTCCTGCAAGCATACGCACAATTATAAAAGGGAACTCTAAGATTTTCAAAGTAAACCGAAGAGATTTAGGAATACAGCTTTCAACTAAATAAGAAAGTGGCACCAAATTTTCCTTAGAAAATTCCACAAGTCCTACAACTTCATATTCATTCCTTGGCTTTTCTGGGAGTTTTGAGTTGTTAACAATGGCAGGGAACTGAAAACTTAGGTAAAGTTCTGACTACTTTCCCCACTAGTTTTTACTGGAGAGTCAATTACCAAAAAAATAAGGCATCTAAATGTGAGAAAGGAAAGCAAAATAAATTACGGAAGCTGGAAATTGATTTTAAGAGATGTATGTTAAAAACCACCTTTTCTCTTACCTTGGGATTCACATAAATTAGTTGTGAATCTAATGAAATGCACGGAACGAACAGAATTTCGTGATCTCTGCTAGAGTAATAATTCTAGATAATTAAAATACAAAGCAATAAGAGAAATGTTTTATCATTAAACTGTAACCAGAGCTCTGTGTGAAACCATTCATTCAGAAGACTTGGTTTTCATCAATTATTTGTTATTTATCTGATGTAAATATAAGAAGGTCTAATTAAAATGTATAACTTCTTATGCAGCTTCTTGTCATTAAGACCAATGAAAGCATTCTGAAGACCATAATGAAATAATTATGTTTGCCTTTAAGAATACTCTTCAACAACACATGGCAGTACTACACTAAATTAAAACATCAGGAACTAAATTTCTTTTGCATCTATTTCCATTTTCACTAATTATACCCCCAAGCTTTCCAATAGACCAGGCCCTAAAATTCTTTTGAAGCTGCAACAGCCTAAGGAACAGCAGCCTTTTCATAGTAATGGACTTTGATGAAGAAATAAAGGTAACGCAGCCCTGGAAGCATTAGTATTTCAAATAGAGTTATCATGTGAAAATATGTGTTTATTTGAAAAACTGGGAAAAGATTGTTGATAATGAGCCAAATACGCGTTCCAGGGAAACTAATGCTCTGATTTAATCTCATTTAACTGCGTCATTCCTTCTTCACCTCTTTTCGTCAGTTGTGTTGTTTTTTTCTTTTTTTGTTCTGTACAGAAATTTAGGTTAGCAAAAGCATAACAAATATGGTATTAGTGGGCAGTGTCAGGGTATTATGCTGTAGCTAAGCTCTACTTCCACATTTTGGTAAAAGTTGAAACAGTCCCTGTGAACAATTGTAGCATTCGTACTGGACTCCATTTCAGGGAGAAGGGAACAGCTATGTTTTCCCAAACTGCCTCCAGACATGCAGCACTTCAACCATGAAGTCTTGCAGGACCTCTCCAAAACAGAGAAAGGAAAGGATTCGGATAAGGGGAAAAAAAAAACCCAAAAACAAAACCACACAGAAGGATGTGAGTCAGCTCTGACTTCTTGCAGGCAGCCGAAGGCTTCGTTTCAAAACTTCGGAGAGATAATGGATCCTTCTTGGCGTGGTCTCAGAGAAATGAATGTGGCAATACGTGCAGAGCATAGAAAGATGAGTAGTTCACATACCTAACCTGCATAGTATGTGATGATACGGGCAACTAGAAAAACACGGCCGGATTATGTTCTCAAACGGAGAGAGGAAGGCCTCGAGGCCTCGTGAGGTTCACTGGGAAACGAGGACTTGGGAAAAGTATATTCTTCCATTAGACTCCTTCATCAAAGACACTTTGCACAATTTACATCTTTGGTGTCCCAAGTAGGGGGTGAAAAACAGAAGGATCTTTAGGACAGACAGGCCTTCAAGACTCATCAGCCAGCCACTAAGGAGGATCTGACACATACTGTGATGTAGTAACTAATATAATTTATTTCTCAAATGAATTAAAAGAGGAAATCCAAACAACAAAGCAATGCGAAGGAATACTCTGAAAGATTGGGGGGGGGGGGGGG
>WBNH01001698.1:332656-578980 GCA_013401255.1 Urocolius indicus | reverse complement strand
AAGAAAAAAAAAAGAAAATAAAAACCTCCTCAGACTAAAAGCTGGGATGATAGAAGTATGAACAGATGCTTAAAAACAAACAAAAGCCCCTCAGGACCCCATCCTAACAATAAAAACATCTCACACATGCGTGACTTTTTTAGCCATTCCTTTGACTTGTGCCCCAAGCCTAAAACACAGATTAGTGCATCAGTGCTCTCTGCTAAGAAGAGAAGGTTTGTTGAGAAGAGAGGATCTTTGATTAGAGCAACCCAAAGAGTTGGGGAAAAAACTCCAGAGTGTCAAGCTTTAGAGGCCACAGGCATCTCCCCGCACCTGAACCAGGGTCTTGGTGAAAGCATCCACCCACACCCGGTGGCCTGGGCACCACAGCCTTTGCCCAAGGGAAGGTTTGGGCAGGTATCACCAGATGGCACTGTGACACAGTTTTCTAACTCCTTCTTCCTCCTGTGCGAGTGAATGTTCAGTCTTGGAAAGACAGGCCCCACTGGTATTCATTGTGAGGTTTGGGGTACAAGATGAAGAATTAAAGAAGTGCTTGGGAAATGCAGACACGTCAGGGGCAGAGAGGCCTGATCCCTGCCCCATTCTGCCCACAGACATTTCCAGGGCAACAGTGCTGGGGGCAAGAGACTTCAACACCCCTGAAAGCCAGGGCACAGCTGTGCCACGCCTGAACACCTCTATCCCAGATCACTACTTGTGAGAACACGTGAAATATTTAAATCAACTCAGATGCTGTTACATTCACATATTGTGCAGGAACCTAGCAATCCTCTTGGTATTGGTCACCAGCTGGCACAGGAGTGATTACAGTACAAGACTGGAAGATGACAAGGAAGCTTCACAGAAGAGATGCACACCTCTCTATACGACGAGCTGCTGCACTGTACCAGCCAGCTTGGCAGAGAAGACCCACTGGAATGTCGGAATGGCACCAGGAACTCACCATGAACTGTATTCAGATTAAAACCAATCAATCAATCACAAGATTCTAGAGAGGTGTTTTTTTTGTTTTATTTGACTGTGGGATTGGGTTTTTTGGGGGGGGTGAGGGGTGTTGCTTGAGTTTTTTTAATGGAACCATTCATTCCAGTGTTTGTATCTTATAGGCACAAATTGCTTTCTAGGATTGAAGCACCAACTGAAGGAAATTTGAGTTACATCAAACTGTGGCAGCTGTGCCTGGTTGGTGCAATACTAGGTGACTTGTTTAACTGCTTCACACCTCTGCTATATACTTATAAAAGGAGAATGATCTTTCTTTTTATAAAGAAATGTTGGATGTTCATTGTGCTGAACATATGAGCTTTTACTGGAATTTTGTAGAAGTGCTGGTACATAAATACACTAAAATCTCACTCACATGCCCATTCTGTGTCTGAAACTCTTATTAAAATCAAGGGTGGATAGTTGAGTGCATTTAGGTGCTTTAGTAGACAACTTCCTAAAAGACAAAAAGATACTTAATTTGTCACCTTATTGTTCAAAGATCCTTGCTAAAAATAAAATGTGAGCCTAGAGAAAAATATTATGGTTCAAAGGAAAGAGATCCTTCAAACCATTAAAAGAAACTAAGCGGTGCTAAAAAAGCTCTTTGTTGCAAGACACTGCTCTTTTACTTAAGGGATGCACTTAGTGGGTAAAATGCAAGTCACTGAAAGTGCATAAAACGGAAATCCCTTCAGTCTGTGGATGGACTTTAACATCATGTCCTTAGTGGTGAGGATCCAGAGCACTCTGAGAATTTATAAATACTCATTCAAGCTTTAACCTATTAAACCTATACAAGTGTCACTTGCATGTGTATATTTAACTTACATAGTTTTATAATGTTCAGCTTACATATGGTATAAGCAGGAGAAAGAAAAATCACCTTGTCTAAGGGGAACAGAAAGTATATTATATACTCTGTGTCTAGGATTCTTTACACAGACTTGCTGGATTATATTTCCACCTCTCTTAACAAAAGTATTTGAAGAAGCTGCATGGCTCAAACAGAATGCTAAAAGAAAGTGGGGTCAGTTATATAAGGGTTGGCATTAGTTTGTTAAAAGTTTTTTTCCTATCCACTCCCAAATAAAGGGACAAAGAAGCGAACATTGTGAGAATGTGTTTCTAAACCACATGATATCCTTATCAGATTGTCATGTACAAGGGAGGTTCTCACACAGGGACCCCATGCTGTTGAGCTGCCGAAAGCTGCCTCGTCACATGATGCAAGTTCTCCACTCCTATTCAGATTACTAAAATGAGCTGAAGAAAGCTAAATTTTCTCCTCCTCCCTCCACCTCCAAAATAAGCAAAATGCACAGCAACTACAGTCGTATTAATTTTCTGCCACTGAGAAAACAATCCTGAGCAGCTGCTAATCATGACTCAGTACATGAAGAAGACAATCTAGCTTTTAAAATCTATACCACACATTTGAAACTGTCTCACGATTAATATTTGATGCGTGGCGTTTAAAGCAAGGAAGCAAACAAGGAAAAAAAAATCGGTTGACTTTTAAATTTATAGAAAGAAGTAATACTTTTTATAAACAAGTCCTACTGTTTCTTGTGTCTCTCTCTCTACTATTTATGTTGTGAACTCTGTCATTTAATTACTTGTTCATATAGTTTGGGGGAAGTATGAAAGTCCTTTGAAGTTTTTTAATATTAAATGAAGGTTCTAAATAGTATTTGGTCATTTAAATATGTGGCCTGTTTTTAACTGAGGGAGCTCCTAGATGCTCAGCATATTTGGAAATGAAGCCATGAAATGCAGATTTAGGATGCTAACTTTAGGCTACTGTTTCTGACATTCTTAACTTTCGGAACACATTTGCTCATACAACAACGGATTAATAAAATCCCAGACCGTAGATTATTTTTTAAAAGTTTTAAATTCACATTTTTGGATGAAAGTTGTTTACTGATTACAATTAAGAAGAATGGCTAAGATTACTGTGACCAAAAAATACTGCATGGAAGAATGGTTCCCACATGATACCAGTTTGTTTATTTTTTACCTAAAATATGGTTCTCATAAAAAGGCAGCAGCAGCAGACGAGAGACATTATTCTTAGTTTGCCTGCTAGAAAATGCAGCATTGCTAATCTCCTGCCTGTATTTTTTTCTTGCAGGAGAGAGAAAATGATTATTCTGTTACTTTAGAATAATTTTGAGCATTTTGGGGATCGTACTTTTCTGGTTCCATCTGGTTTGAAAGGGCTTGGATTTCGGCAAGAAGTGGCATGGGTCACACTGCATGGGAACAGACTTCATGCACGTGAGCAAAGGTCAAAATCAATCATAGCTTTGTATTTCCAACCCTATTACTTTTGGCAGTTTACCCTGCCAGAAGGGGCTACAATATTTGCCTCCTAAACATCAAGAGAGGGCAGGAATATGATCAGCCTCTCAACCACGCTGCGATGAGACATGAGGGAAAAGTATCTCTTACTCGCCATAGTCACTAAGCCATCTAAACGTCAGATGCAGTATTTTCAGCAAAAAGTTGAAAGATTTCACAGCACAGTGACTTGAAAAGGACAATAGGCCTATTTAGGCAATTACATTATGCAGGCTTTGTTATTAGGCAGCCCTGCTCAGTCCCAGAAAGTCTGGATAATCAAAAGCGTCCAAGTACAGGAAGGGGAAAAGTACAACCCCACCCTCCTGCACAGCCGCTGCCAGGACCTCTGGATTTGAAGGGTAAAGTCTATTTACCGAAGCTCCTTGGCCATTTTATACACCAACTGATATCCTTCCTCACGGGGCTGCGTTATGCAGCCTAGCAAAGCTCTGGAAAGCCCTCCGAAACCACAACTAATTTGGCCCCAGCCTGCCGCCCCTGTAAATTTGCTGCTCAGAGGCTGCTGCCAGGCCCCCTAGGCAGAAGCTGCGAGAGGGAGAGGGATGCTCCCGCCTGCTTGCACGCATACCAGCTCCAGTCCCCACGACCAAACAGATCTGTAAACTCATCGCAGCTGTGCTCTGCTTTTGAGGTCTCAATAGGACGGGGCACGCCGCGGCCGACCACGGCAGGCAGCAGTCCTTCTGAGCACAATGTCCCTTTCACAACCTCGCTCCCAAATCTAAATGCTGGCTGTGTAACACAGTCCCACTTCATCGGCTGGTAAAGGGCAGTATATAAATTAGATCTGAGCAAAAACAGTCGCTTAGGGGGTTTAGGGGAGGTGAAAGTATAAACCACCGACTGGGGTGTCTCACTCCCCATGTGCTCCTTGAGAAAAGCCGTTCATCTCGGCCAGGCTGCGGGGCAGACATGAGGCACACATGGGTAAGGAAGACGGCTCAGCAGTAAGTGAGGATTTAACTGGATGTGAGGATGGCTAACTTGGCCGTCTGAAACATTCTCTCTCTCTTTCAACTCCTTAACTTCGCTGGCCGCACCAGCCTGGCTTTGTTCTGACAAGTTGCACCTTTGCTGCACACTCATTAGGCAAGCGGGGAGTCACCCGAAGATCCATTGCTTTTCCTCCAAGCTTACCCCACCCCAACTTCACCAGTGAACGCCTCTCATCGTTTTTGTCTACAGGAGTTTTTGACAGTGGTGCACGTCCATTAGAGTTCTCCTGCGCCAGAAGTGGAATAAGGCTAACCCTATCAGTATCTGCACAGAGAATAGTTATTCTTGTTTCAACTACTTTGCTTTTTTTTTTTTTTTTTTTTTGAATGAAGGCAACCAGAAACAAACACTTTTCATCACTCGTTTCAGGGCATTAAGCTACAAATATAAAAATTTAAACAAAGACTGTATCCTTAAGAAATCAATCCTAGTGATTTAGCTGTAAAGTTTATAGATGAACTTTAAAGAAAATAACCTGGTTCAAACAGATCTTGCCTTCTGGGCACTAGCAAACACACCTGCAGCAATTTGATACTTGGGAATGCAGATTACAAGTCCTTCACTTCAAAATGTTTGTTTTTGAATTGAGAAAGATGAAAGAAAATAAAGTACCCAGCTTTTTTTCTGTTGAGCGCAGATGTTTCCAGCGCTCACAGGGAATGAGAACCTGACTCAAACTTTGCAATAATCCAGAATTCAGAAGGAAAATGCATGCCTTCTAGAGTCCCATCTTCACGAACTTTCTGAAAGTTAATACCTGCTAGATCCTCTCCAGGCAAACACTTCCCACCAAACTGAAATAAGAGCAGTATACTACTCAAGACTCAAAATCCTATTACTTTCTGCTGCTATATCCATAACTTTTGCCTTCATCAAATTTCTTGTTCTTCTAAACCTAACAAAATGTGGTAGGCAAGTAGTCTTCTACTTGATATAATTAACTGAAATGCTACATACTGCTAAACAAACTTACTCTTGTTTTGGGCCTGCTCATTTGGGCAATTTTGCCTGTTTAATTAATGAAGACTAAGGAAGACTTTTTAATAGGCTTTCCAAGGCCAAATTGCCATTACTTGCAGCTCCTCTCTCAGTGCTCGTCCTGTTCCTGCTTCCGCAGTATTTAGTTAGCTTACCTTCCACCAAAAGTTGCTTGTTTTCTCTCAGTATTTTTTGTTGCTGCACTATGAGGAAGCAGAAAGCACTACCTTACATTAAAAAGTATAAGTTACTCATTTTTGCAATCTTAACTCTTTTGTCCTCTTAAGAACTACTCTTGTCTAATTTGATTATAGAGGCCTGATTTTTATTTTACGAGAAAAAGGAGTGAGAATGACTCACAATTAAAAGTGAGGTCTGTTGTTCTCTCATTTCTGAGTCCATAATTTTCTTTGCAAATAAAGTATTCTTATGTCTATAACAATATAACTAATATCACATAAACCAAACATGTACGAGTGCAAAATTAGGTGTTTTTTTGTGTGTGCTCATAACACATCTTGCAATATACAGTGGCTAACCTTTGCATTGCAATCCCATAGCAGGTTTTTCCTCCCACGGGGAGGAGAAAAAAAACTACCACACAAGTTAAGGTCATGTTTGGGTTGTGCCTTACCCTTTTTTTTTTCACTTTGCAGACCCTTGTGGAGTAGAAAATGCATGATGCTGCAGGAGTGCGCTTGCTTAGTGAATCGTAACGGGATTCACATACTGAAGATCTGCTGAAGCTGGAGACCTACAGCACTGTGCCCTAACCCCTGCAATGGCCAATTTTGCCAGCACTTCAGTCAAAACTCTGACACTGTCTGGGATTGTTACTGGCCTGTTCAGAGACTGCACTATTCGTGTATTATTCCCTCAACAACAATTTACCTTTTACTCTACAATCACGTCTCTATCAAAGCAATATTTCTAAGGCCTAAAGCAATGGCTGCAGGTGTACTGCTTTTATGGCAGAGCGAAAATAAACCAACAAACTAGACAAAAAAAAATAAAATCTATTACACATCTAATAATTTCAACATTTGGCTACAATTACATTCCATTAAATCACAGAGGTCGTAATAAAAATAGAGAATCATGAACCACTTGAGTTAGAATTGAACTTTGTTATCTTTACATTTACAAGCACTGGTGCAATCTTTAAACCATCAAAAGCTTTCCGGACCACAAAAATTCTGGTTTTGTCATTATTTTCATGAGATGCAAGATAAAATCTTACATGCTGAGAGAATTTTCGTATTTAATACTCTGTTTACATATATTTACCCATAAACATAAAGTGCTGGCACTTTCTTTAAAATTGAAACCAAAATACGCTCTAGAAATCAAACAGAATTCTTCATTTGGACCCTAACTAAAGCGTTTTTCCCCATTTCCACATTTCTATGCCATTCATTAACTTTCACAGTTCAAATTACAGCCAGTGTATTATTATTCAGGTTTCGGTTGGATTTTAAATTCCCATGCAGTGAACAGTAATCCTACTGCTTATAAAGTTATGAGACTGGATTCCTGAATGTCTTTTCCTGTATTTTTTATTTACTCATGTTAATATGAGTTTCTTTGATTAGCTAAACTTTGCTGTTATCAACACTTGTTTCTTATCACGCGCCCTAGGCAAATGACATATTTACCACTCATTCCATTCTGATAAGGGTAATCCTGTGTTTAACTTGCCCAAGAACAAACACCGTATATTTTGTTTTTAAGAATCCTGCTTCTAGGTATTAACAACATACAAGAGAATGAGCAGGACATTTTAAAACCGTAAGTTATTTAAAGAATATCTTGCAAATGTAAGCTTTTAACTACACCATATGTCTCCTACTCCAGGAAAGTTTATTTAATTCCAAGTTTCCGCAACATCACTGCTGAAGTTATGCTACAGTTTAAACCATGGAAGAAGGAAAACACATTTTTTAGTAAAACATCTGTTTTGGGGTTTTTTGTTTCCCCTAACTAAAGCTCTCCCAAAGCTAGTACCATTATTGTGAAGTAAAAGCTTTGTTTGGTATCTCACTTGAACCATTTGAAAAACAGCGTAGAGAAAATAAACATCCCATGCTGAACTTCACAGTCTCATTTTAATTGTAAAGACATCAAAACATTTGCAGTATTGTAGGCTGGTAGGCACTGATTTTTACAATTCTGTTTTCATTACTCAACCCACACAAATGTCATATGGTGACTGAAAACTTTTGAGCGAAGTGAAGAAACACACTATTTCACCAAGTGTTTCTAATTTATATTTTAAATTCCTCCCTCCACCCCTTAAGATAAACCGTATCAAAGAGAAAACTATTCTAATTCCTAGGCAACTTTTTAACATACCACAAACCAAAAATTTCAAGCAGAATTATACGGTTAATGGTACACTGGAGTGCCCGAGAGCATCCTGAAAACATTTTGATAGATGGCCAAGTCATTTATCTAAATCACCGTCAGAGCAGTGAAGCATCCTGCAAGCTTCTCTATGCACAGTATGTAAGGTGATGTTTTCTGGCACTTTTTATCATTTCTCAAATTTGAAACTGTGGTGTTAAAAACACTACCATTGTTTACAACTTACACACTTCAGCAACAAATCAAGACTCTATAGCATAATATTACATTTTCAGAAGTGTCCTACCACTAACTCTCCCTTGTCTGTTCCCAGTGCAATGCTGCCTGAATCTCAAGGTATAGAAATAATTGATGGTTAAACTCAAAGGGTGTTCACAGTAAGTAGTTTTCAAGCAAAACAGCAACTTCTTAGAGCAACAAAGTGAAGAAGAAAGGTGGCAGAAAGGTCAGTACAAAGAAATATTGCCTTTTCTTCGGAAACTTAAAACTACTGTCTGAATTTTGGAATGGCACCTACACACTGTAATCCCACATCTTTGCAAGAACTGTATGGAGCAGCATTTTAGTTGCTTGGCAGCTCTGCTAAAATGCACTTCGAGACAACATGCATCCAGATTAACAAATGTGGTATAAAATCGGATTAAGGAGGCAAAGAAAAAAAAAAATACCACCGAGATGTTAGTAAATTTTTCCTTCACTAGTTGGTGTTTTGCAAGTATTTGTTGTACTATAATTTTGTGTGTTCCTTCTTGGCTTCAAAACTGTTGTTAGGATCAATATGCTACATGAGAAGGGATAAACAGAAAGCAGTCCAGTGCTTCCTTCCTTCATCCATTCTTGCCAAAATGAGAAGAAAAGGCAAGTAAAGCACATTTTGCCCCAAAACTCCCCACACCCCTCATAACCCCTGCACTTAATTACAAGTATTTCTTTTGCAAATAAATAAATATTATAATAACAATAACAGTAATAACAATAATAAATAATAATAATAGTAGCTTAAAAGTGGAGAAATAACAGTTGGGACCTACATTGAGCACTGTGCCGGTGTTGCCACTCTGTTTGTGCCAATCCACTGAAGCATGCTTTGAGAGCCTTCTCCTGGAGCATGCAGGAAGACGGACTCGCAGTGTAGAAATCCAGCATCTGAGCGGGGCTCACTGCTAGAACATCCATACAGTCAAACATGATTCCCCCTGCACAGAACGCCTGCAAAAGTGCTTTCCTCTAGGTGTGGAGGAAAATGGCACATAAAAGTACACCCAACTCCATCAAACTCTGCCCCTTTTTTGGCACGTAGGCTGTTGGTCTTTTTCCCAGACCAGAATCATGAATTATGACAGACAACACAGCTAAAAGCCTGTAATTGATCCAAATGATCATTTACCATTTTCCAGGCTGCCCAGCCAATCCAGCAAGATGGGGGGAAGCGAGCCGCATTCCAAGTTTTAGCTCCCATCAATTTCCCCCCAAATTTCTTTAGAGTCAGTCCCGCGTGTCGGGCGCTCGCCGGGTGCTCGTCGCCTCCCGCGCCGCGCCGACCGCCGCCTCCCCGGGACGAAACGGCTCCGGTAGGGACCAGGGATCCCCCTCGGCCGTGAATAGATCCTTCTGCCTCCGAACAGCTCACTTCCTACTACTTGTGTCACAGGGAATGAAAGATTGAATTGCCTAATATATGCGAGTGAACTTTCCGTGAACCCTTCCCAGGCTGCTAACCTTCAAATGACCCAAGCGGTCTGACATCACCAGCTCCCAGGATTCTCACACGCCTTCTCAACTCCCAGCAGCCCTGCATCGAGCAGCCGGGCAGGCAGCCGGGCAGGCAGAGGCTCGCCCCAGCCCTGCCGGACTTGCCCCACTGCCGCGGAGCGGGCGGCAACGGCGGGTGCGGGCGGGGAGGCCAACTTGCAGAAAGACCCAAAATCAAAGGAAAAAACCCCAGAGATCCCCAAAAACAGTGAGGAGGAGGGGGAAAGGGCGGGTAGGAATTGAAACAGCGATTTTCTTTTTTTTTTTTTTCGGCAGTTGTAGAGAATGGGGGGTTTTTCAATTCCAGGGCAATTCACTAAAACTTCTGTGCCGCGCCCGCCTCCCCCAGCCCCCACTAAGCCCCAAGTCCTTTCCTCCCGGGAGAGACCAGGAGCGAGGCGCAGGCGTCTGCTGCCGTACCGGAGATGCGGGCACGGGCTTCGCTCCAACTTTTGGGGCAGCGGGGCTGAGCTCGGAGCAGCCTTACACTAAGGCAGCTCCCGCGCACACCCACAGGGAATGGGACCCCTGCTCAATCCCGCTACCAGAAACGATGGGCTGTGCCACCCGCACTGGGCTGGAGGGTTCTATCTCACCATCCCTTACCCTGGCTCCTAAGTGACTGAGCTCTCCCAGGCTTCCTCCATGGGTCAGATTTACCCCGAGAAGTCCTGTCCCCACCACTCTGCCCAGGGCAGGAGACAGCCGTGCACCCTGCCTTGGCCCCAGCCCAGCTGCCGCCGGGTCCTGCCTGTCTCTGATTAGCAGCAAGGGGCCAGGGCCACTTGCATGGCCCTGGAGGGTCTATATCAGCTTTCAGAGGGCTAATGAGCCCCAGCTCCTCTGAAGGGAAAACCATGGCTCCCCCCTCCCTGGAGCAGGCAGTCCTGGCCACCTCCTCACAGCCATTTTGAAGACATGAGGCTGCTCCCACCAAAAAGCTCACTAACTTCTCTGCGAAACCAGGCTGCCAGCAGCCCTTCCTTGTGGCTGGAGTAGGTGTCAAGGCCTCCCCTGCTCCATGGCCAGGGTGCCACAGCCAGCATTGTGCTGGTGCTCCATTTGCAACTAGCCAGCAGGGAGCCCTGTACTTTTTAGGTAAATAACCACCTTCTGCAATGTCATGTTTACAGAGAGAGACTCCCATTGAAACCTCCATCAGTCCTTATACCTATGGACACTTTAAAAATGAAAACCAACAGCCTGGAAAAACTTCCTCTGCCCACCTGGAAAGGACATGAGCTCAACAAGCTCGTGCACGCTTTCATTCTATGTGAACGAGCCAAGCCACTTCAGCCCCAATAGATCAAGTACCAGCCCACAGCAAGGTTTCCCAAGGCATGAAGGAGATGCACTTTCCACCCCAAAGCTACTGCCAAGTTTGGAAACTGAAAAACAAAACCCTTGACTACTGTCTGTTTCTTGAAATCCCAGTATGGGAGTCGGGTGGAGCAGGGACACTCTGCACAAACGTGGCACACTACTGGCAACAGTAAAGAAACTCCGGGGACACTCACTCTGGGACCTGCTCAACCACTTTAATGGATGCAGTGTCCCCTGTCCACAAAAAGTCCTTTGATGAACCGAAAGCTCTCCAACAGTGCCCGCAGATTGTATTAACAAAACTTTTCACACAGGTTCAAGAATTTTAAAAACCTCCAAAACAAAACCCTGAACAGAGCACACGCACTTGTTCCCTGAAATCGATATACCCATATTGAAAATGAGCGGCCAGCAAAAAGACCTGCTGCAATCTGGAAGCAAGTTCATTTGAAGAGGGAAAAAAAAAATAAAACCACAAAAGCATTTCTTAGCCTCCTTTCTCTCTGATGGGAGAACTCTGGCTGTCCCTGCAGCAGGCAGCCTTTTTCCCTCAACTTTCCTCCAGGCAGAAAAGCAACAAATTCTGGAGTTTAATAGCGTATTTTTAAGGACTTTTTAGGGGACTTCCTTGGTTCATGGTGTGTCTTCTCCCAGCTTGGACTCCTCCAGCTGAAGAAGCCCCTGACACGCTGCAATCCAAAAATTATGTACAGCGCACGTTTATCGAAAAAGCCATCCTTCAGGGAAGGCTTGTTTAAACCATTTCAGCACAGCAAGCTGCCTCCACTGTATTCAAAGGGCAAGTGGAAAAGTGGATATGTTTTTGTTAAAAATCTCAGCTGCCTGCATTGCTGCAATTTTGTTTTGAGTAGCAAAGCTAAATTAAAAGCTGATATTTTCTAACCAGATTACACAGGACGCACAGAAAGTTTGGAGTATGTAACACAAAAATAACTGGAAAAGATGACACAGAACACCTTATGTTTTGCCAGTGTCCAATTTGGGAAAAAAACGCAGCATTTTGTGTAGACCAAGATTCTAGGAACAATTTAAGCTTTTGCCAAGAGAAACATACTGCCCATGTGAGGTAAAATAAACAAAAGCAGATAAACAGAAATAGAGTCATGTTTATTCCATTAGCAGTCTCATAATACCATATTTAAAAATAAAACCTGTCCCTTGTACCTCAAAATGCAGACTGGCAACTTCCAAAAGTAAATGTCAGGAAGTCATGCTTAACTGCGTATGAATTGAAAAAGATTGCTTTTTGTCACTGTATCTAAATGAGCCAGGTAGCTCATCATGTTTTATTATGAATAATAGTTGTGCTAATGCTTATACTGACTACTAAACCCACATGTAATTAACGAATTCTTCAAATAGCCTAATGGTTTACTTGCATACTATTTCTACAGTACAATAACTTAGGTATCTCATATTTCACTCTGAAAGAGTATATGCTTGCTTTTCTTAAACAGAGTATCAGTAAAAGCTATATTCATACAACAGTGGGCATTTTCTAACTTAGGACCAACCATAATTACTGTGATAACTAATAGCTCTCTAATTCAAATGTAATGAAACTTTAAGTACTGCCACATATTTTAAATGCCTATCCAGCTCCCGAAGAGGTGTAAGTCAGCAACAACTCTCCAATATCTCCCCTTTTTATCCATGCAAAGAAATGGTCATTTCACATCACTGTTTTGTTCTGTTTTCTCTCAGACTGTGATGGCAGAAACTTCACAATAAACATATTCTTAGCCACGAGTGAAATAAAAAGTAAGAGTTCAAGTCAGAAATCTATTTCCTTTGGTGTTACTGTATATTTGTCAGTGTGACATAGCACATTTGAAACCCATAATCATAAACCAAAAATTTACAGCCAAGGTTTAGGGTCTACATCTGTTTCTCTGGTTTTTGTACTGCAATTACCCACTGGACAATTCAGAAAGCAGCACTATGAATCATGTACTGCACACATGTTTGTGCTGGTCACTTTTTTGTTAGTACAAGAGGCTGAGGATGCCGTAATATGCTTTACCGAAAGAGAGAGCGAGCATTAACTAGAATTAGGATGACTGCACTGGGCTCTCTAATGAAAATGACTTTACTAGAAGCAATAGAGTAATCCTGGAATATTACAGGAATATTTATAGGATGGAAAAAAAAATAACTACATCCAAGAATTCTCCAAAACGAAGTACCTCAGGAGAACCAGACTTTTTTTTTTCATGCATTTTACTATTAATCAAATGTAGCACTCTCTTGAAACAGTTTTGACAGCAGAGTAAATGGTTACTAGTGAATGATGTGTGTGTTTAAGCAGTGAAAGCAGAGACAAAGTGATGTTTTCTTCTACTCCCTAGGCAAGAGCTGACACTAAGCTTGCTGCCTCAGCTTTGATACTCACAGATTCCTTTGTGTCAGTTGCTGGGAGAATCACTGGCAGTTCACTAACCCTGCCTCACACACGGGGGCTTTGATTTTTACCTCTTCATTGAGAATAGATGTTAATATGAAACAGTACTTGTCTGCCTTGATGGTTTAAATTTTGGGTGCTTCCCCCCCGCCCCAACTGGTGATACAAGGTTTCAAATCTGAAAACCTGAATCCCTCTTCACTACATGTATTCTTTAATGTTGTAGGATGTTTTCCTCATGTCTCAAGCATATGAATGATGTCAAAAGACTACGGGGGAAAAAATCCCTGGTCACAAGAGAGTGGTTGAATATTTAAAACTCCAAAGTCCTGAGGAAATGGGTATCAATCCTGAGCAAGAATGGCCCTGAAGAGAATAAAACAGTAAAATTATTAGCACAAAATAGGACAAGCGGCATGAAAAAAACATGCAGTAGAGTGAAATTAAGTCAAAGAGGGGTTTCTTCTGACTGCTATATCTTACTATGCATGGACTGCTATGACTGAACAGGAATTTGCACGTAACAGGAAGAATTACTTCAAGCCTGAAATATAACAGCAACTGGCATAAGACTATTCAGTGCAGAGCAGTATTTTATTTTAGATGGCAAAAGCAGAGGTAGTCAGCTCCAGATCCAGAACGCAGGGATGCAACCAGTCTGCAAGTCACTTACCAACAAAGGCTTTTTGTCTTTTTTAATCAGTGGATATATATTTGTAAAGATGCCTTTAAAGCTGATTGCTTAACTTAACAGCTATAAAAATAATTCATCTCCACAAACTAGAATACACAACCACATTTCTTAGAATCCACACTGCATTTTACGTTCCTTTGGCCCAGAGCCAGGAGAGCTCCCCTATATGATAAAACTGAAGGTGCATCTGGTTCAGCAACCCATTTCTGAGAGTGACTGCTGCTAGATCTTTCTAAGCAAAACACAGGGATCCTTAGTGATTGGTGGAGTATCACTCACCCAAGGGTGCTGTCCTCTAACAGCAAATCACCTATGCATTAAAGCATAAGATTTAATATCCTTTCCAAATTTGTTTTTGATAGTAGCCCTATTCTAGATATACGGATATAGCCAATGTCTTTTCGGATTGCAAGAAATTTGTAGCTCCTTATGACACATAATGAGATAGTAAGTTATTGGGCTTTGAGACAAAGAAGATTTTTTTAAAAACAAACCAAAACACTCTAAAATGCCTTCACATTGCAAATAAAGGAAAACGTAGGCCAAACCACACCTCTCTGAGGCCCCTTTCTGACTGCCCTAGGCTCTAGAAAAGTTGGCAAACAAGCAATGACATCATGTGCCTAAAGAGAGGATGACACACATTTTTGAAGGATATAAAAAGCATTATTACATTAACAATTGTTTACATATTGAATCTACACTTGCTGTTCAAGAGGAGCATGGTTGCCAAAAAAACCTCACAGAGTGAGGGAAAAAAAAAAGTTTGTTTCATTTTGTTTTCTCTTTAAATGACCAGAAACTGCTGTTTCAAGATTTAGCCAAGAAAGAGATTTTTACTGCTAGCCTATAAATCGCTCAAAACACAGCGTTATAATGGAAATGCTGAGGTAACTGGAGTACCATGCACAGCACTGACACATTGCATTATATAATCCAGGGAAAACGAGGGCTGGGAGATCTATAAAATGTAAGTAGAAGCAAGATGTAGGAAAGACCAGAAAAGCGAGCAGAAATATTGAATATTAAACTGTAGAGAATACTTCTTCTAACAATAAAGATTCCGGCATGCTGAATATGGTCATGGTTGGCTGAAAGGGAAAGAGCACAGAACTCCATTAAAAATAAAACAGAGATTCCAAAAGGCAATTATTTGAGTAACTGTTTTGGTTCTGCCTTTTTTAAAGGAGGAAAGAAAAATTTAAGTTACCTAACAAAAGGATAATATTTCCTGATGCCCTGATACCCCAAAAAGTGTCTCACAATGTGCAAATAACTAATGTTAGGAAATACGGAATAAATGGAGCTCCAGACATAGGCAACTTACTATCCTAGTTGTATCCAGAATCAGAAGAGAAATTAAGACAACAGTATTTCTAGAGGTTCACTATGGGCAGCTTAAACTCTTAGTGAACAGTTGGCCCTGTGGCTTTCTTCCAACAAAAGACTGACGTTACTGAGCAATGACCAGAACTACGGCTCAGTGCAGGCATATATCCTAACAAAGACTAAACCTTACTCAAGCCCCATTTAAGTTGATATAGATTTATACAGTGTTTAGGGTTTGTGCTCCTGCACTGGTGCAGGAGAATTCACATAGAGGGATCCCAGAAGCCAGCAATAGCCAAAACACACTTGCACTGAGCTCTGGTCACACAAAGTCTGATACAGATTGACTTGGATTACGTAATTAGTGTGAGCTGCAATAGATCCACTCTTGGCATCTTGACATACGTATTCATGATGATCTAATTCTCACTTAGCTAGTTCTCAAACCTACATCAAACACTGAAAGAACAGTCCAATATCCTATCTGTAGGCATCTTAAAAAGCAAAATGAAGGAGTGACTGGAAAATGTGCTAGCAAAGCTACATGTCTAGCAGAGGTAATGACAGCAATGACAATGTGATGACACCATCTGAAATCCCCTGGTAATGATGGTCATCATGCCAACATCTCTACTCCACCTGTTGCCCTAATGCATGATACAAACACACCTTTGTTTTATCATGCAGATGTACTTTCTGTTTGAGCATAGCATGAGGAACAGCCTGCTTGATTTTTTTGCTGCAAATGAGGTAGAGTTACCCAGAAACTGAGGCATGTATTTGGCAAATTGGCATCCTTTGTCTTTTGTAAAATATGTGCCAATGATATCGTGTGAATTAACTGAGGGTACAGGTCCTCTCAGGAACATTGTTATCACTATAGCTTTATTGATGTAGCCTGAAAAGTAAACTTTGTTAAAGGGGTCAGTTTTACAGTTTTACACAAGTAGTGTAACTATTGCTAGGCAGTTAGGAGATTCTGTATATCCCTTTTTGCTGCAGCAACTGTCCACAACTGGGTTGTTGCAGGTAGGACTCAAAAATGAAAGACTGCTTTCTCACACTACATTGTTATACCAATGTAACATTCAAACGCAGACAAGATCTCAGTAAAAATCAAGCTGGGCCGTACTCCACTTGTATTCAGAACAAGCAGTGGCAGCAGGAATGCCATCCAGTCTAAAAATGCCTGCAACATGTTTCCTGATTTTCAAACTCTACTAGAACACACGTTTCCAATTGTTCTTTGGTGCATTCCTCAAATTCCACTTGACTTCTTGCAGTTTAAGTCCACAAAGAAAAATCTGCATGGTCTCACCCTGTTTCATTAAGCTAGTTCTATATTAATATATAGATGCACAAATTTAAATATCCTTAGTCTGCTTGACTCCCATATTGGACCACAGAAAAGACCAAATGTCCAGACATATTATAGCCATAGTCAGGGAAGGAGGAATGACACACTTGCTTTAGTCCAAGAGGATTTACAGAGTTGGGATGAAGTTAGAGATTGTGGTGGTCAACAGCATATTGTCCCAGTCTTTATGCAGGATTATCAATTTTTTTTCCCTTATTGGACATTCTGTGCCACAAAAGGATGTATAAGGTGGTCTCTAAGCATGTAACACAACATATCTGGCTTGACAGGTCTATAAAACTATTAAATTTGTTTACATAAATCAGAAAAAACTCTTCATTTTTTTATCTTGAACCTTCTTCTGTCTTAACAATTCTGCACAGACCTTGCCATTATGATGAAAAAACAATTCATTCCTTTGAATCCATCCACAGTTTGGGGCAAAAATCTTCAAGAACACGCTTCCCATTCATGGGACACTAATTTTCCATGTATTCTTATCAAGCTATCACAAGAACAGACTTCACCTGTCTTTATATGGAGACATACAAAGAAGAATGTGTGGAAGGAAACTCTTTCCTTTGGCTCTGAGATCGCGCCCTTCCTGCATCCATCCAGTCTCTCTCTTGCATGAAGTATCCCAAAGGATATACCAGGAGATAGAGTTGTGGCCCAACTGAAGTATGCCTTAACCCAGAGGATGTTTATTAACAAGATTGAGGCATATGCACATTCACAATTCTGAGAAACATGTTGGAATTCTTAAAAAGTACAGCATTGTTATCCACAACCAGATCCTAAAAGACTGAACTAAAGACAAAGTAGTGAACACATGTGAAAGATTTTAAAAAGTTTAAGGTCCACAAGCTAGATTCCTAAATTTATCTAAAACTAGTATATTTTAAATGTTTTTTAAAAACCCAGCAGGTTTATTAGAAGTACAAGCATACACCATTGATACTCTATTCTGGTAGCTGAACAATGCAGGAACATTATGTCACTCGGAGGCAGGACTGGACAAGCACGTAAAAAAAGGCTAAGAGCTTTGCCAACACAAATTATCAGGCAGAACCTCACTGGAAAAAATGAGACACAGAGATCTAAGTGAAGTGTAAAACTTACTGAGAATTGAACGACATGTTGACAATTACCACTCCACTCTCTTGCTTCCTATCAAAACTCAACAGCTGATGCAAAGATTCCTAAGCAGTGTTTTTACAGGCCAAGCTTAGTCTCTCCCTCATCTTATCAGTAGCTTTCAAAGGGGCTGTGGGTGGATCTCCTCCAGGAAAAAAGAAAAAACAACAAAAAAACCTTTAGAAGTGCCACCTCTTCCATATAAACATATTGGTGTAATCACCAAGGCTTTGCTTGAGCTGTGAGACCTTGAGAAAACACACCTGGCCCTTCTAGAGGAGAAATTAAAGAATTCATGCTCCAGCCCTCAAGGCTTGAGTGGCCTTAAGAAGAGGAATAGCTAAAGATAGAGTCGGGATGCAGGGAAAATCAATACTGACTTCTTGAAATATCTAGGTGAGAAGGAACAGCTTAAGGTTGAGACATTTAGTCACTCTCTGCACAAGCAAATGGACTGAAAGCAGCACACAGAGGTGAGAACAGAAATGCAGAAGTCTTTCCAGAGGACCAAGGGCAAGCCAAGGCATTTGCTGCTCTGAACTTCTTTGGGAAACCTAATATTTTAAAAGTTTTCTAGTTTTGGTGCAAGAGAGATCTTTCTACACACTAGTCAAAGTTGTCAAAAGTAACATTTTCAGGGATAAATGCACACCATTGTACTGTTATTTTCTGACTTTGGTGTAGAATACAATTATTTAAGACTCGGTGGGAGTGTTTGAAAGAAGCAGGAGTGTAATTCCAGTTCAGAAAAACTCCAATAACTGACAACATGTAAGAAACACAAGATAGATGCATTGTATTGTTGGACCGAGTCTCATTGGCTGGAACCCCTGACTCTCCCAGCAGGACTCAGTTACATAGCAACTCCTGAGGAGAGATTAACCGTTTCCCTGTTAATGTATCTGGTATGATTTGAGAGATCTTTTCCTTCTTCTGCTTCAGAATACTTTTGTAGGTTTGCAAAAAAAATGTTTGGAAAAATTGATCCAAATGCTACTAGAGTAAAAGCAACGCTATCTGATTCACCCTGGGATGCTAATGGCACAATGAAAAGCGAATTCAGGGAGTTCCAATCAGTCTAATCACGTTTTACATCATCAGATATCATGGCATCTGCAAAACATACCATGTACTTTCATAAAATAGTTCATGCTTAGTCTGTGAGGATCCTATCTGGACTGCATTTATCAAGTACCAATAGTTTCTTTAACCTAAATTCTGCCCACCCATTGACTTCTGCCTAGATAACTACTGAAGCATTAAGAAGTCCTCAACAGTAGAGATACTGTTTCACTGATCTACAAAAAACTTTTTACCCACAAAGTACATGTTGCTTTCATCCAAAATTGTAGAGGCTGACTACTATAACTCTTAAAAAACTCCTGCAAATCTGAGGATGCTTGTTTTTGTTTTTTTTTCTTCTAATAGACATTTCTAAATACTGACATCAACTAATTACATAGAAATCTGAAATTATTACAGCAATTTCCCTGCATTACATTTATATGTATATAAAACATAAGCAAAAATATGTATATACTACCAGCATAATAATATTTCTGCTTCCCTGGCTATGATGAATAACAAAGTTTGAATTTTAAAATGTCAGGAACAATAAAGAGTCTTTAAGCTCTCTGTATTTAAAATGTCAGCCCTGTTAAGTTTCCCACCTCGTGAGAGAAGTGAGATGGACCAAGGGGACCAGGAAGGGCACACGTCCTCACTCAGGGCATGCCTCGTGCAGTCACACTTTGCTGAGGTGAGACACAGCTGTGTACTGTCAGGAAAAGCTACTAGGTTTCCATTAGAGAAAATAAGAGATCCAACTGCTGGGATACACGTTTACTTGTGATCATCTTCTGGTTACACTGAGAGCCATGTATCTAATTTCTTCTTTTCCTTAATTTTACATCCCACAATTGGACTCACGGTACCATGTGCACTAACCAAGGCTATGTAGGGCAGGCAGCATCAGCACTGCCTCATTTCAGACAAACAGGGTAAATCTATATCTTTTCTTTCCTCTGAGACCCAGGGGGTCTTAGTAACAGCTCAGTAACAGCTCCTAACTTCCTAGTCCAGGAACAGTCAGGAGAAACCAGAAATTCATTTGCTGTAATAACGCAGAGAATGTTGCTTAAAGTCTCTTTTTTTCCCCTTAATTGCTTAAAAAATATTATGTAACCTTTGTGTATGATTGTAAAATGACTACATACATGTTTAAGACATGCCTCCCTTTCCTAAACATTTCACACTCTAGAAGCTCATCTGTATTTTCCTTGTATGGTTCTTATAGACCACTTTTAAACCTAGATGGGATAGAAAGATACCATTTACTATTATATTTATTATTTCATTTGGCTTCTTGCAAGATACTTTGAAAGCTCTTATTCAATAACTTACCTGCTGACTTTATAAAACTAAGAGGACTGATGCAGCAGATGGGAGATTAGTCCAAAAAGAGGTACTTCAGCAATATTTTGTTGACTGAAATTTAATTAACAAGAACAATTTTCCTTTCTTACCGGGGATTTTTTTTTTTTAAAGTTCATATTTTGCCATCATTATTAATCTAAAACTATCACAGATGCCACTGGAAATGTAGCCTCTAAAAGACTAAAACCTGAATGATTAGGTTCAAAATGGTTGTGCTCTGTTTGAAAGTACCTTTTCATATAAATGCCAACGTGCACCTATCAAACACGTGAGTTCTTCATTAAACTAATGCCTTCCTGCACAATAAACAAGATGATACAAAGTATAGTTGTATTCCCACCTCCTGCTATTAATGTGGGCGATATCAAAATAAATTTGCAACCATATCATTACATCAATCTCCAGTATTACTGCACCAGTACTATAATTAACTAGCTGCAGGTCAAATTTCTAATAAATCTTTAGAAATTAAATGTATAATTTGTCAAAACCATATGCCTTCATAAATTGATTATTCAGAATTTAGAAGCTTTTTAATTAGGAAGAAATTTATGCAATACCATGTGTAATAATTACGAATCAGCTCTTCTGCGATATTTTTGTACATCAGCAAAAATTAAAGCATTGGAAAACATTACCAGGTCATTGTAGTATTTCAATGTCAAAAGGAACACATGGTTTAAATGTAGAGGTTAAAGATATTTTCCCGTATCCTTTACATCTTACATAGCTTTATGATCTCGGGACTGGAATCATTAACCAAATACAAAATCAATGAGAAAAAGATCTAATCTGACCATTTTCAAGTGTAGAGTCACTAAAAATGATTTACGCCACCGTAAAACTTTTTTACCATGGTTCTATAGTTTTACTAAACAGCATTTATTCTAAGTCAAACTTCCATTTGATGCTACACTAAACGTTTTGCTTCTCTCTCATCTCTTCCAGTTAACATTCTGAAAGTCTGTAACACTTTTTAAAATGTCACCTTCTTAACGAGGACCAAGATGAGAGGTACGACCCTGGTTGCCAAATGAAAAATGAGAGAAAAAGAAAATTATGATATATTCGTTCAGGGCACATGAGGAGGAATAATTGTACCCCAGCTCCCTTGCTCTCCCTTCCTGCACTTTCACCATGGGCTTATTCAGACTCCACACCCCCACAAGGGCTCTGGGTACTTCTATCAACATTTCATAGGAGAAGATTTTTTTTTGACAGAGAACACAAAAGCTGCTTTGTTGGAAGCCTGGACACTTTTTTTTTCTACCTAATAAAAACATGAATAGAAGTGGGACCTCAGCAAGCATATGGCAGAAAGTCTGGACTAACTAAAATTAAGGGCCTAGAAGAGTTTGCTCTCTGTCATTCCCCAATGTGTTTACTGCCGAATGTATATGGTGTAAATAAGGAGTATGCAGAGTGGGCCATAATGGAACATTGTTTATGTGCACATCCTGGCAAATGCATATACAGCACAGAGACTATTTCCAAGCAGAACATAAACACAAAGGGGGAGTGATGACAAACAAGTATTCCAAGGCAAGAAAAATGTTATTCCATATACAAACCAAACAAACTAAAGTGGTTTCTCCCCTGCTAGGATCCAACTGGCAGCTCTCAGCTGCACACACTACGTAGCTGTTAAAGAAATGAGAGACATCCCAGCCTTACTGGTTGGCTTTCTTCTTCTCAAGCGACCTTACTATGCTCCCAATATTTAAAAGAAAAACACCGTTAAGATTTTATTTTACTCTCTTGCAAAAACACAGCAAAACAAGACAGCCCTTTCTTTCAGCATGAAAAAGAGTTGGAGAGATAGAGCTGATGCCAAGAAAACACTAAAGAATTAAGCCACAGCTTTCCTATTCCGAGTTCCCGCTGAAAGATATGGAGACAGTTCTTTTTCTGAAAGTGTATCCCACAAACCTATTACACAGCTTTAGCAAGTGACACCGATGTGACAATAACACAGAGGTTTTGTGCTCCTGGCAGATTTTTTTTTTCCTTTTAATCATTACTCACAGAAAGGAGGACGGTTTAGAAAACTCAAGTCCCTGCAACGTCAAGATAGCAAACCAGGGGATGAACTTTTTTGTATGTCCTTACTTCTGGAGAAGAGAATATTGTGCTTCGACAGCTGCTTCGTAAATAAATGAGTGTAATTTTACTCTTTTAAAACTAAGTTCAAACATATACCCAACCAAAGGAGAAAGAAAAGATGACAGGTAGGAAAACAGACCGTAGAGTGACAACAAGAAATATATAAAGCCAACTGATAAATCAGAGTTTTTTACGTAATAAATAGGCTCTCATTTGAGATGCTGCAAGCAAGAGGCTTTAATAAAGGATTATGTGGGGTCTGGAATAAAAATACTTTGTGACATGCTTCACAGAAACGCACAGCCAGCCTGTGATTTTAAGCTATTTTAAAATACTCAGATCGTGCCTCACTTTCTCTGAAGCTCTAGACTCAGACTCAAAAAGAATTAAATATAAGGTCAGAAGTGGGACCTGCACTTACATGTATGATTTCTGCTATTCTGTCAACACCTGGGTCCAAATGTCCCATGTCAGGCTCGAAGTCTTGGGTAGAAAGTACTAATCATTGGGTAGAGTTTAAACACTACTCTGGGAATATTTGTAGCACCTTTACAATTTATATACTGTCTTTTAATAGAATCAATGTTGCCGTGTTCTTTGATTTTCTTTCTTTCCAAAAAGGTATTACACAAGACCAAAACAACCCTCACAAAGCCTATTGCTAGCCACTGGTTTATCATTAATACTTCTGAGTTAACATCACACTTCAGAATCCAAAGGGTGCTTATTTAATTATTTCTTTAAAAATTCCCCCTGAATCGACAAATACCCACCTCATCCCAACCTTCCCATGACCTTATGCATATCTGCTGCTTCAGTTTACATTCAGGCATTTTCAGAGCTGTACAGTCTGCACCGCGCTTCAGGAAACGGCACATTTCTAATAATTACTCTTGGCTACATGGACCACTTACAGCGTGGTGACAGCAAGGGTGCAGACAAATGCCAAGTACAAGTTCATGTGCTCTTCCCTCATTACAGAAGGTATTTCTGGTGGCTGAGTGCCTTCTGCATATTACGGCCATTGACCATATAAAGAGAAGTTTTGTCATATGTGCTACACTGGGCAGTCGAGCAGACTCGACCTCCATCACAGAAAGGTCTTCAGCGTTACAGCAGCTCCTGCCATGGGCAACCTTACGGCAAAGCAGAGGGTCTGTGATGGTTGTTGCAAAGCTGAATCACAGTGGATGCTCTGATAATTTGAAATGAAAGTGTTTTTATTAAGACTCCACATCTTCCTCATCCTTAAAGAAAGGTTTTAAAGTATGGGAAGAATATGAAATAATTTTGTCAAAGCTCTCAGTTTCACAGTGACATTTTAAAAAACCCTTTTTCTTCTCTTTTTCCAAGTTTCAGTAGACGAATGAGCAACTCTGTTTTCATTTAAGGAGAAGTCTTCAGCTTTAAGGACTCAGAAGAATGGCCTACAAATGTGACCACACTGCCATGTGCAAAGGCTGGGAAACTGAAGTATAAGAAAGAAATATTCTAAATTATCATTACTGAGCCTTTTAATTTGTATTGTCAGTATTATGATTTATCCTACATTTGGGACTCGTAACACTGAGTAATTCAGAAATACAAAAGTGAAGTCAGGACCTGAAAAGAAGCAAGAGAAAGGCGCTGAAAACACTTTGAGACAAGTTTTGTATTCTTCACTAATTGTTGTCCAAACTGTGCAATCTTACACATTGTTGTTTACTAGGTGATTTTTATTAAGATAGGATTCTTTATCTATTCCTCTCTTCTCCCCTTTAAATTAAAACTCAGTTGTTATTTTAACCCTACTCAAGTATGTAATATAGTGATGACTGTAAATCTTGATGATCACAAAATCCCTTTGATTTATCCCTCAGTTTACTATCTTTAACAAACATAATCCTAAAAAAATACAAGGGAAGATCTAATAGGTCTTTGAATGGTGGAGGGGAAGCAAGGAATGACTATGTATGTAAAGCTACAGCTTCCTGTTGGGAAGCCTTCTGAATGCCACTAAGATGGTCCTGCCATTGGGATCTGAAGCATATCTTCATTTTAAAAAAAGCCTTTAGTGTGGGAAGACAACATTTTCCAGAAAATTTTTAATAAAAAGCTTATAGTTGTGGGATCTGAAGCTAACAATAGACCTAAGTATTTGTAAATAGCTAAGAAAACATGAGTATTATTAAAGGTGGCACATCCATCCTGCCTGTCCCCCATCTCAAGATCTGTAGTCACAATCACGACAGCGTGATCAAAGCTTATGTGAAGAGACCAGACCTGTCTCTCAACTATAAGTGAACATAAGGCATTAGCCAGTTCAGCACAGGAAAAAAATACTACTGCTCAGTATTCCATACTGTCACAACCAAAAGAAAACACATGGGTATTTATGTCTGCATTTTAGCAAACTACGCCTGCTTTGTTTATCAGCCTTGGCCATAGCCAATATGTAGCCACTACATTGCATCACAACTGACCCTTCAACCACTCGGGGAATCTGGATCCAAACAACACTTAGCACAAACTCTCTCCCAGCATGAATTCCAATGGGCCTATGCACAACCATGGCAATTCCTCTACATTCATAAATACAAGAAAGAGCTCAGTTCCAACCCTGAGGCACAGCTTGCATTCAAAGCATCTCTGACTATGTTACAGCATCAGCTTGGGGATACGTACTGAGACAGTTCCTTGCTCAGTCGACTCCCAAACCACACTTGGAATTGCTGGGAAACTGTCAGCATGGATAACTCACAGGACACCACCTTGGTGCATGCCCTGACCCTGCTTGTTTTTCTGATAGCCTTTCAACCCCTGCAGCATCCAAGCTTTAATAGCAACACTGGTAGGAACTATGTAGCTTTCCTGTGGCTTTTGCTGATTCTCAGGACCATTGATCACACTAGTGGAGAAAGAGCCTGCATGACTAGGTCTGAGACATCAAGCCCACAAGAAGTGCTGAAAGCAGGAACTGTGGACAGGCAGTCATTCCAAGCAGCACTGCTAAGCTGAGGGCTGGAGTCTTTGCATGAGTGTTTCTTGCAGTCTCTGGAACTGCCTAGTTTGGGGAAGAACTGACTCTGTTTGGCTAGCAACACTTAATGCAACATTTTCATCTCATTGGATTCACCCGAAGAATCTGATCAACTACTTTCAGACCCATAAAATATTTTTGCAAGTTCCTCATTTGCTTCCCTGCCCTTGGGCACTCACACTTATATAACTTCACCTTAATAAAAACATAGATTTCTTGACATTGTTTTGTACTGGGTAATATTTAAGCATATAGCAAGAAATCAGTGTCTTCAAGTGACAATAATATCATGAACATGGCAAAGCTTTTGCTAGTTCCTCTGTGAGGAGAAGAAAGTGCCACCCTGGTTAGTAAAAATTGCTAAATTTCCCCCAAGAGTCAAGTCTGGTGTTGAGACAACCCAGACGCCCAAGGCTTATACCATCAATAATAAATTCTCTTCTGGGAAGGTCCTATCCTTTCTTCTCTCACTAGCTTGGTCCCAGTTCTGTCTAGACTAGTTAGCTAGTCATCTTAATCATCAAACACCTTGCCTCTACCTATCTAAAAGAAGTTTAACCAAAAAGGCAACTGTTTTAATGTATGTAACATCCACTGTTTAATTTCCCCTGAAAGTCCTCTGTCAAGGTAGAGACAAGACTTCTTCCAGGATGAAGATGTCGGTCACCTGACCAAGATGCCAGAAGGGAAGGGATACAGTCCTTAGCAGGGATCATGAAGGCCTGCCTCCCAGTACTGGCAGAGAGCATCAAGCCCAAGCCACAGACTTACCCTTCATTCCCCAGGGTAATGCAGGATACAGCACAGCACAACAGACTGGCATAGACCTGAGCACTACAGCCAAGGAAAGAAAATCCTTTCAATGCTCTCACACAAAGTGAGAACTGCTGGAAAGTCAACTTCAGGTAAAGCTGAAAAAGCTGGCATAAGGAAGCACAACCAGGTAGCTTTCAGCAAAGAGGACTTTTGCCAATAAAATCTCCAAATCTAAGGCTGTCAGAGGCACCATTATTGTGTCCTCCTTATCTTCAACAGGATTTGCTCATGTTCAGGACATTGAAATGAGACCACTTGTTAGCAAACAAAACTGATGGCAAATGCTTTCTCACTAAATAAAACCACTCAAAATAAGACAATATCTGGAGATTGACAATCCAGGCTTAAACATCCTCCTGAGCTAATCATCCTGCCTCTAGGGCAAAAACCACGAAAGATTTAAGTTAAATTTAAGCACAAAAATGTTGTATCTTGCAGAGGAATAAGATGGAGTTATTGAGCAGACCTTTTCACAAATAATGTTTTTTTTAACCATTTTTTGAACTTAATTCTGATCTCTGAATATATAATCTGTTAGGTCTACATGGCATTTCCACTGCTAATAAATTATGTTCAAATATATCAGGTAGAGGATGGCCTGCTTGCTTGAAGTACTAATTGTCTATTCTAATGGACAGCTAGTCAGAAAATTTGTAATCCTGTGTTAGTGAAAAATGGCAGAGACACAATTATATGGGCAAAATGTCTTCAGTTTTCAAAGCAGTTTCCAGAGCTATTTATGTTTTAAATTCATATACTTTCAAAGCCAAGTGCATGCCACAAGAGCAAAGGATTAAAAACTGAGAGTTGTGAGGTTTCTGTTGTTTTTAAGGGTAAAGGGACACTGGGATTGTTAAGGCTAAAGGGAAGTCAGTGTAGTTTGAAAAGTGGATGGATAAACATCTTTATTGCCACAGCAAATGAAACCTGACAACTGATTTTAGTTATCCATATCGTAGATGTCATGTCAAGTTACACAGATGTAAATCCACTGGAAATAATAGTTACTCTGAATTACTGATGGTCAAATATAGCAGAAGTTGGCCTGACATGAAGGAAAATACCCAAAACGCAACAACTATGCAACTGTGTATATGAAAGAAAATACTGACTTAAAACATTCTTTACTTAAGAACCCCATGAAATATTTAAACACTGACATAAAATAGCTTTCTTACGAAAAATTTGCTGCTGAACTCCCAAGGGCCAAGAAGCATTCTGAGAATAGGTTTTCCGATCGTATGACGTAGTATTACTATGAATTCAGGCCAGAGTTTTCAAATCAGACATTTAAAGCTAAGATTAATATCTTTTTAGGTGTTATGTATTCAGAGGTCATTAGGTACACTGAAAATCACTAAGTTGAGCAGGACAGATGACACTCCAGCAGTGGATTTTAGGGATTCAACCCCTGCCTGTGTCAAATTAAAGCAACTATGCTGCTGATCCACAATGACAACTACCAACCAGAAAAGCTGAGGGTCTCTGGAAACACTCAGTCTCATAAAAGTAGAAACAGAATAGCAAAGTTTGATTCATAACTTGAGCTCTTATTGCTCTACAGCATAATTGGCATCATTTTAAACAATAAAAAAAAAAGTCATCTAAACCCACAAAATACCTGGGAGCCCTAAAAATTAAGAAAAATAAGTACAGCAATCAGATTTTGGCCAGTGGAGAATAAGCACTGTAAGAACTAACACTTTTTTCTTGTTGTAGCTTTTCTTTTTGGACAGCTTTATTTACATGCAGGATGAAAAAACACTGCAGCGAGTTTTACTACAAATGTTTTTTTTTTAGATGATCTCTATCTACTACAACCTTTCCCTTATCAGTCTTTAATCTTTTGGGAGAGTTTGAAGGATCAAGTAAGTTTCTAAACTCAACCACTGTGTACAAAATGCATTCAAAAAGAAACCCTCAAAGCTCAGGCTCTTTAAATCAATCACATTTGGTGCAAGGATGGGTTCCTGCTTATTTGCTTTTGGGCCTTGCTGCATATATTGGTACAGGACTTAGGGCCGAACTCAGCTACAAAGATAATGCAAAGCCAGAACGTTTCTTTTCCTTTGGCTGCTGAGGAAATCCCTGCTTTAGATTAGAAAATAACTAATGATTGTGTGTCCCCGTATGCTTTGGAGTAGGGCCCCTTATTTTATCTACATGGCAGCTACCTGTCAACGTGTGGTGCTTGGAGTAGCGCACTGGGAGTTCATACACACCAAGACTATCTAAACAGACCATTAAGTGCTAGTAAAGTAACACATGTGAACGACAGGTCAATAAATTTTAAACAACTTATGTTCACTGCAAAGACCTGTCTGTTTCAGAACAAGCTGTGTTTACATAAAATCAATTTTTACAAGCATCTTAATAATTAGGGAATATACCACAATAATAATTATATTCTAAGTTCAATATAATAGTTCCAAAGGAATTCAATGAATCCCTTGCTTGTTTACATAATTTTCTTTTTTTGTTTTTTTTTGATCCCTCTTTCTCCACTGGTCTGGCCTTTTAAATAAAACACATCCTCTTTACCTTTTATACTAATGTGCCTTGATGCTCATCCCACTGCACATATATGCACAAAATGACTGAGAGGTCAGTAATTCACACTTCTAACTTATTTTACACTTTCTAACAATATTTGTCATTATTTGCTTTAAATCAATTGATTTTTCCAGAGCAATCCATGTATGCAAGGCAAATTGGACTCATCTGAATTTCACTTTGAATCAAAAATCAAAAAGCTTTAGATTAAATGATGGTTGAGAACTCAACTTCCTGGTCTTTACACAATGTCAGTCTGTTAATTTAAAAGCTGCATATGCATACTCTAATAAACATCCACATATGCTGCATGTACTTGCACCCAACTGCAAGATAAAAGAAACCAAATTTCACTTTCACATAAAGACTCAACTAAATGTTATCCATAGCTACAATGGCAAAGGCACTGGTAAACTGATTTACAGGGTGGAGTTTCCACTTCATTTTTGTTGCTTTTCAGCTACAGGCAAAAGACTATAGCATGTTGTGAGCGCTATAAATTCACATTTGCCACAAGAACCCATGATGCCATCTGTTCCCTAGAGCGTTTACATAAAGTATGCCAATGCAAACCATCTGCAAACTGTTCTTGCATGCGAATTCTTGTGATAATGCAATGTGGCACATTTGCAATTTCAAGCAAAGACCACTTGAGCTTCTTTGTAATTGCCATGCTTAACTCAGATGTTCTATAGAAACCTCTTTAGCTGCATTGTGGGCTATTTTGTCAGTAGTTTCTCTGAGGTCCTTGATGTTAACTCTTTACCATTGTTTTCAGGTTTCATTACTGCAAGATAATGCTGTCCCTTAAGCTAAGGGTAAGAGGAGGGAACAAATCTTCCATCCCCTTGAGCTAAGGGCTTTGAAAAAGACCCCTTGCCTTTTAGAAATTAAAAAAAAAAAAGAGAGCAAGAAAGTAACTACTTACATTAAGCATTGAATTGTATAAACTGCAGCACTGCAAACCCTGCACCTGTAGGGTTATCAAAGCACTGTAATTCTTTCTATCCATTGTAAAATTACATCTTGGTTTCTCCTTTCCTCTTCATGACAAATATTTTTTATTATTATTATTTTAAAAAGTTGATGTAAAACAAAATGCTGAGGAACCACACACGGATGTTCACTGCCAGTTCCAAATAGCAGTGGGAAGTTTTAGAAATAGTAATGGTGGAAAAGATACACACACAAACTTCCAACAGCAGAAATCGCTGCAGATTCTACAGCAGTTGGGTTGCTGGTTAATTCTTTGCTAAACAGATGAATCATTGAGCCTTTAGGCTGTTTTCTAGGATTCTTTAGTTGGTATCTAAATTTTCAATAACCACCCACTTCTCACCCAGTGAATTTGAATGCAGAATTTCAGATCTTGGGTTAAATAGTTTACTATGAATAATTTGCACGCATGTGTGTTCTGTTTCCTTTGCTGAGTTACTATAAAAAAAAAAAAAAAGAGTAGCCCGTTATTACCACTTAATCACATTTCTTTACATAGCACAATTTCATGCTTCTGCCACTACCAAACATAACTTCACTCTTCCCTACTACTCAAACACACCCTTAGTAAAAACCACTCAGAAGAACAAAGCTCTGAGGGAGCACGGGGGTGACACTGAGTTACCTGTCCTGACAGATGCCAGAGCTCAGTGCCACACACCAGGCCTGCCTGTTCCCTGCAGGTAGGCGCCTGACAGACTCCAGTGCATTAGCTGATGGTTGAAGAGTGTATTATAGACTGATTGTAGAAACGATTAGCAATTCTTAAAAGATTCAATGAGCTTGTAATTTGGTTCACGCTGCCCTTGTGCTTCATGAAAATGACTGTCAGTCTGAATCTTCCCCACTCTGCGAGAGTTACTGCTGGGAAGTTTCTCTTGCCAGCTATCCACATACACCAGCCTCCTAACAAAATCCTAATAAAACCAGCTCTGAGATTTTTATTTCCATCACTTGCTCACTCCAGACAACATTAAACAATGTGAAGGGTGACACGTCATATAATTCACTATGACTGAGAGTTTTCAATTGTTTAAGAGC
Source organism: Urocolius indicus (assembly GCA_013401255.1). Taxonomy (NCBI): domain Eukaryota; kingdom Metazoa; phylum Chordata; class Aves; order Coliiformes; family Coliidae; genus Urocolius; species Urocolius indicus. The sequence goes on along the minus strand of WBNH01001698.1, from coordinate 548,304 downwards.
AGAGGCCTTTCTCCATTATCTCCCTTTTCAGTAGGGAAAGAAGCAAGCACTGACATACAGGCTGCACTTCACACACACCTGACATTCCTATAGCCAGCCAATGCTAATTTTTAGTGCTGCCTTTCCCCGGGAAACTTGCTTCCTAGCTCCCTCCTGAGCCTCTGGGACTGGTACTCACCCAGGCTGTTTTCCAGAGTGCATTATGTTAGGAGCTTTCAGCATGCTCAAAATTTAGGAAAAAGAAAAAAAAAAAGAGAGAGATGATCAAAGTAGCAGGAATACCTGAGCTTCTCTCCTTGCAATAGCTCACTTTCACTGAGCAAGCCCTAACAGCATCTGTCATTAACGCAGTGGATTGCTTTGCTCAGACATCTGTGGGTCACATTATTTCACAAAGAGGCTGCAAGCAAGAGGGGAAAGTAAAACTGAGGCAGGTTATTAATCACGTACTCACTGTTTCCTGTACAACATAGAGGAAATAATCAAGCAGTATAGTGGGTTATAAAGGGAGATTCCTGAGAAACAAAAATATGCGGTTCATTTAAGGCATTGCAGGAGGCCATGTGATAGAGAATTCAGTTTGTGGAAATTTGGCTTTATTTTATTTATGAGATTAAGTAACTGACAACAGCTGCCACATCTAAATGAGGGTATGATGGCATTCACCCAGCATCTGAGAAGAGCAGCGCTCTTCAGATTTACAAGTCTTCTTCATTCATATCCATGCTTTGATCCAGAGCGGGTGGAACGAGACCAAAACTATACTCAGCCATATTACACTACCAGGAACAGAGACCTGGAGGGAATTGGCCACATATAAATTAATGCCAGCCTTAACTGGAGTAACTTTGACTCATCGATAATAAGCAGCTGTGTCCTCAGCATGGGAGTTTTCTGGCTACGTATGATTTTACACATCTGTCAGCTTTAAATCAGGGATCCAAATATAGACTGCAGCACGCCAGAACATTCTGTCAATTTGCCCCTTTCCCCTTGGGCCTATAAAGCAGTAAATGGGCAGAGACTCATCAGTGAGGGATCAAGTCTCAATCCTACATGCACCCCATAATCCCGTCAATCTCTGTGATGCAGAATGGGAATAAAACAAAACAAAGCCACTCACAATTTTTTAGATCTCTCACACACACAACTTGCTCATTATTAGTCTGCAGCAGACTGAATTTGTCTCCATTTTTTGCCTGCCATGCAAATTGAAAACTGCAGTTCTCTGCTAGCTAGCAGTGCAGAAAGTCATCGGGTACACAGCATCAGTGACAATGAATATTGAACCAAATGAGACCATTGTTTGAATCATCATTTCTGTGATGAATAAGAGAGATAAAACTCTCTTTGAAGAATTTTTGAAAGCTACCCTGAAGTAAACACCCAAAGCACAACAGAGGTAGCTTACACAGAAGGAGGGATGTGGGGGCAGCATTATGCAGATGTGTGTGTTTTTTAGCTATGAAATGTTTAGGACTGATAGCTTTGGTAATTTATGCAAGGTCTTTCTAATACTGACTTACTCTTCAATTTGCAGGACAACAAAGGCTTGTCCCTGTTTCTGCTCCTCCCATGAATTTCTGAGGGAAAACAGCAGTACTGAAAAACAGAGACAAGACTGTCTGCAGATGAAGAGGCTGTTACAGCATCTCTGCACTTCAATAGCAAGTTAGTAAGAAAATAAACCAAAACAAAACCAACAAAAAACCTAGCCAATTCCACCAGCATCAACCTCCAGGTGATGGTGATCATCACAGAAAAAAAGGTCTCATATTTCACTAATATTATTGTTATTAGTATTGACGGAGCAAATTTCTAGTAGATACTAAAATTTATAACAAGAAACACTGCACAAAAAAGAATCAGTTTAGGGCTTGAGTGTATTGTGTTTTGTTTTGTTTTTTAATATATATTACTAGCTTTATATTTCAATCTTTAAAAAAAACGCCCAGTCATCAAAGAATGTGACCCCTGCGAGGGCACTAATTGAGGAATGGATAGAGTTTCCCAGACACTAACAGTCCAGAGTAGTGAGGCTGCTCTGCCCTTCTACGTGCTGCTGCTAGGAATACATACATGACAAGACCTTTGGTCTGTAACTGTGATGGATACCAAGTTGCTACAGCAAATATTGCCCTGGATGACTGCCAAGGATTAATCTTTTGACAATTAGGAACTTGTTTCATTTTCCAGTCTAAGTGAGGGTATGCCTTTGCTAACCTAATCTCAGTTTGAAAGATGTCAAGCATATTCACCAATACAAAATTAAAAGACAGGCTGTTTTATCTTCAAAAGAAGTGACTGGAACATAGAAAAATCACATTTGGATCTATCCTTGGATACAGGATTAGACAAAGACTAGCTGTGTTTTACTGATCTGTACAGCTTTCAATACCCTCTTAAAAGTCACAGTTCTAAAGAAAAAAAAAATTGTAAAAAATCAAATTACATAATCTGGTAGAAATTGAATTGCTTTGTAGTGATCACATTCTGTCCTTAGATGTATACACATGGGGCTCCATTTGACAGCAAGGCTGCATAACCAGAAAACCTTCATCTTAGTATAGAATCTGACCCACAGATGCAGAAAAAAATACATGTTTGATGTAGCAGATTTCTATCCTTTCAGAAGAGTAGCATCTGGCCCTAAAAGTATTTTAACACACTGAGACTGATGCATTTGACATATTGTAGTCTTGCAGAGTTCCTTCCTTTATTTGGAGATGATGAACTTGATAGCAGCTCGCATTACCAAGTGATTAATCAGTCACTTTTGTAAAGGTTATCTGTTAAAAATACATCTGATTAATTTGGTCCAGCGACAGAAGAGGAGCTATAGATCCCTTACGGCTGACCCAGAGGCCACCACTGTTTAACAATGGACAGGTTTCATTTATAACGTGGTGAACACACCTGGAAATCCACTTGCAATTAGGAAGTGATAATGAATCCATCTATCAAAAAGAGGCTGGTTTGTCAGTAGTTCTGGATGCAAACCTTGATATTTACTGTAAATCCCTCTGGGCTTTCTCTGGGGAGTGTAATTGTAAATTTGAGTCTTTGGCACCTCAGACTAGGGCCTTTCCAGGCTCTGGTTTCAAGGAAGAGGCTTTTCTTTCTGGTGAATTCATAATCTTGCTCTAACAGTGAATAAAAGTGGCAAGTGATGAGCTGCAGACGTGAATCTTTCTTCCTTCAAACATTGTTGTGTCTGTTTCAGCAGAGGAGAAAGATGCTTAGAGACTCTGGTGATCTGAAAGACAAATGAGACCTATACAAACAGAAAATGCTTGCAGGGAGCAGAATTAAGGGATGACAATTAAAGAGAGTTGTGTATCCAGCCTAAGTTCCTGACAAAGAGTATAAGTCATTCAATATCTGTGAAGATTTTTGAGGTGATACTAAGGCTGTTTCACAAATAATCTGATTAACACAAGCTCCCGAAGAAGGCTCAGACTCAAAGAGATATTTGATATTATGAGCTTTGGGAACTGGAAAAACAGAATTCCCAACAAAAGAATCAGTCAGAAGGATGAAAGGGAATGGAAGGAGTTTGGAAGAGCCCTGAAAACAGCTGCTAGTATTTTTTTTTTTTTAATCAGCATTTAGGTGGAGGTATCTACAGATACCAGAACTCTGGTTCCAAAAAGTAACTGTAACAGGAACAAAGCTATTTATTACTCAAGGCACCTGAGCAATTCCATCACCCCAGACAACTGGCACTGATGATCAAATATAACTAACGTCCCTGAAGAAAAATCACAGCAAGGGAGTTCAATACATTTTTGAATATTGATTCCTTTGAGAAACCAGAGCAACCCAGATACGATTGAAAGAAAACTGGACATCAGTCTTTTAGTGTAAAATCAGTTACAATCCAATTAAGTATCTTCCAGAAAGCCAACATAAACACTCAGAGGCGGCAACAAAAGAGAAAACAAAACCACATAGGATCAGTCCTCTAAAGTGTAACAGCGTAAGATGAAGAGATCTGGCCTGTTCCTCAGCCACAGACAGATGATTAAAGAATAAAACACACATGTCAGAATAAAACTGTTAAATAAATCATTTTACAAGGAGGAATTTTAAAGTTTATTTCCACCATCTTCTTGGCAACTAGCTAATTACCTTCTTATATCTTCTTAAGATGAGAAGGAAGCTGAAAAGAGGCTGTTAATAAATCAGATGTTCCCCAGCAGCCCCCAAGCCTTTAAACACAGTGGACAGCAGTTTTTACTACGGGAGAGTATAGCCAAGCTCATAACAACATTACTCAAAAAGTCCAAACAGCCCTTCAGCTGCCAGTCTTCTCAAGTGTTTGTGGGGAAAAGATCCATTAAGAAAACTCTACAATATACACATATGGAAGAAAGTGAAGAAATGAAGCACAAAGCAGTGCAGACCTTAATCTCAGGCAACTACAGCATGGATGCTGTGGCTGTGGCAGACATGAGTGCTTCAGAGCAGCATGACAATTTGTGACAGTTTTATGATTGTGGAGAGGAAGAAAACATTCCTCATGGCCCTGTGGGTACCACCACTGACCATTCTCAGGGGCATCTTCATGGCTCTGCCATGAGTACCAATTACCTTCAGGGTACAGCCAGGCTGGAGTGCTTGGAGTAAAAGCTGTACAAGACCTTCCTGGAAACCCTCCCAGGGCTGAGAACGCCAACATGGAGAAGCAACGACTGAGAACAGCCTTTGAACAATACACTGAAATGTGAAGATTCATGCAGGTAAAAAAATTGAGGTGAGAAAAACAGCTATAAAAATCACCTGGACATAGTAACAGATATGAAGTAAAGATTTAGCTTTCAACAATAATATCTAATTCAGATTAAAATCCACATGCAGAAACCACAGAAACAAACACAACCACACCATCCTCCAAATATATTTGGAATGAGCAACAAACTGTACTAACACCAAATCCAGCAAGAACGTAGACTATTTTTCACTCAGTCACAGACAAATGAACTGATTAAGAAAATCTGATTAATTTTTCTGCAGTTTTACAAGTGCTCAGGAGTGTTTGCAGAAAAGGATGACAAGGGAAAAGAAGGTGGCAGAAGAAACACAGAGAAGCACAGTTATCTCAAGTAATTGGAGAAGACAATCACCACCATGCCTTTCTCAGCACCCCAGAGGAATTGCCCAGAACGGCTGCTGCTGGAAGGACAGAACACTGTCTTAACAGTCATCCTGTTACATGACTCATGTGCCCACAGCCCTTGGGATAACCACAAGCAAGGTTTCAAAAGCGCTTTTTTTCAGGGAGACAACCACTCAGATCAGTTCTTACACGATTGCAGCCACAACAGGAGCACAAAGAACTAGAGCATTACAAGACACTCCTTGACCTTAGTAATTACAGTTGTAACTACAGTAATAAAAGGAGGGTTTTTTTCCTAGCACTTGCCAAATCTTGTAAAGAGTTGCTTCAAAGACAGTTGTGAGGCTATATTGACTGACAGAAGGCAGATAGACCCAGATCACTCGTGCCAGTGGAGCTGTCACTGGAAGGCAGAGGGTTCTTGAAAAAGAGGTTACTGAAGGCAATGCCATGGGAAAGATCAAGCAACAGAAAGTCTTTAACGGGAAAAGGACCACAGAGTGGAGAAGCACAGGGGAAGGGGGGCAGTGGAAATCACATTAAAAGAAGAGATGGAAGAGAAGGAAGACAAGGGAAGAGACGCTGCTGCATGTGTCATCAAGAAGGGTCTAGAACTCAGACTCTGACCAGTAAGGCCAGTCTCCTCCCAGCACACTCCCAGCAAGCCACCTAGCAACTGGCAGAAGGCAGCCTTCAGCTCAGCATTTTGGTGCCAAGGAGATGAGCACAAAAACGGTTGTTGGGCAAGCACTGAGGCTTCAAATTCCACATGGTTGAATGTATCTCCTAATAAAACAGATTTATTAACACAGTGCTATTTTTAATTGTGATTTTTAGAAACTGTGTCATCCATGAGGTACATTGCAGGGTGGATGGGTGGAGAGGCAGCGAGTGGGAATAGAAGGCCTCTGAGCGCTTCTCGCACAGACAAAGCTATAGGGAAAGCAGCACTAGAAGAGCAGCAGATACAGACCAGAAACCAAAATTGTGGGTGATGATGTTAGTGGGGACATTGTTTATGCCTAGGCATTTGGAACAGGGCCATGTGGTTCTATCGGATACTGAGTGGTCCTGAAACACAGCTGCACAAAGCCTGAGTTAAGTGCCAGGTGAAGGCAAAACCCAACACTAAAATTACTGCAAAGCTGAGCATGGTCAGTGAATTAATGCTTGTGAAGTGCCTCAAAAGCTTTATATTTTTCAGACACCTAATGGTATTGTGGCACAAAAAGAAAGCTAAACAAAGAGCCGCATTCACTTCAGCTCTATTAAAAACATGGAGAACAAAATCAGTTCCAGACGTGTGGGAAAGAACAAACAATTGCTAACTACAGTAATGCCAGCATTAGTTTTCCAAGAGAAAGACAAAACCACACTAGAATTAAAAAAAAAAAAAAAATAACAGCAATCATAAAAGATCTTTCCAACTTGAGCACTGTTTTGAAGGAATTAATTAAAAAGTCCAAACTGGTTTAGTGAATTTAAAATGTACATGTCTGAAAGACGGACAGTTCTGAAGATATTCTTGTGTAGATGGTCAGTAATAAGAGCCTATATAATGAGTACATGATAATTAAGAAACATAGATAGCAATAACGAGTACATCGTATTTGCCTCTAATGAAGGACATTAACACTGAGAGATCCATCTGCGCACTTCGCACTGACGGTTTTGTCCTGGTGCCTTGCTCCTTCTGCCTCCCCACAAGAAGCATTGGTCAATTCAAGTAAACGTCCTTTCAGTTTTGTGTTGACTTACAAATATAAAAATACTAGTTCATTAACACCCAATCTAGCAAAAAGCAATTTGTACTTAAGTCATCCAACTTACTTCAACCTTTGTCTGGCAAAGCTAGCTGGGAAGCTCTTCTCTACAATTGAGTGATCTTACTGAGCTGTCAAACTGCTCACTCCCCACTCTCCCCCACACTCAGGAGAAATTTTGTTCATAGCCAGAAAAAGCAGAAATAATCCATTATCATGTACACAGAGCAGCTCCTTAATTCCCTGTTTTCTTTTATTTTACCTTCCTGGCAACCAGGCACTTTTCCTTCTCACAGAAACCAGCCACTCATTCCTCTTACAGAAATGGCATCCTAAACTTCAAACACAACTGTCTCTACTGCCAATGTTTTTCTGGCATTCCCTAAAGCAATCAGGGCTTTTGAGGGCAGAGCACTTCCCCAGTCAGCCTCTTGCAGAGATCTGATGGATCAAGTATGCACAATACTCATTCCTGTCAAATGTATCATATAAATACTGCTCTGAAAGTGGTTTTATGAGTGCCACAGGACCAGATTTGGAAACAAACAAATCTTATCCTTGAGACCAGAGACAAGGATATTAAGGAAAGAACATTTGGGTGGATATGAGTATATGTTTTCCTACTTACTGCCCAGTAGGGAGGAAGGTGAATTGCTACTTACTTTTGCAGACTGAGGTAAGATTTCTGATTCACCCTGCCAGGCTCAGACAGTGTTATCACCTGCATTAATTAAGGTACCTTAGCAAGGGTATTTGCAAAAATTTTACAGTAATGGCCTTATCAGAACATGGGAACACAAGTGTGCTCTGATTTATAAGGAGGAAACAAATGATTAGAGCATGAACACATCCTTTAGGGCCATTTACAAAACAAGAGGATATGTGCTGTAGGCACTTTTGTTGATAGGTGAAAAATTGTCAGTCACAAGAGTTCAAAAAAGCCACACTACTGGATTTCCTCCCCTCCTGGCCATTGTTCTCTTTCCTTTTTTTTTTTTTTCCCTTTGACATTTAACTAATCAACTCTGTTGTAGGGGTTTTTTTTTTGTTTGTTTGTTTTTTTTTTTCCTAAACTGAGATTTGGACACTATTTCTAGGAATGTTTAGGGTTTGTATAAAGTCCCTTAGAGCAGCTGCAACATTAATCTGGGTTCTCCCAGCTTGTCCTCTGATTTACTTCAAACCAGCTCCACTCAAAGCCTCTCAAATAAGCACAATTCAAACAAGGATTTTCATGATAAGAGAAATCCTCTAGGTATCTCTCTCTGCTATGGTGCAGTTTTACCCATAGAGTCAGGACAATATAACCTGCATAAATACACCTGGTCAGCCTGCTTTTTCTTACTGATAAAGAAAAGAGTAAGTTACATACTTTTATAACGGGTTTTTGAAGGTTTTTGCCTGTTTCTACTTCTCCAATGTTCCAAGACCAAACATCCCCTGAGACATCTACCCCTGGCCTTTATTCTCCATTACAGGAGAGAATTCTGAGATACTCTTTGACATGCTATGTGTCCCCAGAAGCAAAGACATAGGCAAAGATATCTGTATTACAGACTATTTCCAGGGAGTAACACAGACAGGGGTTTCAGAGAGAGGCAGGATGCTGCAGAAAAGCCTTTCCATCCCATATATGAGAGATCCCATGCACCAATTAAGCTTCAAACTCACATGTTTCTTCAGAACAAAGAAACACTGAGAAACAGCAGCTTCTTCTGTGAATTTCTAAAGTAGATAAAAAGTGATGTCTGACCATCAAAGTCTCCACTAAAAGAAATTTCTGACAAGGGCTGAGAAAAAGGGTTGTATGAAATGTAAATAGACAGAGTGATTGTGACAATCATCTATAGCACTCATGTCTTTGATGCCAAAGTAAACCCCAGCTCACTGGAGAAGGTAGGGAACTATGCAATAGTTTGTCACTGCAGAATCAAAGTCTCATAGCACATAAAACTGTTTCAAATCATTCACTGGCAGTTCTCATGCAGAAAATGCTTCTTAGTTCAAAGACAATCAAAAGAAACATTTTGTATCACATATGTTGTAGAAAGGATTAATGGTTTTCCACTTTTAGTTGTCCAAGTGAAGAACTGGATGCATAAGGGATTTTTTTTCTGGCAGACACTAGCTTCCTGCAGTATGTGAATACAGGTCTTCACATGTAGGACCACACAATATAAGACCACAGTGACATCGACTGTGTGTGGGGAGCTTTTGTGTTGCTCAGTCAACCTGATCAGTCTCTGCATTCAAGACTGCACTCTGTTGAAGTTCAAGGGCTTCTTGGTTGCATCATTCATAGATCTCAGAAGCAACAACTATTGTGAGACAATGGGGAAAAGGTGAGATTAGAAGAATAGAAATGTGAGCAGACAACTTCCAGGAATGGGTTTAAAGCATAATGTGCTGAAGTGAGATTTAGCTATCACTGGAAAGCATCTGGTCCTGTCCAAGTCTCTTCTCTCAAGGCCAGCACAAATGTCAATAGTCTCTGGAAACCATAGTGTTTAAGCCATTAGTGTGTCAGTTTATTTGCAGGTGTTTGTCACTGACACAAGGAAGCTATTGGTTTTCTTTCTTAGTAACGTCTGCATGATCCTAACTAGACCTCTTATAGGAAGACTGTGACAGTCCATCTGAGCTTTTGCCTTGAAACTGAGAAGATATCTCCTTTGTGTTAAACTTTGCTGCCTTTGAGAGCAGGCAATGCATTTGATATCAGAGATGATACTGGCTTTGGTTCTTCTAACAATGCTGATATCAAAGTCAAAGGGGATTTTGAGTTGATCCTCTGTACCAACTTTTGTGGTAAGGTTGTTCCAGAAGTCAAGTAACTTTTTCTTTCTTTTGGGCACCAAAAGGCATTATGAAATTATTCCCATTTTGGTACCATAAATCAGGAGTCTCAGAAAACTGCGGAGTATCTACTTGGTATATGGGATTTCCAGAGGCAAAGGAGACTTAAGCTGCTTTTGCCCTCTAGGGCAATTACTGCACAGCAGGATGGGTGAGGCTTAAAGGCAGAGTATTTTCTGTCCCCATTTCATAGGAGTGCCCTGCCAATCTGTCCAGCTGTTTGGTACTTCAACATTTAAGGCATTCCAAAGAGAAAAACAGAGGATTGTAAACGAATCTAGAGACTGTAAAGTTCTTGGATATTTCAAAGGAGTTTAGCCTTAGTTAAAAGCTGGCAAGTTGGAAACCATTTAGACATCTTACTGTGACAGTTGGTAAGAGGAAACCAAAGTTTCAGCCTACCTCCTGCCTTAAGTAAACAAGATACATGTGTAGCCCTGTCAGAATCAACTAGTCAAGAACAAGTCTCATGCACCTTTAAAACCCAAACTATAATGACACTGACCTAAAAGAGAAGTGAGCATATATAAAACTTGTTTCCCATTTACAGAAAGGGAAAAGAAAGATCAATTCTAATACAAACTTGCAGGTTGCCTTAGTACTTGAGCCTTCTAGATGTAGAAAAAGGCTTGCTAAGAAAGGAAAATATGCTGGCAATTTGATCTGTATTCCAGAAAAGTCTTTGCAGTCATATAAAACAACCCAGACTTCTTACAGGTTCAAAAGACACACACAGGTAAAACTGATTTTATCAAATATCATAATATTAGACAGGTTCAGGTTAGCATTGCTTTTAAAAGTATTTGCATAATGAATAACATGCCAAGGTGTGGCAACCTTTACATTTTTGGTTTCTCATCTAGATAGGTTTTAAAGAAGGTCAAAGCAATATGTTGGGTAGGCTTTATTTTTTCTTATTTTTTTTTTTTACTTTTGAACAGAAATAAGATTTGTTATTTTTCAAGCATTCACAGCCTCTACTTCATTTTTAGCAAAAAGAAACAGTCCTGACATATTATATATGACATATGACATAATGGATTTTTGGAAGAATCTTTTGCTGATTAACCATGCAGTGAAATTAAATGCTTAATAGAAAACACTTGGCACAAGCTCCCTGATCAAAATGTCACCTTGAAAATGGCTCTAAGTAATTTGTCACTGTAGAGTTTATCCACATTGCACAATACTGGCATCTCATACTAACCCACTGCAACTGTGACTAGACAGCCTGGGGTGATAAGAAAATTACAGGTATTACCTTTCTGACTATCCACAGGTAATTAGCAGCTCCCATAGGTTGCAATGATCTAGGAAATACCATGTCAAAGGCAATTCTTGTGCAAGTACTGACTCTGACAGTGTTTTACTATCTTTGGCCAAGGTTAAATTTGGGTCACTGTAGATGTAAATGTATGGAATCACGCATATGATGCCAAACAAGCTTTGTTGAAGTGTTTGACCTTTACAGAGTATCTTTTTCTTGTAGTATGAGAAGTTATTTGTAAAAACTGGTATCCGAAGTGTGAATACAGTTGAAAGGTTATAAACAGAACTAGGTATTTTCACTTGCTCTGCTGTTACAAAGATGTCTGGGTCCTGATATTTTAGACAGAGGAAGATCCAGCCGAGAAATGACATCAACATTAGCCTGCACAGTGCCCCTTCTGATTGCAGGCAAAATGAAGATTCCTCAGACAGGCGACTCAATGCCCTCGTAAAGGGTAAAAGTCAAATTCTGCCCTTTTGAAGAAAAATGTTGGTAGCTGTCTGCCTGCTTTGAAAATTGCCATACACTTTCCACAGATGTGGCTGAGAACAAATACGGTTAGTGTTTTACCCCTACACATTTTTACTTATTATTTTTATGTCATTCGGATTGTCTAAGTGCTATTGTGCATTTAAGAAGCTATTTATTACCCCTGTGTTTTAGGAAATGATACAAATACCTGGAACTTACAAACCATTTGGGTACAGATGTCACAATCTAAATTTTTTACCCAGTATTTGTGGCACATGCAATGGGAATCAATGCATCACAACATCCTCGAATTCCCACACTCCCACCACAATACAACACAGTGAACGTAGTCCCCACAATAAAACACGGCCCAGCAAGTGCAGTAGTATCCCCTTCATTCTATGGGATTTCACCCTTTCTGCTTTTGCTCGCTGTAGCCCCTCTCTAGACATCCACCTTACGTCTGAAATAAATAGCTCCAGTTCCCTCTAAAACGTCAGCGTTATTTGTTTGGTCAAGAATACGGATACACTTCTTAGCCCACTGTGGCAAAGTCAAACATCCAGCAGCACTTTCTGCTGATAGAAACATACCCCAGAAGCAGGACTTACTGCATAGTCTGAACATTACACCACAGTGCAACACATAAGGATCCTTGATGGCTTCTTTAGTAAAAGCAAATGCCATATTTCTATTTGCATGTGTGGCTTTGTTCCATAACAAATATTATTGAGCATAGCTTTATTTTTTTAAGCTAGATTTTTCATTCTCCACGCATCCCTTCATTTGCAGTTTGAGTCTAGCCATTTGGATGGTACTTGATGGTGTTTTCTCCTACCTATGGCCCTGGAAACTCTGCAATACACAGAGGGACTCTCGGTAAGACATGCCAACACCAGCTCCATAAGCGATTTAGTATGGTCTGAGTGGTCTTTTTCTCTCTCCTTGCACAGTCTGTGGCAAAGAGGGGAAAGAGCCAAATACTTCCATCACCACAGAACTAACATTAACCTTTAGGTAATGAGTGCCAGGCCATTCAGTTTAGTTTAGTTCAGAGAAATCACGTGGAGTCACAGATTCATAGAAGGTAGGGGTTGGAAGGGATCTGTAGAGATCATCTAGTCCATTCCCCCTGCCAAAGCAGGTCCACCTAGATCAGGTCTCACAGGAATGCGTCCAGGTGGGTCTAGAAGACCTCTAGAGAAGACGACTACACACTCTCCCTGGGCAGCCTGTGCCAGGGCTCCCTCACCTGAACAGTGAAATAGTTTTTCTTTATGTTTAAATGGAACTTTCTACGTTCCAGCTTCTTTCCATTACTCCTTGTCCTGTCACTAGATACAACAGAAAAAAGTGATGCCCTAACCTCCTGACATCCATAATTTCAGTATTTGTAAGTATTAATAAGATACCCTCTGAGTCTCCTCTTCTCTAGACTAAACAGCCCCAGTTCCCGCAGCCTTTCCTCATAAGGAAGATGCTCCAGTCCCCTGATCATCTTGGTGGCCCTGTGCTGAACCCTCTTCTAGAAGTCCCCTGTCCCTCTTGAGCTGGGGAGCCCACAACAGAACACAAGACTCCAGATGAAGCCTCACCAGGGCAGAGGAGGAAGACAACCTCCCTTGACCTGCTGGCCACACTCTTCTTGATGCATCCTAGGATGTCATTGGCAAAATGAGGATACTAACAAGCATGCCTGGATGCACCCACATGGCCCTGGGAAATATGGGCACACTGTGCTGGACCCATCACACCCCAGTGAGCTGCACTTGTGCCACACAGATCATTATAAGCATTTTCTCTTTACCAGCTTTCTGAGCATTCCTGCGCTGTAATTCACTGGAGAACAAACGAGTCCAAAACCATGAAGGGGCATAATCTCCCAGAAGAAATGTGGTACCAGTGAGATATGTTCTTCACTGCCACACAAATGTGTACACAACACACAGATGCCCTCACCTCAGATGCCTGCTTTGTTATTAGCAATGAGCAGAAGGCATCTCCACTCGCAGTATGTGCCTCCTTCTCTGAAAGGCTAAAACTACTTGTGGAGGACTAACATATTCCTCAAAAATCATACATGCCAATGATTTATCTCCTCTTCCTGAACTTTAAGTCTGAGAAAATAACACACACTTCCATGCCCATCATAAGCCAGTGATTCTGCAAAGGATTCATGGACTTGCAGGACAACAGAGGACATGCCAGAACATAGACTCCAGTCAGCATCTTTGCAAGAAAATAATGCTACTAAAGTCCATACACAAAACAAAAAGGACATCACCTTATGCCCTGCAGCTGATTTTGGGAGGCTGCTCTGGAACCTTCTACCTCTATTGGTCAGGAAAGCCTCCCTTTCCTTCACAAATCACATACATTTTCTGATGGGCATTCCCAGTTGCTCTTGTGCAAACACTGTTCTCTAGGTTTAATTCCTAGGTTTAATTCCTTTAGCCTCCAGCAGCTTCCCCTCTGGTATACTAAGAGCATACTGTATCACTGCTCAGTCTGCGTTTTGCTAGACTAAACACACCAGGCCCTTCCAAATCTTTCCTCTACATGTCTACTTCTAGCTGACACTTACTCTCCTGTTGCACAACGCACTTCCAGTCCTGTACTGCATAAAATTTAATTTGTTCCAGTGGAAAGTGCTGAGCACTCATAATTTCTCATTTTTGTTAAAAAAAAAAAATCACTATCTCCAGACAGTGCATTTACAAAACAGTCTGATATCAAGTGTTACATATAAAAAAATAAACCCAGCAAAGATACAGTATCTATATAAAAAATTGCTTCTATGGACCATTTGTTCATATGGTGAAATGTAAAGCATTTGCTGTTCTGGAATAGTGGCTAACAGACACTATAACCTTTTTGATTGAGATTTCTGATTAAGACGGTGTGTTTCACTGTATAATACAGAAACATTTAATGTTCATATAATGTTGCCTCTGTGCACCAAAGCCTGTCTCACACATCCTCTGCAACTCATTGATTTTATTTTTGTGTATCTAGAATACTGCCTAGATATACAAAACTACAAAATGACAGAGAGTGCAGCTTACAGCTCCACTTTTTCTGCCATTGCCTTGAAATGCATGTTAACTTTAATGTGGACGAGATAATGATATAGAATAGAACTCATTTTTTTCTGTCAATGTAAGCAGTACATTCGTCTGGTTAAAAAGACAGCAAAGAAAGTCCTTAGATTCAGCACAGCAGTGAAATACATGGGATAATACCACATGTGATAGACAAATCCCAAAACTAAAGGCTTCCTGCATTCCTTTTTAAGTTTACTTAAGCTTATTTCCTTCAAAGATGTTACTTCTTTCAGGAGAAAGTCAAGGCAACTCTCCTGTGCTTCTTCCTAAGCAGAAAACAAGATGAAAAATCTACAAAGCACCAGTATTGTCCAGATGAGCTTGGACATTGGCTCTGTGGCCCAGAGCTGTTCTCATCTGTACCATCCTTGGCAGAGGACAGCATACCATTTCTTATACAAGTTCAGAGTAGTCTCTGTCTCACACATATTGCTGCTGTTTCTTTGTCCTGTCATCTCCCTGTCCTCCTCATCTCCCCCTTGTCTGGCAATCCTGTCCAAAAGGAGAAAGTCCTACCATGGGTGATCAAGCCATCGGAACTGGAGCTGGTGCCACCAACATGTTTCCAGCTTCTTTCAGCAAGGGACCCGAGGTCTTCCCGAGGAACCATCCATCCTCCTGGAATCAGTGGCATTCATCAGATTAATACCCTCTCTGAACATGCGTCGACCCACATGGTACCTCAATATGGCTACAGTAACTATCTACCTGTGAGAAAAGGTTACTCCCTCTCATCTGCTCTTTGGTATCTACCTATGTGTACCTGGCAGTACAGATACGGTTGATAATTGCTCTGATGTGATAACTGCAAAAGGTACTGTCATATAAGGCCAGTACTCATAGCTCAAGTGATGCACAGTAACTGGGAGGACCTCACAGGAGTATGTCTCTGCCTGGAAGCTTAGGAGCTGTAAGTGACTTCTGCCAATGGATGCACACAAATCTCCTGCCAGGACTCACGGTAAGCCTGGAGAACTTGTCTGAGGGAAAAACTCAATCCTACCCATACAGCTCAAACTAAAAGAAAATAAAAATCTTCTCTCTGTACAGCCACGTGACGTGCAGCCAATGTTGTATGATGGAATAAATAGTACAAATCACTCTGTTTCCTTGGCCTTGTTGCCAGAAAAGCAACAAAATTGTTATTTAGCTTAATTTAGTCCTTTTTGTCCTATTTAAAAATCTTAAATAAAACGTGTTTGGAAAACAGATTTCAGGAACCTGAGTGACCCAGAGCCTCTTCACTGGCAGAGCCCCTGCAACGAGTCAGAGATGCACCCTGGGCTTGCCTTCTAGTAGGTGGTCTCAGTGGGTTTTGTCCCCAGTAGCTATAGAATTTCAAGAGAATCCAAAAACAATACTAAAACGGGGGAAAAAATTATTAACCCTGGTTGAAATTATTCTATCTCAACTACTAGCCTCAGCACACAAGGTAAAATGCAAAGCAGTACACTCATCAGTCTGCCTGAACTACTGCGTGGCCACTGCTACTCAGGCCATGCAGCACCATTGCTCCTGGCTTCTCTGTTCTGCATTCACCAGGACACACCTACAAGAAATGCCTGACAGCAACTGGCACAGGGTACAGCCTGTACCACAACGAGCAGATATGGGAAGGAGAAAGTATTTCTGATTGTCCCTCCTCAACAACTGATGGACTTTTTAACCTGAGTTTCTCGATCAAGCTTTACTAACAGCGGCATTAGTTACTACAGTAGGTATTTTTTGTGGCATATCATCTCCTCTTTAAATAAAACAAGCAAACAAAAAAAATATGCCCAAGGAGTTCATCCTGAAAAAATAAACTCCTGAAATTCACACAGAGCAGATTCCACTGTGAAAACATTCTTCAGGAATGTGAAACTGTTTAACTCCAGCTACACACTGGGCTTCACAGCCTGGAAAAGATCTGGCTGGGTTTTACAGTTGTAAATAAAGGTAAACACCCCATCAGCCTCAAATAAGGCCACACAGAAAAGGGAAGTAATACTGAGTGATGATGCTCTCATTTGCACTGTGAACCTGTGATTTTTAACTATGTATGCTACATTACACTGGTTTTATTTGCTTCATCTGAACATGGTGAGACACGCACTGATTGATCTGAGATGAAACCTCTGCAAATACTAAGGTAAATAGTAAATGTCCAGTGGACGGACTTAGGAAATTTCTGTCTGTAACTTACAAAATATTGATGATATTGATTGGTCACTTAAATTACAGCATCAGCAACTGCCTCTACTGATAGTAGAAAGGAAGGAGTGGTCTTTGGAGTTTGGCAAGCCGAGCTCGGTTCAGCAACGCAGCCATGCAGCTAGGCAATCAAAGCATTTTACATCAAGCAGGTATTTGTAAGGACACCTCAGAATCATCCTGTCTATAAGTGGGACTAATAATAACAAGTTAGAGTATAAGCTTTAAAGATATCTAAAACTGGGATAGAGAAAACCAGACATCTATGTTTGCCTCTGCAGAGATGAGTCAAAGGTTCTTTTTTTTTCTTACCAAGACCTGCACACCATGCCTGAGTGCTACCCCTACCTTCCAGCAGTGTGATGCCCATAGCTCCCAGGGCATCACTTGGCCCATCTCCTACTCCTCTAGCAACGCTACAGCCAAGGCCTGAATATACATCAGCTGCGCACCATTAGCAATGACGTTTCCTGCCTTTGCAGAGCATAAACTTGCTCCTCTAACAGCTCTCACTATTCTCCGTCACTTGGCTGGCGCTCAGTGATGTAACCCAGCGTGAATGAAAGAAACCCCTTTTCCCCCATCCTCAACAATGTGCCTATTTGTGAGCAAAGCCACTGCTTTCCCCTACAGAGCTGGTTAGTAGTGATATTTTATTTAAAATTCCTGTGGAAGCTTATGGGTTGAAGTAACCATAATGTGAAAACCAGATGTCCAAAGCAGAGGAAAGATTCAAAGGGCTTTCAGGCACAGGGAGAGTAATAATTCAGCTTCAGAGCCTGAGTTATTTCTCTCCACGATGGGTCCTGGCAACGGGCAGAGTGCTGTAGGGATGTGTGTGTGGGGTATGTGATAAAGCACATCTGCACCCTCACCATGAGACTGGTCTCTTCCCATACATAGGGGGAAACGGGGATGAGCTGGAGTCTGTGGTCAGGCCCTACTGTTCCTGCAGTCAGCCACATCTCAGCACTGCCACCTTGCTTGTGCTCACAAGCTTCATCTCAGGAAGGAGTAGAAGCATAGCCATTGTGGCAGCAGCTCTGGGCAGTGTCCTGTCTCCTGCTGATGTGGCCTCAGTCACCATGTTGCAGATGTCACTGTGTGGTAACAGCAGCTGTGGCAGACTGTGAGGCTGGTGAGCAGGGTGTCTCATGTGACATAACTCTGCTCAGAATGCTGCTCCAATATGCTTAGTCTTAAGAGCTGTTAAGTACTAACTACTAATTTAGTTAGTACTTAGGTACTTATACTACTCAAGCCTACCTAGGCCACTAAAACAGAGCCCCACATGTTATCATACTGCTCTGGTACTTGAGAAGACCTCAAGTTCAGAGTCAACAAGAAGTCAACATGCTCTCCAACTATTTTTGTTCAAATCATACACCTTACAATCTTTTACATTTAAGGCAGGAAGGAAATGTTGATGACAGGCTTCAGTAAAAAGTAGCATCACTTCTAACTTTTTTATCACCAAAACCCTAAGGATAATTAAAAGCCCAAAAAGGCTAGACAGAGTCATGTCCTTCAAAGCCTCCTGCATCAAAGCAGGAGAGCAGCCCACCAGAGCTATTGATACAATCTGTACTTCCATTAGAGGCACAACTGTAGTTGGTTTAGGATTTTTTGAGTGTGATGGTATGAGTGATCTACTTATAAAACTGAGATGTAAGAAATGGGAAACCTGAAATGGCTCAGCTATGAAACAGTATCCAGTTACATGTCAAAGCCAGCCGGAACTTTTTTGGATACATAAAGATTTTGAATACGTGTTTTTGCAACTGTAGGAGTTTTAGCTTTTGCCAAAATAATTCTGGATAGTTTTAAAAGTCTCCCCACACATTTGCCAAAGGATGTGCTCACTGACAGGAAAAGCCAGTAATAGATCGCAAAATAGCATCAAACTCCTTCCCACTCAAATTGCTGGTACAATCGTATTTAAATGGGGAGATGATTTGTCCACAAGTGCTGTAACGTAACTATTGTACTTGGATCATGATTATTTTAATATTTTAGGCTGTAAATATATCAAGAGGAGTTCTTCGTTCACTTTTGCCATGGGTATAATGAATGTATACACATCTTCTTAACAGTTTCTTGCTTTCAGCTTTATCCAAGCATTATTTAAGAAAATGGCTACTATCCAAAAAAATGTTCAGGTTTTTTCCTTTTTCCAACACATAACAAAATGTGAGTTTTAGTACAAATTATTATAAGCAAACTGCTGGACTCTAGTCTCTTATACCCTGCTGTCTCTATTCTGACTGTAGAAAAATGTGTTGTCCTCCCTGTGAAAACACGTAGATGTACAATCATCAATGTTCTCTTAACAGTTTCCTTTGAATGTGTATTTTTAATGCAGCATCTCTGCCTGGCTTTTTTTTTTTTTTCATATTTTTAGTTTTGTTTCATTGTTTTTAGAGATGTGCTTTAATCAGCTAAAATTTGAAGTATTCTGTCTACATTATGACTCCTATTAAATTCAGCTCTTGACTATAATAAAAGCTGCTTCTTTTTTGAGGTCAAAGAGTTGAGGCTAATCCCCAGGAAGTCAAGGGTTTAAGTCAGGACACTGCTAGTTGTGCTGTCCAAAAAAGAATGTCACTGGTGACACAGAAGCAAGCCGAGCACTCACTACCAATAATACCGCCCCTAGTATCGCTTCTTATGCCATTCATCAATCTTCTTGACATTTAGTAGGAGACGACACTACTAAACCTCAATGTAAACAGGAGCGAGATGCATGCAAAGGTGGAATTTATGTCAGCCTTCAACTGAGATAAAAACAAAGAGCTGAAAAATATATCTTATAGGTACATATTATATGTACATATATAAGTACATATTATATGTATCTTATAGGTAATCTAATAGTAATAAGGATCAGTAAACATGCACTTCAGTATGAGCCTATGCAAACCACAGGCCTAGTGACAGCGCTTTGCACCTCTAAAATCACCTTTTAAGTCCCCTGCCAAAATTACCTTCAAATATAGCGCTACTTCAAAATGCAACGATACCAAACAATGCTCTTTAACTGCTGTAACAAAACCAAAACCACAGAGACACATGCACAGCCTCCCACAGGCAGGGAAGTGCTCTGTATTTCCCTGTAAGGAGGGCCCTTCTTTAATAAGAGCTTCATCCGATCACTGTCGTTGTTCTAGATAATGGATTACCCACACATACATTTTCAAGTGTAATGACACTCTTGCTTATTAAAGACCTCTCAGATGAAGGGGCAGAATATTATGAACTGGCCAATCCATTCATTTCCTTGAATATGTTATTCAGTATTTTATGCTAAACCAGCAATACACCATCCATTTTAGTACAATGATCCTTATGTTCAATAAAACTGAAGTGCTGGATCATAAATCATTATAGTCATTTATTTTACATTAGACACATTAGCCACTATATTCCATAATCTATTACAATAAGGTGGATTTAAATGTACCCCAAGGACTGCAATAATAACTTGAGAACCAAATATAGCAATTATGGATAAAATATGCTTAACCTAAAACTGCACTAGCTTCATAGACTGCTGTGAACTTTAAATAAAATTTAGGGAGGATCATAACTGTCCTGGAATAAACACGCAATGGAGGAAAATCAGAACCTGCTCTCTATGCTTCAGATACTCTTGCTATAGGGGAAGGGATGTTATGCTTATAAACCAGTGTCTATTAAAATATAATTATTCCATCATTACTGGTTATATTATCTTCACATTACATAACAATTTTCTTTATTTTCCCAATGTTTACATATTACTTACATTTTAAAATAACTTTTTTTCCAAGTTAGCTCTCTGGTTAACCTGTTTGGATCCCTTCAATGCTCTTCAGAATCCCTCCAACCATTTGAAAGATTTTTTTTAGCATTTTTTGTGTAATGTGACCAGATCTTTCTGGTACTATTTCAGTTTCAGGCTCACCAACAATGAAGGGGAAAGCCTGTTTGTCTCCTCCAGACACAGTGTCTCTGCATAGTCTTAAAGGCCACTGGTAACTTTCTGGCCCTAGACCAAGAAAAAAAATCTAAAACATTTGTGAACTTTTGAGCATTTTTCAGAATTAGTGCTCTGCCAAGTATTAAAATTAACCACATGCTAAGGCAAGCTATGATGTTTTTTTATTTATTTTTTTTTTTTTTTACAGGGAGGACCCTGTGCTTCAGACCATTGGGACGTTTGCTGCCAGCTCGGTGTGGAGGAGAAAGGGCACCAAGGACCATCAGGCATTACCTGAATAAAGAACTGACGTTCACCATGCCCTAACTTCATTCATGGTGCTTTGTATTTGCAAATCTATGTTGTTCCTTGCATAAATTCTGTTACTCCTGAGATATTTTCCTGGGTTTATTGCCTTTTTTTTGCTTTCCTGGGAACAGAAATTACACTTAAGAACTAAATGCTCACTGCCACCAGAATAGTTGCTTTTACCTATTGCTATTAATTCTCTATTACCTACATCTGTGATGTTTCTTAATTCATTTCGTAATTAATGTGGTTTTGCACATATGTACACTGGATGTTCCTTCTTCTAATTCTTCTGAGCTTTATCTAGAGATCTATTTACATCACTTTCTTTACTTCCTCAGTGTCTTATTTTTTTTTTTCTCCTATGCAGGTCAAATACTAAGGCTGGATGTAGAGTACAGCTCTTTTGACTGGTTTCTAGAAGTAATAGTGCAGGTCCAGCTGGAAGCCAGCAAGCAAACCAACACTGTCCAATGTGCACTGCTGCTGCCTGCCCTGCACCTAGAGAGACTTCAGTCTCCAGCTGCCATCCTAGGCCTTTTCATAAACCTTTAAACAAGTGAAAAGGTCCAGGTTGTTCATTAAAAATTCAAAATGAAATTTTGCTTTGGCTCAAAATCATTATTCAGGCAAGTATGTGCATCTGAACCAACAAAAAGCAGAAGCTTGCTTTTCAATGATGTGTCCAATTCTTACCTAGTAGCCCAAGAGTCATATCAGTGAAGGGTGTGCTGAATGCAAGAAACCCCAGCTCCAGTTTAAGTGTAATTCCTATCAGACAAGAGATGCTTCACATGACCTGTTTGTTTTTATTCCAGAGTCTCTGACTGAGGAGAGCTGCTGGGGTGCCACCAAGAAAGGAACAATGCACCCAGTTCTGTGTGTTTTGGAAGAGAAAGTAAATATTTTGTACAGCATCCATTGTTGAACAAATAACCTTCTTTTTGATAAACAAGCATTCAAAATCTGTATATATCATGAAAAGAATTCAAACCCCTGAGATAACCCTACACTGCGGGTGTCCAGCAGAGCTCTGTAACAGGCAGCTGAGAAAGACTGACACTATCTCAGCCTGCTTTGGCCTTGACTTGCTCCCTATGACTCTCTCACATTCACTCACATGTGTGATATAGGAACAGAAAAGAGAAACAAGAGGTATGTATCTAACCAAGTCACTGTAAATTTTTGTCTGAAACAGGACAGAGCCTCAGAGGAAAGCTGCAGCTGAACCTCAATTCCTGCTCACTTCATGACCTGGGCTGTGCTCTGCCACTCCATCAGCACTACAGCCAGCGAGCCACCTCTATCTGACATCTCCAAAGGGAAATAATTTTTCTGAAGTACAGTATTAAAATGGAGAGCTGTGCACACCAAGGACCTCTGATCACTTGATAGTTATGTCAGCCACTGAAGGCTCCTGATAAGAAAAACCTTGCTGTCTTAATGGATACGTTCACAGAGCACAAACTGATCAAGATTGGTTCTCCCACTGAGTCTGGGGCTTTCCTGACTCTCCAAGAGAACAAAGAGAGAAGAAGGAGATGAAGGAAACAGTGACAAAATCAAGTCACATGACACGCTCTGACCAAAGGCAAAGTGTGTGTTGTACTCAGGCACGAGGTTTGCCAACGCCGATTGGGGTCAGGACAGCTCAGGTACCTGGTGGCCACCACACCAAGCTAGATGAGAGTGTGCCTCCCAGTAAGGGCCAGCCTCACGCCCCACCAACTGTACCTTGTGCCATACAGGCACCGTCCCACTGCTGCCACAAATCTCTGGCATAATGCTGGCTGCAAACAGGCGCAGAACCTGCCCAAAGAGGCACACATATGCCCACAAAGGCAGCCATATTCTCCTCAAGAGAGCATAGGTAGTACCAGCAAAGAGCTTCCAGTTTTAACTGCATAAAAATATAGCAAACTGTTTAGTGAGATAGAGTGCTCACTAATGGCAAGTACTAATCTTGTTTATGCACAAGATAAAATATTTTAAATCAGAGAAGAGAAACTCTTCAGTTCTCTCAAAAGTAAGGTCTGGAAGTTGCAGTGCCTCAACAGCCCTGCCGACAGTCAGGGTGTCTGGGTGCTGCCCCTTCCCTGCACAGGGAGAAGGCTTCCTGGCTGCAGTGAATTATCCACAGCACAGAGGCCATCCTTCCCTCCCGGCAGGCCTTGTAAGGACTCTGGCCGCCATGCTAAGTGAGGAAGCTCTCCCTGAGGACGCCTCCTGCCAGCGCCCAGGGCGCCGAGGCCCTCCCCGCCGCCTCCCCAGTTGAAGCGGGCTGCCGGTTGAATTCCAACAGACACTTCCTGCCAGTCCGGCTGGCAAACAGACCCGTGGAAAAGTAAATATGGTTATCACACAGATTTCCTCTGCCTCTTTTTAAATAAGGAAGGCTTTGATTGCTTTCCCAAGTCAGACCTATACCACACTGAAGCCACGATAATAAGTACATCCTCCCATGCTCATTTGAGTGACTACAGCCACAGATGACACAGGGTTGCGTGGTTTCAGGATAATAAAATGCATAAGAAAGAGCCCCTCTGCATTGGAGCCTTCCCATCCAGAAGCAAACACCGAGTATAATGTGAAGCAGCCCAAGTGACCCAAAATGTTGGGGCAGCACAGCAAGATGAACACAACCCTCACACAGTCTTGCTGAAGCCAGCAGATACACAGCAGCTTCTGACTGACGTGTGTCCTCCTCTCAAACGTGAAAGTCCTCTGGAAAAAAACCCAAGTTTAGCCATGTTGGCAGCACAAAATAGCCACCAGTTTAAAATCACTTGAGCCAGGAATTTGGCCTTAAATTTTCTGATCTGGTACTAGTACGACATTAGTACCTTTAAAGTCTTTATTAAGAAGGGGTAAAAACAGTTGGAGAAGTCAGGTTCATCTTGAATTTATACAAGAAATGTTTGCTGTAGTGCAGATCAAAACAGCATTTTGACTCATTGATCCCCTGAATGCCATAAAATCTGAAGCAAGATCCTTGTGCTTAGCAATGGGAAAAATGAGTTTCTTTGGCCTTCTATTGTAACATAAAGAATGAGTAAAATAAAGAAAAACAAAGGAAAAGAAAGATATAAAGCTTGAGATGAGGGTAAAGGCAAACAAGCAATTAGAAGAGATAAATGGACTTCAATTTACAAAATATACCCTAAACCTCTGCTTTGGTAGCATGTTTAGCTCTTAATCAAGTCTTATTACAATCGCATGCAAATGCTGTGATGGCAGGACATTCCTTCAAACTATGTTTTCATTAAAGACTCCGCTTTTTCCAGAATAATAGTAAATGACATGTGAACTTCATATGAACTATAGGTCATGAAGGGATTTAGTATTGGCATTTTTAATCTAAAAAGTCTGTGCCAGAAAATCAATATGTTTCAGTCGCAGCATTCGAATGCAATTTTCTTCACGTAACAGGGTTCTTTCTTTCACTCCTCCTTTCTCTCCCTCTCTCTTTCTCTCTCTCTTCTTTAAAAATAATGAATAATTCCCAGTTTTTCTATGAAACAAGCAGGCGCATTAGAAGGCAACGACATCAATAACACGTTACATGTAAACAGAAAATGAACAAAAAAATCATTCAAGGCCCCTTTCAAACCGGCGTGCTTTTCATCAGCGCTATTACAGGTTCCATTCACATTATCGGATTGAACCACGCTGCATAACCAAGGTGCTGACAAGCCTTGATTACCCAATAACTCCTGTATTCCTTTCAGGCAGGTTCACCGAGAGGACAGGAATGCGCGGCCTTCCTGTGGGGCAGGCTGCTTTCCAGCCAGACCAAGTCAATGAAACCCAACGCCCTCCCGCTCCTGCGCGCCGAAACAGCCCCTGCATTTCCTGAGAGTCAATTATGACTTTTCCCTTCTTTATTCTCAATTGTTTCGGATAACAATTTATTGTACATCGGAGGGGCCAATATAAACATTTTAAACTCTTTTCATAACACTTGGAGGGGGCTGCTAAGTCATCTCCGTAGTAAATCTGTTGTCGGCTCTTTCCCATGCTGCAGAGTCAACAAATCCGTCTCTCACACAGGGCAGGCCTGGCCAGGCGCTGCAAAAACAGGGGAGAACGAACACAGAGCCTTGTATGTCGCGCCTCTACTTGCACTGACTTTCCCTGCATGCTTGCTAGCCGCCCACCTTTCAGTTTTTTTCCCTTTGCACGGCACACCTCTTGAAAGACAGATCGCTCAAAGACAAGAGAGAATTAAAAAAAAAGGAAAAGAAGAGAAAGGCATTTCAGGCAGTCATAAGTGTTTTTTGAGTTTAGATTAAACCTTGCTCCAGCCCAAGGAGGGCAGAGGATGCATTATGCACACTGACTCTTTCTAGCAACTTATGCTGGAGCACTAATGAAAAACAGGAGACAAAATTGGGATCCAGATGTGGGGCAAAGGCTTCTACCAAAAGGGAGCTGGAGCCATTAGGGCTGGGATCTATAAGATGCTAATTCCCTCCCCATGTTACTTGCCTAATTCCTTGCTAACAATTCCTTCTCCCTTGCCTAATAAATATGCACGTATCAAAGGCAATAATGCAAAATAAACATTTGCAACAAATTTATTTTTGGTAGCAATTTATGCCAAACTTACTGTTATTTCTCCTTAACTAATCAGTTCTTAGCCTTCTTCTGTGTGTCCCCCAAGTGAAACAGCTGCTTTAGTATCATTTCACATCCAGAGCTGTGGGTGTAATATTACCCACATTTCTCTAATTAACTTCTAATGACACAATTTATCTGCTTTTTTTTTAATTCTTTGTATTATTTTAAAGTCAGAACAGAATCCAGATTTTACCTGTATCTGCTTCACATGTGGCAAAACTTTCAGCACTACACACAAAGCTCCAGCTCAGCTCTGGCTCTGAGCAGCCCCAGCTGCCGTCAGCTGTAGGACAGTGGGGATCTCCCATATGGTGCTGCACCCTAGCATGGGTTCAGTTTTCTCATCAAGCTCTGTGAGATCAGAGGAAGGACAATGTGTGGTCCTCTCACCTCTGCTCAACACACCAAGCCTACATCTCTTCCCAACGGGGACTTTAGAGGGACAAGAAGGAAGAAGAGGTTTCCACAAGGCCTGCAGATACCAGAGCAGTGGGAAAAAAAAAAAAAAAAAAAAGTAGAGCTGTGGAATGAGGCCAGAGGAGCAAACACTTTGTGGAAGGTGTGAGGCTTGGCTAGGCCA
This sequence comes from Urocolius indicus, assembly GCA_013401255.1. Classification (NCBI taxonomy): domain Eukaryota; kingdom Metazoa; phylum Chordata; class Aves; order Coliiformes; family Coliidae; genus Urocolius; species Urocolius indicus. The sequence continues at coordinate 522,061 of WBNH01001698.1, read as the reverse complement.
GCTCATGGCAGAAACCACTGACAAGCCACTGCCACGTAAGCCAAGCACACCTATTATAATCTGGTTTAGGCATCAATATTCTGTCCTCCTGGACAAACAAATGCATTGGTGCATGGAGCCCACGAAGCCATACGTCAAAACTGGTGTCCAAATACCAGGTTTCTAAAGTGGCTAATGCTGCAACCATCTTACATCATAGGTGTGCTGAGAAAAACATGCATCGAAGTCTGCAAATACAGACACTGATACGCTGGGACCTCTCCTGATGTAAATATCCACTGCCTCATTCTCAGCTTTAATATTTTATCTTCTTCTTCCTTGCCCAAACACACAGCTGTTACGTTCAGCTCATTGCTATGGTCTACTTACTGTCACAAGCCTTTTAAATGGCAAATATTTTCAGCTATCTCTGGTTGTGTCAGTTGACTTTTCAACACAGTCAACAAAGTGCTTTCTACTTGGTGTCTCCTTAAAATTACCACGCACAGAGTGATTTCCTACTCAAGTACAAAGAAACGAACCATTTTCCTTGCAAGCAGACCAGTTACTCTTGTCCAAGAAAGCATACTTGATACATTTCAGCTGAAAACTTACAACAGCAAGCTTTACTTCAAACTTTCTGCATTCACCATCAAGCAAATGGTGTCAACACATTAAAAAAAACTGTAAAAACCTGACCTCACTTTTTCCTTAGAGAATCATGGTTACAACAATGCAACTACTAGAAATACAAATGTATTTCAAAGCCAGCTGCAGTAACAGATTAGAAATAACTCGTGCTATAATAAAACCAACAAAAAAGGAAGATGAAAAACATGTATATGCAACCTTCAAAACTAGCCTTCAAAAATTGATTTCCGGATAGGGAATTTATTAAAAAAAAAAATTCTATATTTAAAAAAAAAAAAGTGGTTAACTGAACTACTAGAAACCATAATAGCAATGACAATGGATTACTTGCATGTTCAGCACAGAACAGACTTGAAATCTGTGTTATTCATTCAGCCAAATACTGGAAAATCTGTAAACTATGGGAACCACAGGAGCAAAATGCTCTAAGTCTTTGCTTCATTGTTAATTTAGTCATGCATTTTTATTTTAGCTACTCCTAGATCATATAAAGAAAATAAATCACAACTAAACCTCATGTATTTGTCTGGTATCACACTCCCAGCTTAACAGTGATTGTTATGGAGCAAATACTACAAGGAATATTTACTAAACATGACTCTGAATTGCAGTCTGTCTCCAAACACAATCACAGTTGCAAACTACAGCTTTACAAAATCTCAGCATGTGACAAAGAGAGACCAAAAGTGAACTTCAAGGTTTTTGCAGTTCAGTCTCATTCTCTCAGGCTGAAATGTAGCTATCATGTCTTCAGCTTACACATTTTCTAAAATCTCCCCTTCAAAATTACCTGTTTTCTTCAGCTCTGTAGCGGCCCCTGTTCCAATGCCTACCCAAATGGAGATTTTATACAGCAATTTTCTTCAATCAATCTAAATGAAAAGACATGTCGTCATCCCCTCTCCATCCATCACTTTATTGGTTGCATTTTAAACTGTAACTGCAGTGGCCTTACAATCACTGAATAGTACGTTTTAAAAATTTTCTGAGAAAGCTTCTTCCTTAATTGTGCTGAATAAATCATAAATGACACTCAGGCACAGTTCATAAAAACTCCACACACCATTCAAATAAAAGTTTTAAAGAACTTAACCAGATGAAGGTGAAATTAATCTTGTTTTGCAAAAAGCTATTATCCTATACTGTGAGATATCTTTTCTGCTGTCTGACTAAACATCACTAATCTTTTATATCAGAGAGATGCTGAAGGATCTGGTTTAGTTTTGTGATGGGCTTGGCAGTGTGAGTGGTTGGACGTGACAATCTTAAAGGTCTTTTCCAACCATAATGATCCTATGACCACATCCTGGGATGATAGGCACAGAGAAAGGAGAAAAATCAAGCTGGAGTGTGAAGTCAGCCCTGTACCACACAAGCATAAACCATCATCAGCCCACATTCAGACTTCTCAATAAAGTCCATGAGCACTGCAATCCCGGGAACCTTAATGGGACAGATTGCCATGCTGAATTGTTTTCCCATTTATGTGCTATTTTTATTGCCACTGATTGATAATAAGTCTGCACATCTGGGAAGTATTTACTAAGAAGATTTTATTAAGAAGTATTGTTGCTTCATTTGATCTTGAGTGGCCTTTCAGTCAACACAATGCTTCTGTCACTCTGCCATACATGTAGAAGTGTACCATTGAACAGACAACCTGCTGTCTTTTCAATAAATACTGGCATCAAACATCAGTGATACCAACCATTGCACCCTTGACAATGAAGATTACTTCCCTCCATCAGCAACAAAATGTGACTAAACTGTATCACAGTGTGGTCAAAACACCTGGAAGTCTCCCTTGAAAAAAGCAGGTGGCACAACACCTCTTTACATCCAAGGGCTTAACACACCATCCTGCAAAAGCTCTTCTGACACACGAACTAATATCCTTTGAATTCCCGCCATTTGAAAAAGCCCACCAACTCCCAAACAATCAAACTGTCTGGAGAAACTCAATGCAAAACAGGTTTCAAAGGAAAAAGTTCAAAATCAACCCCAGAGAGAAAGGAGAACTTGGGTCCAAATCACCAAAGACACTCCACATAAAAGTAGCACAGGACTACTATAGACAGCAGGGCAAGCGACACCTCTCTCTAAGTTCTATACACATCCATTCACATGGATTCAGACCAGTTTTGCTACTCAGACGTTTATAAATCCGCATCTCTTTCTCAAGAACCACTGAAGGTCCAAAGAGGTTGAGCCACATTACTAGCTAGACAGATAGCCTCTTCCTAAATGCAAAAGGCAGCCACCAAGGTCAGCATTGCCCTTTGAAGCAGTGGTGATGCCTACAACGTTTAGCTGTCCACTGCACCACACAGGGCTGCAAAAGGCCTTTTTTTTTTTTCATTAATTAGTCCCTTAGGAAAGTGTTTACCCCAAACCAAACTGCTGGCAGCATGAGATGGATTAAACCTGTAATATTTACCATGCAACAGCATGCAGAAGGCAGCAGTACTGGAACTGTGCGCTGAAATCCTTTGTCACCACACAGCAAAACTTTTCTTTTCAAACACTGGAATAAAAGATTTAGTGGACCGTATGACAAACAAAATCAGGTGACTGTTTACATAGGAAAACCAGTCCTCTTGTAGCTGCACAAATAAACAATATTCCTTTTTCTTTGAAGGAAGAGCATATGCTCAACACTCCTTTGTCCTGTATCACAATAGAAAAACCCTTTGCACTGGAATATCTGAATCACATCTTGGCAGTCTCTCAAGGTAAACAGAGTAAATTAAAAATGAATGTTTATCATAGGCGCACACATACATACATACACACTAGCGAAGTGAAGTGCTGTATTTGCCTATCAAACATAAGAAGCAATTGAGTCCATCAGTCATTCAAACAAGCAACTGAAAAGTGGAAATAATGGTACGACAACATCAGAAAACAACCTCCCAGAAAGAGATGAGTTTCCTCATAGCCATTTGTCTTGTCTAATTAATCCCACATGTGGGACTAGACTTGAACATTAAAAAAAATTAGGTACAAAATATTACTTTCGCTGGGAAGCTCCAGAAGTACAAAAGAATCAGAAATGCTTCACAGTTGTGCTTTGTTTCAGACTCCCTTTTTCGCATCATCTTCTTAAATCTGGGATTCTGCCCCTATGCCTAGATGAGACTAAGATAACGTTAGCAGCGCAGAAGAACACGGTTGGAAAAGCTGGGGAAAATTGTGTCGTTACCACTAATAAAACAAGATGTCAGTTCCTAATAGATTAAAAACCTGTGTATTAGGTTTCAGACTATTCCTGGGCACCCAAGGAGCGGTCATGCCCAAGAGCGCTTCCCTCTGCTCAAGACTGGTGAAAAGGGCATGACCTATTCCCTTCCACGCAAACCTTGTCACAGTTTATCCGTATTTTTGTCAACTTAGAGTTAGACTGCCGTAACACACTCTCCACAGGGCAAAACAAAATGCAGAGACAAATGCGGAATGTGTCAACTCCTGATTTAATGGAGTTTCATGCCAGGAGCTTGTTGCCCTAACGTGCATGGGGTCTGCGATACCTGTCTGCACAGGAGGCTGTGTAGGTATAGCGAGGTGATGGGTTTACTGTGGAAACCCAATTATTTTTAAAAGGGATTTCTGATCCCAGGTATACAGACAGACACACACTTGACGAGGTTCTCAAGATTGTGTCTTCTTCTGAAAAACGTATTGGGGGAGTTTTGTTCTGGGTTTTTTTTTTTGCGGGTTTTTTAAGTAGACAGTAGACCCTCTTTCACCACTGTGTGCACCAGACAGGCTACCAGAGCTGAAAGCTCCATCAAAACGCTATGAGAGATCTTCCATATGCTTACTACTGACCCAGACTACTTACGCTCCCATTTTGAGCATGACATAACGTGAGCAGCATTCTTCTGGTTTTACAGGCTTTTAGGAGAAAAGGGGTCTGCAGGTTGCAGCATTTCACTGACTGCAGTCTGAGGGGTATGTTACAGTGTCTGCTGTGATAGTAGTGATGCAATTATTAACCTTAAGGACAGACAGAGCCTATATTGCATATCATTCTTTTAATGAAATGAAGTAAATGTATACCATCTTTTTGCACATTAACAAGAGGGACAGAAACTATTCTGGCACTTCTTGTCACTGTGATGAAAACATGCCTGTTGGCACCGTTTGCTACAGAATCCCCTAAATAACATCTCGCACTAACTCCCAAAAGGTTAGTGGCACAGAACTAAGCGCCAACAAGCCAACAGCCTTACACATAACTTTTCCTCTGAAAAGTTTGTCAAAGCTTGCAAAGTAAACAAAGGACCCTGGAGACATTAAAAATCCACCTGGACAAGTTTCCATGTGACCTATCTAGGTGGTCCTGCTCTGGTGGGGGGGGTTGGACTAGATGATCTCTCAAGGTCCCTTCCAACCCTTGAGATTCTGTGATTCAAATTCTGTCTTAGGCTTCCAACTAAAGTAAGCAATGGTGAGTTTGTTTTGGGCAAGTGAACACACACTCTTGGGAGTGCTCTCAGGATTTGTCTAAAGGAAGTTCCCAGTTTGCAATTGCAGGGTACTTCCCCTCCACCCACTCTCCTCTCTCCCAAAACCCTGTTCAGTTTGTATTCAGAAGAAGGTGCCAGTTAACCACTCCTGCTTTAGCCAGGGCTGAGGTGCGTGAATGCACTGCTCCTCTTTCTGCTTCCATCCCACTCAAGGATTTGCATCATGTTGTCCTGCAGGAGCATCCTGCAGCAAGGTTCTGCTGCTATTGCCTGTGACAGGCTGAATGCATTTAATTTATCTGCTCCCTGAAAACCACTTCTCCCAGTGCTTGCTGTCTTACTTGAAAGTAAAAGGGTTAACCCTTGTTGCAGTATATCTGAAGCAGATGTACTTCTCTTTCCTCCCCACCATAGCCAGCAAGAAAGGAGGAATTGCAAAGTGTTCCTTTTCTCTTGAAAGAAAATCTACCTTTCAGTTATTGAGTCAACTCCAGAACTCCCATAAAAACACCTTGGCATCTAATTCTTTTTCTACTGTATAGCACTTGCCTGGTTTCCTTTGCCATTTATAGAGGTCTGAACATCATGTGCCGGTTACAAATATTCCCAGCACATGACTGCCCTAAACTAAATAGGAAGAAGATCATTAGAATGCCATGGTTTACACATCAAAATTTTACATTAGCAGCCCAAACACCTGCCTTTTCCGGCAGAAACTTCTTCAGGAGAGGATTCGGCTTGCAGAACTGGCAGAAGAGCCTAAGGCATGTATCAATACATATCAAGATTTAGGAAAAACGACAGCAGAGAGATCTGTTCTCTCACAACTGCTAATAAATAAGGTATTAAATCGTTAAGATTTCAATTACGAGGGAAGAATGTGGCTAACCAAATAAAAGCAGAGGGAGTCGAAATAAGTAGTAGGTTAAAGATTAATATTCTAGGTTCAGAACAAAAGGATGCTCTTTTGTGGCACTGTGCTTATGCCTCTGAATGTAAACATTGTTCCGAGAACCATTTTTTCTTTGCCCAATCTTTAAAGGGTAATAAATTAGACCTTGGACAGCCATACAAGCTGCTACTAGATGTGAATGTGAATGTGTCTGTAGAAAAGGCTGACTTTCAATCAAAGTCTATTGAAAGAATAGTTGGATTTTCTAAAGAAGCATGTTGTGCCTATTAACCAACTTACAAAAGGGGCCATTTTCTTGATTTATGTTTGGTTGCTATAGAGATCTTGCAGTACAGACTGGCAGGTGAAGCTCCCATTTAACAATCTCACAGGTTTTTCTTAGCTGTACTCAGAGGGCACAGAGCTACAGTAGGTAAAAACTACCGCACAAACATACCAAATCTGTCAAACTTAAAGATGTATTTAGAGCTTTCCAAGAATTTATCAGGAATACTGCAGAGTTATCACACAATCTTTGCCCATAAACATTTTACACACTGAAAAATCTTATCACAGCGAGCTGCTTCAGTTCTGTTTAGTCACTGATACACTAATTCAGCAGGTAATTACTGGTGAGCAGGATTCCAGCACATCACAGCACTGCAGGGTGATCTTCTATTAGGCATTTGTTGGGTTTTTTTGCAAAGCACAGAACCTATTCACAAGGAAGAACTTTTGTTCTGCAATACCAACACTGCTGCTAATGTGTGCAAAGAGGTGTTAATTTAAAAAAAAGAAATCCCTTTGCTATGAGCCACAAAGAATCCCAGAGAGCCTGCAACTGAGAAACAACACAAGTCATGCTGGAGTCTGAAGGAAAACTTTTGTGTGTCAGTAGGTCACAAGGGACTCCAGAACTGGACGGAGAAATGCTGTTTCACAAGACTAGGTCTTCTGCCTGAACTCTGATGAAAGACAGCTATATGGAAACTGAAATCTTGGAAAAGACAACATCATTAGCAACCTGTGTGATGCTCCAAACAGCAGCAGGGGCTGAGAAGGGAAGAACAGCAAATCCACATGGCAATTTATGCTACAAGCCAAAACCAAATCAAACCAGTATCTATGACGCCAGTGTTTCTGTACTTGGTTCCTGGCATTGGCAGATAAAATGTCAAATACACAGAACGGAAAAAATAATTAAAAAAATAAAATAAAAAACAGAAATAGGATTCTTACTGTATTTAACACAGGAAAAAGAGTCAACTGTTCCTATGCAATTTCTTGATTCAACAAGAAATTTCCATTGGCCTACCTCATCAGAAAGGACTTTACACCTGAATTTCTTAAACCAGTGAAGTCATTTGAAATCTTCTGCATTACCAGCACCATACTATTAAAAGTTTTTCATAAATTGACAGTGGGGGCCAAACAAAACAAGAAATTAAAGCACTGCAGCTCCCCTCTCTTCCCACGTTAAAGAAGTAGAAAGAGAAGTGGGGGTACACCGGAGGGGCTGGTCCTACAGCCCTCACGAAGGGCAGGCCCTACATACTCATCATACTTAGGATCTCTCTATGTACAGTCTGTGCTCTTTCACAAGCAACTCTTACCTCTTTCCTGGGGAAGCAACCAGCTTTTTTTAAGTTACTACACAAACTTGCTACTAAGAAGGCTCGGTTGTAGTTTCTGACATATAGTGTCTGCAGAACAAGGATGGTGCAGGGAGACGAACATCTGGAGCCAGTACTGGGAAGGCTGCTAGCAGCATGGCATGAGATGGCTATGGGTAGAGTAACTTACATGTGCAAAGGCAGCTTAATTCAATGCTTATCAATACACGGAGGTGAGAGTCATACACAGCATTAAAAGGTGTAAGAGAACAAAAGGTTATCTCTTGCTAAGGCCAATACAGATGTCTCTCCAGAGGCAGCTGGTTTGGGGGGTCAAGGTTGGTCTGATCTTGTACAGCTGAAAGTAATGAAGAGGAGCTTTGCCATCAAGTTTGAGAGGCGTGGGTAGGAGGAGGTCTGATGTCAGGCACCCAGCAATGATCTTCTCTTACCACCCCTCTGTCAGAGGAGAAAGCTACAAAGAACTTGCTTATATTTAAAAACTGGAAGAGGAGGATAATTGCAGTCACACACAGAATCACATCTTCAAAGGATTTGTTTGAATTTCTGCTGAAAGGATAGCAAGTTTTTCATTGTTTGAACATATGGCTTTTGGGGATGAGGGCTCAGAGCTATTTCATTACTAGTTTTTTTGAATTTTGCTGATTATCAGTAACAAATACGGCCTTAACACCAGAGCTGTGATGAAGAGAGATGACTTCCTTGTAAAGCTCTCCCTCTTTGCATCCTAGCAATTATTCAGCAAATGGATTCCACCTGTTGTATATCACCCAGCACATACAGATGGGGCTGAAATATATCCTGGATTTATATTTTATTTGGACTAACAAAGCCAGGATTTGAATTCAAGGGGCAGTGAAGGAACTAGGAATGTTCTGCATCAGAGACTTGGAAAAAGAAATACAGGGCTTTGGCTGTGGCCCTTCTGCTCAGATTATCTCCAAATACTTTACATGCAGTTACTCCTCCTAAGGGAAGCAGGAGCAATCAAATCCATTACACTCTGCTGTTGAACCTTGTCTCAGGCCTCCTCTTGACATATTTCTTTTACTTCCTGTTATTTATTTTTTTGCATTAAAATCACTGGCAATATTTTTAACATCTCCTGCTTTAACTCCAAATCATGATGAAGGCAGATTTGACCATTCAAACAGTATTACACAACATCTCTCATCCAGATTAGACAGCAATTTATTAAACCCTGTTTTATTGAAAGTCTGCGTGTCGACTTTTTGGTTTTAGACCTTGCATGTGTTTTTAGTGTTGAACTTGGCTTTTCCGTGAATGTTATAAACATAAAAAGTACAAAGACTGAAATCTCATCTGCACTGAAGCCATAGGATTTTTGTCGCTGATATCCACAGGGTAGGATTTAAATCCAGATTACTGATTTTTTAAAAAAAATCTTTAATTTCTGTTTCTCCGATGTACACCTTTTGACTGGAGAGGTCAGTGGGGAGGCATAAAATCCAGGTAGAAATGCTACTATTCATATCATGTTCTAGACAATATGTGTATGCACACCCACATCATCTCAAAGAGCTTCTGAGAGCATGTGGTGTCACATTAGGTCTGACACGCAAGCTGAGAAAGCACCAGTATCAGACCTGCAGTCTCCAAACTCCTTGAGGATATGTCTAATACCAGAAAGATCATAAATAGTACAGGCTTAATAAGACTTAATACAGATCCCTTAATTGTACTGTATCTACCTTATGTCATTCTACAGGAGATATCATTTTAGATTTTGGCCTTCAAATATGCATACACATGTATGTATGCAAACAAAACAGGGTGGTAATATCTGTGTGGAACACTGCTGCATCATATAGTAAATTAGTTTACTGTACACACATTCCCTCCCTTTTGCCTGGTAACTTTGGGTCCTTTTCAGTTTCAGTGCAGTTAAGACTCTTTCAAGGGCTGTGCATTGTATTCCATAAAATACAATGTGGGTGGGGAAGGAGGCCATTTTCTCCCTGCTCTATGCAGAAAGGACCAACTTCAGGCATCTAGTTTCTTCATTGCCCTGAGAGTTTAACATCAGATTTCAGCTTCCCCAAGCAAGTGACAATGACTCAGTGCACCCACTGCTTAAAACCTGCAAGTTTTAACATCAAACCTTGCAAGGGAAAAGTCCTTAGGTAATTTTTAAAGGTGTTTTTCTGTTTAATAAGTATTCTTCCTCCCTTTGTAGGAGAAAGATCTTGGAAAAAAAAGTTACAATAGAACTTAAAACCCTCCAAAATATTCTTAAATAGCTTTCCTATAACCCATATGCCATATAAATGAACGTAGGATAGTGTTGGATAACAAATTTATTAGCCTACAGTTGGTATGGCCAGATTACTTGTCCTTTTAGTGAGTAACCTTAGACTGTAGCCATCTTAAATGCTGATAAATCTTAAACATACCACTCCACTCTATGTTACTACTTCTTTATACATACATTTAAAGTATGTAAGTAGATATTTGCATATAAAATTCTGAGGGCACACAAAGGGTTCAATTTATGCATTCCTTTGTAAATCCACCAAAGCATTACATTTTCCATCATTGATAAAACCTCTAGGCTTTTAAACTCACAAATGTAATTTTACAATTGTTAAGCTGCTGTTATGGATTGTGAAGGTTCCTGGTCTGGTAACAATGGAAACTGGAGTCTTATGTTTATCTTCAGGCCAGGACGGACGGAGGCAGCAATAGTATATGCTTTCCTAAACTGACCCACTAATGACCCGATTCCTGCCCTGAGGGGTTAGTATCCCTCAGAGTAAGAGGATATTTAGCTCTGATGCCAGTTCATCCTACTACTCATTTCAAATAAATTGCTTCTTCCAAGTTAAAGGGGTTTAGATCCTATTCTCCAAAATTAAGCATTCATACAGTGTGTGTTTTTTTTCAGATCTATTAGCTTAGAAACATAAATTTTAGTTATAGAAAAATATCTGTATTAAAACCTGAGTGGTTTTGTACTGCAAAAATTAGTATGGCCAGTGCCAAACATAGAAGAAAACTTCAGTACCACAAAGATTTAAGAACGGGTTCGATTGCTTGTTATTTTCAGTAGTCTGACTTTTGTATGTCTGTTTTGTGCATCAAGACAATCATTCTTGCATCTCTGCCAAACCAAGGCCTTCCAGCAATACTAAGTTCTTTACTGACTGTGTTCCTCCTTTAAAAGGAAGGAGCAAGCAAGCAGTTTGGATTAAACAGAGTGACTTCATCCCACCCTTTGGATAGAATTGATGTGTCCTGAGGATATAGTAAATTCAGCTACACTAAATCTCTATTTTGCTTTATCATAAGCATGTGCATTTTACATGTTTCTGTTCAAGATCAGAGATGGAAAATGGCACAGGATGGCTCTTTCCATGACATCCTCTCACACATCTGGAGACTAATGACACAGCGTTCCAAAAGGGATAGGAAAACACCCAGAGGTTTGAGTGCTTACTCATAAACCCAAATGTGTAGCCTTGCCAAGCACTGCCAAAACACCACTCTCTAATTTTCTTCATTATCACAGGCCATATTATCATGTGACCAGAATTTCTTGAAGGCTATGCTGTCTTTTTTATCTCTGCAGACATCTGCCACTTCGTGTTGCCTAAATTCAGAGCAGCACTTATTACTTTACTAGAAGTTTTCCTCATGTGCTAAGGCCCCAGGAATCTGGCAGCCCAGTTCCCAGCAAACCCTATTCATACACAGGGGTAAAACAAGAACTCAATTTACCATTTTGCAGAAACATTAACAAGAATAAAAGCTTCACTAAAATAGGTTTTTTAATTAATTAATTTATTTATTTACATTTCTTGGCACAATTCCCATCCTTTATGCCAGCCGGAAAAATTCTGTAAAAAAGTTTGCTGCAATTTTTTTCCTAAGTCACTTCAACACCTTGGAAAATATTCTTTCCCTTTCCATTTCCCCCAAATAGAACAAAATAGGCTTGGTGTAAAGCTGGTGCATTTTAAGCATTAATTTTTAGGCAAATTCTGCTCTGCACATCCGAGTTATAGCTGCCTTGGGAGATTCCACCCCTCCAGAGGCAACATTTGCATTCTGCAGCACATGGAAAAAAAAAAAAAACAACTTAGTACCACACACAGCAATGTGTAAATCTACCTACCACCATATTTATCACATGTATGTGTTTAAAAGTATTTAGCAGCCAAGGCTTTCTTGAAGACTTTACAGTAATTTCCTTGCTCTTTGAATAGTTTTCAAATTTATAGCCAAAAGTACTTTTGAAACCAAATTCAATGACTCTGAGAAAGTTCTTCTAAATAACAATGAACTGCTACTACAATTGAAAAGCGTGCTACGTACCAACTGCCCTATGCCAGTATGCACAATGAGTCATAAATCATAATGTGCAAGGATATCAGCATTAGTTTTCTGACAACTTTGATCACGTGCACACACACTGTGCATGCAGCTAGGTCATCCCAGCAGGCTATGAAGGGTAGAGTAGATGCCTTAGGCTTTCCAATGGGACGTACCTAATGCTCCTGCATCAGCCAAGCAAACACTTCCTCCTTCCCCAACAGATAGACCACATTTCTGCCCGTTGCCTGTCTGGCCCTTACCAGTCACTTTGTCTGCCCCTGCTGAGATGGGAGCGGGTGCAGCCTGGGCTCACCAGCACCATGACCTGGTGCTGAGCAGAGAAGGGAATGCACCTGGGCACTCTGGCGGCAGCGCAGGCAACAAAAACTCACAACCTCTGACTCAAAGTCCCCATCAGCCAAAGGCCTGCAAGGCAGCACTTTTGAAAATACACCCAAGCAGGTGGCCCATGCCTCCTGGTAGGAGGTTGGAGATCCCAAGGCGGCCAGTGACCTTTATGTTGGCAGCTCCAGCCCGGGGAGGTGGCAGGGTACGACCCACACCGGTACATACGCTCCCCTGCATCCAGGTGCATGCTTAATAAAACTGTCTTTCCCACAGAGCCAGCAGAATAATACATTTTATATTCTAATGAAGTAATTATTAAAATAGGTAATTATTGAAATAACCACATCAACTCCCAGTCATTAAAATCCTCCTAAACAGAACGGCATGATGGCTTAGGCTATTAGAAAGCTTGGCAGCCACCCAACGCCTACAATAGCTTCTAATTAATTGATCTCACCTCTAATCTGCTATTGTTAGCCTAGTGCTGATCATTTGTTTGGCCTACAGATCCTATTGCCCCTTTCATTTGATTGTATTTGTTACTGTACCCTCTCTATCTCTTTCAATTAAGCACAGGTTAAGTGGTTCAACCGCAAGAGAATAGGAGATAATGGCACCAATCAAAGTAATCTCTTTAATTTGCTAAATGGATTACAGGGAAACCCCAGCCAAAGTGAAGTCATAGCTGGTGGCCTTCACTTGAACTATACACAAAGAGTATCTAATTATTAACCCACCACATGCCAAACTTTACAGATATCCAATAAAACAACACAGCATTCAGGTTGCTCTCATTACAGACTTTTCCACTGTAAATTTACTTGACTGCAAAAATCTTTACATCGGTGTCTTTCCAAGTATCCTATACACCGTACTTTCAAGTGCAACACATCTAGCTATAACAATCAAAACACTGCACTGCGTACCAGTCAAGAGAGTGGATTTATAATCTATTTAAGGACATGCTCGTGGTAGAGTTCATTTTTCATATTTGTACTATAAATGCAAATTCAGCTTTGCAGTCAGTACTGCTTTTGCTGACTGTAGAAGTTTTAACAGTAAACAAGCTTTGTCCTTAAAACTAGCAAGTGTGTTTCTTCCCTCTCTCCTCTTTCTTCTGGAGTGTTTTTGAGCTAGCTGTCTGGCAAGAGAGCTTCAAGACCAGTACACTTTGGCTAATCAGTCAGACAGTAAATTCAAGAATGCTATCTGCATGAGACAGAGAGTCATTTCCTTGCAATGACTGGGAGAGCAGGGCCTTAGAAAGAAAAAAGGTAGAAGGGGACAACAAGGTTTCATGCAGAAGGAAAAGTTTGTTGGAGTGGAAGAACGTCTTAAGAGCGATTGGATCTCTCTGCTTTTTCAGAATAAAATGTTTTTATTTCTGGCACACCAGAGATCATAAAGTACAAATCTATTGTTCCTGGCAGAATTAAACTTGCATCAGGTGATGGGACAGTAACACAGAATACAGTTTAGTTTTGCACTTCCATTTTTGCCTTTGGCTGGTTGATTTCAGACAGAATGACTGCCTAAGCCTCAAGCAGAACACCTAAGAAGTGAAACCTCCATTTTAAGTTAAAGGAAAGCAACGTGTATGTAGAAAAATGATCTATATTCCAGGCTGGATGACATAGGATCCTACGAAAAGTCTTTTAAAAATCGAATGGGAATCTACTTTCCAGACCTGATGCCAAGCCCACAAGACAGTATGCACCTCTAACATCATAGTTAAAGTTGCCTTGTAAGGTTAAGAGCTACAGTTTCAATTTCTGACTTTTGCTTTTTGCATCTGACTTGTCCGGGCACCAGAGCTTTAGCACTGAGATTGTCAACTTTTCACAGTCACTTTTGCTATGCTTCTGGTTCCAGGTTGTTTCCATGCAATACAGGCATGAACAAAGAAATTATATATACAACTCCAAATTTCCAGTAATGCTGCTAACACAGCCTGCCTCTGTTCCAACGAGATGACAGTTTTGTATTTCATAACATGTTTTTGTTTGCATGGTAACTGGCCAGTAACTTGGCATTCTCCTGCCGTTCTCTGTTTCGACACCAGTTCAGCTTTAACAGCTTAAAGCTGAGCACATAGTTCCTGCATCTACACACACACACCTTCAGCAATGTCTGTCCAACAACTACTTGTACTGCCAGTTTCAGTTCCACAGAACTGCGCCCAGGTTTGTCAACCATGGGGACACACAGGTACATGCTATTTTCCCATCAAATTGGTCACACAAGGAAGTTGCTTGCTCTGAACACTGGTGCACTTTGTCAAAAAGTACTTTATGGCTGCAGTTCAGGGAACAGGATGAAAAGGTCTTATTTTCCATCCTTCAGACCTTCACCTCACTATACACAGTCCTGCTTACTATGGAGTACTGATGGACTCCAGACACCTCTCTGGGCTGACTCCACTCAGTCAGCCAGTGAAACCGGGACTGTTCTCCACAGGTTGAGGGTCCTGGACTGGCTCAGAGGAGGAGTTCCTGCAGCATCAGCAGCTGCAACCAGCAGGAAATCAGGCTTGGGAAGGGATCCCTCAGCCACCTCATCACCTTCTGAGTATCCTTGTACATACAGCATGTGAACAAATAAAAAAAACCAACAAAGTGTGACCCACAGCCCATTCCCACTTTTACCTCTAACTAGCCACACTAAAGACACACTTTCTGCCCACAGCAACCCATTGTGCCTGTGTATATGCATCTGACTTAAGAATACATGACTGACACCTTCAAGTACAGAGGAAATCAAATATCTAAATTTCCAAATGCCTTTGCCATTTGAGAGCACACAAAGGGCAACATTCTGCTTTCCAGCTGTTGCAGCTCTAACAACTTTAATAGATTTAACAGCACAGATCTAAACAGCCTTCCAGACTTTACTTCCCCCCCCCAAAAATTCACTATTTTAAATTATTCTATTTTTCAGGTAATTCATAAAGATTAAACTGGGCAAAAGGGAAGGTGGGAGCTTACCCAATAGTACTGTTGGATTAGACACTATTCAGAAAGCACAAGGTTTGGGGATCGTTGGTGCTGATTCAGCCTGTTCACGGAGCCAGGGGTCAACCCACAGCTCTGCTTCTCTGGAATGCAGAAATATTTATTCACATCGGGAAATGGCTCATCTGCACTAGAAACTTTTCTAGTATTTTCTCTTCTATTATGATAAAAAGCTACTAAGCAATCACTTTTTTTTTCATTGTTGTTCTATTTATTCAGTCATCCCCTCCATTTATATGCCTTCCTTAAATGAGCAAGCCATGTCTGTTATAAAATAAATCAAAACGCTTTGAAATCTGCCAGTGGAGACACCAATAATATAAATTGTCTCATAAATACTGGAGCCCTCATAATCGTCCTTCAACAAGTGAGCCAAATAAAAAACCAGGTGAAGCCCTCCCCATTTAATTCAGCTGAACTACTGCTATTAGCATTGAGGCACCCCAGTATGCACAAGTCCCTGTCTCAAGTGCTGGTTTTCAACACTACCTTAATTAAACCTGCTCCAAGTAAATTTAATCAGCATGGTGAAAAAAATGGCTTCTGAAAGCAGGACACAGTTTACGTTAATGTTTCAAGCATGACTGTCAACGGTGCTGCAAAAATCTTTTGCTAAGCATCAATGAGGAGACCTCATTGCAATTATTTGAGCAAAACACTTCAGAAAGATCCTGAGGAGAGTGAATACAGGGAATATACCCACTCTGTATCCTGTCTCTTTCAGTCCCAAGAGCAACTTCTTAGAGCGTTTGAAATCCTTCCCCATGTTTAATGTCAGTGGTTATTTTCCAGGACTTAAATTCGGACCACAGACAAACCTGTTCTTTCTTACGTGTCCGCTGGCGGTCAGGGTGGAAGACAGGTTGCTGGGCCAGACAGACCCTCATTCTGAGCCGGCACAGCCTTTCTTACACTCTCATATTGCAATACGTTTTCCACACTACCCTGTCACAGGCAGTGCAGAAAGTATTTGCTTGCTCTTTCTTCTGGCTGCATGAAGTCTATTATTTAGATAATTACGTTAGGAACTGTACCAAGTAAATGTTTTCCTCCTCTCTCTATTGAGGCGAGACAAGGCTCAAGACTGACGATAATTCTATAGCTTTGCTGTACAAGTAATGCAAACCTCACTGATGGATATTTTGCATCAGCTCCAATTCAAACCAGCACCAAAAAAAGACGACTGTCTGTCTTCCCTAAACCTCAACTACTGCAGAAACAAATAAGAAACAATCCTTTCATTGAGCAAACTAAGACAGCGCTGTTAAACAAAGACCCAAGATAGATTTTCTTTCAATTTCTGTACCCAGCAGCACAGGTAGATCTGCTCAAGAGCTGCCCTCCCATTTCTACACCACTGGCTTCAGTACCTTTCCTACTAACTCGCTAATAACGTTCTCGAAGCCTATCCTAACATTCAGTTTTACTCGTCAGAAGAAAATCTTTTTCCTAGCTCAGAAAAAAAACAAGTATTTTTCTATCTAAAAGTGAAAGCATTCTCTAAATATGACTCAAATTGCCAAGTAATTTTACTTCAACCAAAATGAAATTTTTCATCAAAGCAACCCCTTTGCAATTTGCAATCATCTTAATGCCATCATGCTGTATGAAGGACCGGCTTGCACGTATAGGTAAATGTGCTAGACAACAGAGTAGCAAATCCAATACAGTTCAAACCTCATCAGAGTTGTTTTAGAGTCAGGATTTACAGAAAAGCATTCCTGCCACACAGTCTTGTAACAGCTCTCCAGGCTGTCTGGTTTGGCTTGAAGTGAAGCAGAAACTAGTGCTGGCCAAGGAAATATTGTCACTCAAAGACACTGAAATAGCCACAGTAAGAAGATGCCATGCAACAAGACAGCGCTCCTGTAATTGTAGCAATGTAGAAAAGTACTGCTCTTTGTTAAAGAAAAAACAGAATTGCTCAATAAAATATTTTGTACTACTAATGAGAGAGAAAAACAAACACTAAACCTTTTACTGCTTCAGGAAAGCACACAATATAACTTAAAAAAAAAAAGCTAAAAAAATTTCAATTCTCAGGCTTTAAGCACACTATTCTAACGATTTTCTATACAAAATATAAATCCACTAATATTTGAACAGTTCCCTAAATTAAAATGATATACTGTTCTAGCAAACTCGGTTCAAACAGTAGAAAAAACAGAAAGTGAGTGGTGTTAATTAGATGCTAGCTGAAAGTGCAGATGAGTATTAAAATCTAAAAAGTATCTAGGACTTAAGACTTTAGAAAAATATTCATATAAAATACCTATGAGTACAATCTTTGAGGAAAAATAATGTGTTAAGCCAAGTACATATGGAAGCATCTAAAATTACAAGCTCTTATTCCAGCTCCTGGTTATTCAGTAGCTAATCTGCACTGGATGAAGGTAACTAAATACAAATGAATTGTTAAGAAAAACACCCTGTATTTGCTTGAATATTTAACAGCTGGAACAGCTGGACTGGATTACTGAACAATGAAATTCAGTGTGCAGTCAGGTAGTGAGGAAAGAAAGCTCCCTGAACAAAGCTGTAACAGAAAGAAATAATAAGTATTTACAACATTTTTTTTTCTTCTTAACTGGCTATTAAATCTCACACCAAATGTCCCATTTCACAAGTACAAATTAATCAAATCCACATTCTTAGAAGCCAGTTTCTCAAAGCCTGTTTTTTAAAGGTGAATAGCTTCTTAATTTCATTTTATAGTGACAAGACAAAATGAGATTTCTGTACTTTTTTTTTTTAATTGTAATTGTATATGCTGGATTTCCAGTGCTGGACAGATGCTAAAGTTTCTGTTTCTCTATTTATTTTAAAGTATATGAAATCTCAGGAACTTTTTCAATCAACCCTTATCTACACTGGCTGCCATTGCTGTAAGCGAGAGGCTTATCTTGGATATTGACCCAGCACACTTTTATTGAAATGGTGCGAACCTGCTCTGACGCTCTCTGAAATATATGAAAGTGCAGTATGAGCACAGGGGTCCAGATCGGCTCCCTAGGGACACAGCACTGCAATATGCAAAGGTGTCTCTGGATGAGGAGTTGTTGGCTCAGCGGTGGGGAGCGCTGGGAACAAGGCAAACCATTTTTCATCTTTCTGTTTCTGGTCTCCATAAGCTCATGGATCACCTCCCCATCAGATAACAGCAAGTGAGATCCAATCCACCTAATTTAGATGGACTGTCTTGAATGGGAATATTACACACGGGTATTATCTTTTAACTCTTGCTTAAACGTTAGCTGTCTAATGGCTGTTTGCAGACCTTCAAAAGCACCTTCTTTTTTTCCAGCATAGGGCTTATTTTACAAGGGCTGCACCACTGGTATCTAAAATGTCGGTAAAGTTGGGTGGTATGGGTCCCATCTGCTCTCCTCTTTTGCCTTGACTTGGACTCTCTTCTGAACTGCAGTGTCCTTTTTACCCCCAACCTCTGATTCTGCAAGATGGCCTGGATCATCTTTTCACCTCCAGCTTCTGCTCCCAGCTGCAATGTTTCCCTGATTCACTGAAATGTTTGCTGTGTTGGGTGGCTCTTCTGGTATTGAGATCATTGCCACAGCGAGGTCCTCTAAACCCAGGACTGTGAGTACAGGGCAAATATCCTAACTGACCACCAATTAATCAATGAAACCAAGTAAGTACAATCCCAACAAACATTTCCTGGAAGGAGTCAGTGCTTCATTAGGATGACTGAAACCTTGTAAAACACAGCAATATGGAAGACCCTGTCAAGTTCAGGCAGATGATGCCATACCACAACACCTATCAGAGCTGCTCCAGCTCTTCAGGTGGAATTCCTTTATGTTCAGGCACTGACTTGCCTTGCCAAATATTTGTAATGTGATTCACATACCTCAGAAAAGATCTCAAACTTTGTAAGTTAAGCCAAACTACAAGCCCATTCAAAGCCTCCACCTGTGCAAAACGTTTATTTTTAGCAGCTGCAGATCTGGGGGAGTCCAGTAACAAATTTGACCTGAAGCTACTCATTATGCCAACATTGTGTCAACAAATGGCAGGCTGGCAGTGAAAACATCAAACACAGCACTATCTGATTTATTCAATGCGTTCCTGATCAGAAAGGAAACAAACACTGTCACATGTGGCAGACCCAGATTTAGAGGAAACTCCCATTCATCCACTTGAGAAAGGCCTGGCTCATACAGCCTTAGCTGTGGCAGCTATTTTCTTATTGGCCAACTCTGTCTGTGGCCATTCTTGGATTAAGTTGTTTACTATTTTGCAAAAGAAGCAGGAGTTTAACAACAGCTATCTCATTACAAATTTTTCACTGGAGGTCACAGAAGGGGAAAATAAAGCAAGCACTGCAAAAGCGTGGATGTAACTCAGACTCACAGACCTCCCTCTTGCAGTGAAACGCTCTGAGTGCACTGGTGAGAGGCCATATCCAAGCAGCTGAGTGAGGCCTAAGATTCTGTGGCTTTGTGGTCAACAATGCCAAAGGAGGGGGTAAGAAGCAAGAGTGCTGGAGAACGGAGGAGCGCACAGTATCTCTCTACCCTCCTCAGCCACGCAATGTCCTGTGGAGGGACACAGGAGATCCTGGATGTGACAAGGCAAAGCAGGAGGGAGAGAACCAGGGACAAGTGAAGAAGGAAGAGACAGGGAGTGGCAGCATCTGTATGCTTGGGGTGGGGCAAAAGAGTGAGGGAAGACAAGACCTCATAGCTCTGATCCATTCTGGTTTTCCATGGCTGAGACACTCTGAGCCAGTACTAGTCTTGTCTTTTCTTGTGACAGAGGTCAAAAGACACAAATCTGCATGGAAACAAGACTTTGGGTTGAGCCCATCTTGCATGCAGGATCTTACACTACACCTCACCCAAATGCAGGTGTACTGACCTAGCCCAAGCACGGGTGAGGTCTGCAAAGCCTTCCCACAGGCTGAGTCAGACATCACAGTGCTTCCACCGGCCCAGCTCTCAGGGAGGCTTGAGGATCATCACCTCCCATTTCCTGAGCAAGAGTGTGACGGGGAGGTGAAATATTTGATTTCAGGTAATGGAGATGTTGTCACCTGCTCTCTGTTTTTTTTCCAGCATCCTTGCCAGATTGTTCACAGCTAAATTTAAATGGTGAACAGTTTCACAGGTGAAACAAATACGAGGCCAGGCTGCATGCCATGCCATCTTATTACCTTTGCTGCATAGGCTAAAGGAGGGGTTTTTCTAATCCTGCTGACTGCCAATAAATGGGCAACCCTGGCAGCATGTGACTGGTGGAGACACCACTTGTGGCACTCATGTCAGACGTGCTTGCCTGAATGCCAAGGGGACCCACAGTCCAAGGGTCAAATGCCAGCTTTTCTCCTGGCTGAGAAAAGCCTCACAGCACAGACAGCAGGGACAACATGCAACCTCTGTATAACCCGACCCCTCTGGGCACATACCTTCAACAGACAGCTAAAAAAAAAACCAAAGCAACAGAAAAATATAAGGCTCTTTATCTGATAGACAAGTTATTATATACCGAAGGAAGGGAAACATCAGAGAAAAGTCTGAATAGTGCTGACTACCCACAAATCCCATTAAGGAAACAAAAAAAGCCATGAGAACAATGAAACTCTTCACCCTTAATCCTGGATTTATACATGTGTGGTAAAGAGAAATTGAATTTCAAAGCCATTTGGAATAAAAGAGCAGCTCAAGAAGCTGAACAATATAGAGATCTATAAATAAAGCCAGAGCTATATATAAACAACAGTTATATTAAAATATAGTCTGCTTAATGCCAGCTCAACATAACCACCAACAGGTGAATAGCACCTTACACAATACTGACCAAGTTTTTGTAATTTTGGTAAACAAATGCTACTTCAGAGGAAACATAACAACACCCTGGCAGAGTGAAAGAAGCATCCATCTTCCAACTGTTAACTCCAAAGGGAAACTGGGAAGAACCTTCCCTGGAAAACAAGAGAGGTCTTCAAAACCTACCATTACATTTTGTTTTCCGAACAGCCAGTGACAGTACTTTTGGTCACCAGACCACAGGTCTGATTTTGGCCATCCACTGTTAGCAGTCTATGACATAATCAGTATATTTTATTGTCTTTTCTTTGCAGAATTAGAGGAGGGAGAGGTGGCAAGAGATGCTCCAGCTCAGCACACAGGAAGAAGGCAGCAGAGCAGGTCTCCCGACAGTGGCCCATACAAACCTTCCCTGTATTCAGGGCCAGACTGGAAAAAGATGTGAGTGACCTGGGCTGATCTCAGAGCTGGCCCTACTTGCAGCAGAGCACCTGACTGTAGCCCTCCCAGGGTCCCATCCCATCCGAGAAACTGGATGATGCCATGTCCTGCATGGGGTTGGTGGCTCTGGAGCAAAGATGCTTGTGTCTAGTTTCCAGCTCTGCCACGAATTCCAGAGGTTACCTTGGGCAGGGAAACCTAATCTCCACGCTTCCCTTCTCCATTACCTCCACTCTTCCTGTTTGTCCGTCTCCTCTGATTAAGTGTTGAACTCTAAAAGCAGGGGCTGTGCGTTCATATGGTATTTCAAACAGTGTGGCTTGATAGGATTTGGCACATTCCTGTGCAGTGAAATAAATCAATCAATAGTCAGAAGAGTTATGCTACAGCATAACGTGGGCAGAGACAGTCACTACAGGGTTTCCCTTCAGTTTCTTGATTTGTTTCCAAGAATCTCACAAATAATTTTGCTTAAGTACATAATGAAAGATTAGGTCTAAATCTGTAATAAATGTGAAAATGAAGTCATAGCACACAATGAATGGTCATTATTGTCCACCTCCTGGTAAAAGTTTATTACACACAAAAGCCTTCTGGAGGCATGGGTAACTATTAAAATGCCTACACACCTAAGTCTGGTTTCACTGCTGCACAAAGCAGTGGGTTCAGGAATCTCTCTGCAAGACCGCAAAAATAATCATCAGTTATTTACTGAAAAAAAAAGAAAATAGATGGGAACTGCAGGAATTTACTTATGCACTGAAACGACTGCTCCCATTGATTTCCATGGAGCTACTGTACAGTGAGAACAAACTGTGGCTGCTGTCTTTTTTGTCTGTCAGTGGCTCACCAACACCACAGCGTGCCTTTCCCGACTGTCTGCTGCTGAAGCCGACCCCTTAGGCCCTTCTAAATAACCATGGTCATAGTTTTGGTGTAAAACCTTCCCTGCTCATTGGTGAGAGACACCAGTGTTGCAGGAAACCTGCTGGAAATGGCAGTGAAAAATGTTCCAGCACCAAACTGTAAAGCCATAGACTCTCTTAAACTAGCTGTTACAGCGTCTATATTTTAATTTTAATGGCAAATCTTATGGAGCAGACATGTTGGAAGAGCAATAAATAATAAGTTATTGTACCCCATCTTTCATTTCTGAATAGTTAAGGAGATTAATGTAGTCATCTGCATTACTTCTCTGAGCTATTCTGAAATGAAACCCCAGGCAGAGTACCAGACTCCGCACACATTTTGCCACATGCCTCCACAATACACACTGCATGTTCTGATTGTCTTCTCTAAATAAAAGATAAATCAATAAAGAAATTTAATTAGTACATTAGAATAGTCATTACTGGGTCTTACACATAACAGGGGAAATCAAACAACTTCAAAAGAGATTTGCTCAATTAACACAAGTCTTCATAATAGCACTAGAATAAGGCTGTATCACAGATCTAAATAGCCCAGACTGCAGTTTCTCTCCAGATCACACTGGCATACTCCTGATAGCCATGCTATCATTCAAGAGATCTGCCTGCACTTCCATGATATCCCTAATCCCCTGGTTTGAATATTTAATAACTACAGTGACTGGAAATCAGTGCACCATACTTCAGAGATAATTCTTGTATTGAGGACGTGTTGGCTGTATTGCTGCAGTCTATTCTAGTTCCTGTTCTCACTCAAACTTCTCAGTGTCTTCCCTGTGGAAACGCCAGGAGATCTGGCTTTGTTGTGGATAGACTTGGCTCTGTCATGGAGTCTGCCATGGCTGCAGACACTGAAATGCAATTCAAAAGCATAGAGTAAAGTTAAAGGGTTATGTGCCTTCCTTTTGTGCCTACAGCTGAACCAGCAGCCCTGCCAGGCCACGTGGTACACATATGGACAGCATAGAGAACAACTCTCAAAATAAAGAAATACATCACAAAAAAGATTAAACTCATTAGTATACTTTTTTTTTTTAAGACAACAGTAAAAAAAAAAAACTCGTATCTTTCACTTGTCTTTTTTAAGAGAGAAAACCTTTTAGGCAAACAGGAGGAAAAAAACTCAACACCAGCATTTTCCTAGGCTTGCAAAGAACAATTTTAAAATTTTTTTGGAAGGAGGGGAAAAGCAGATTTATCGGAGTTTTCACTACTCATGACCTCACCCATAAGCACAGGCAAAAGTCTGCAACAACAGCAATTCTGTGCAACACATTGGTTCTTCATTTAATACACGAATCAAATGCCTCATGTCGGTGCTCACTAGCAGTTGTGTTCAGCAAAAACCAGGCAGCTCTAATAGCTTTTACTGTTCAACATACATAGATATCCATGAAAAAAAATGGTTTAACTGTAAGAGAAAAACAACAGGCATCTTTCATCTTAACTTACCATTAATTAAGCTGCTCATATAATTTATATCTTGGTGATTTTACAAAGAAACTAAGCAACTGTGAACTTAGTTCAATGTTCAAAAAAAAAAAAAAACAAACCCTTTGAAGGTTTCTGCAAAATTCTACCACACGTGCACAGAAAAAATAACCTTGTCAGTACAAAATGCCTTAAAGGAATCTCCCATCAAAACCCCAGCGAGGATGTAGACTGTTGACTGAAAAGAAGAGATCAGTGCAGTCTCTGGAGACAGTATCAAAGGCAGAGACTCTAAGCAACAGCAGATTTAGCAGATCTCTCACTTCCATCTCTTCACTCCAGGACGCCAGCCATCTCAAGAGACTAGCTCACATCAAACAGAGGGAATGATCAGCGACAGGCTCAAAATTAAGCTTACATGATTTCACAAAAGACTAGAGTGTTTTTTAGAGATAAATGCACAGCTGAATTTTGAACAAGGGGCACACCAAATGCTGACGGCATCCTGCTCATCTCCACCAGCAGCTCTGACGGGAGCAACGGCCACGCTCCATGCACACACTGCACAGGATGCTCACTGCTTCCGACTGACACTTGCTTATACCAACACCCTTGCTTATTATTTCTCCAGGTCAATATGTAAACCAAGAGCATTTGACATCATTTATATAAAACTGAGAAAAATAGAAATTCAAGAGACATTGCTGAGAAAGACCTGGATGGCTAGACAGAAGGGACTACAGAGTTTGGGGCAGTGAAGGAAGAGATGCTAAGAGATCACATGAATACTAAAACAGGGAGCTGCAGTTTCTTCTGAACACAGACCACACTGTAACAGCAACTTGATCTCACAGGGGGGTGTAGATTCTTGATAATAATAAAGAACACCTCTTACTTCTAAAAGGCAGTCTACATGCCATCATTTGGCAGACAGAATCTTTAAAGTTACAATTTAGTGGTTTTAAACACACAAAATAAGGTTTGTTTCAACGCGAATACTTGAAACACTTCTCACACAATGCAGAGGTGCTGTACTCCAGCAACTGCAAATCTATTGGTTTTAGTTTGTTGTGGGTTTTTTTTTGCTCTAGGGCTGGTGAGATTGTCCTATCTCAGGTTCCCAACCAGCAATACATATTTTCTAAGATAAAAATCAATCTTTCTTCTTCCATGATTACATGATGCACATTGACTAAGCATTTTTTCACTAAAACTGGAAATGTTATTTTGCATCAGGATATCACAGAGGTTTTGGTTTCATTTGCAGTTTGCCTCTCTGAAAAATGATACAGGAAGAACCAAAACATACTGTACTTACACTGTAGATGAAGATATGGTCTATCAAAAACTCTCTTCACTTGTGATAGGTAACAAATAGGAACAAATCCATAAATAGCAATACTCTGAAACTACCTCCTATTCGCATATTCAGATCACTGTAACTTAGACATGTTTATGCTGTGTGGAGCAGCACAGTATGAAAATGGCAAGATCTCATTCCAATCCCACTGGGAGATTCTGGGTCAGCTGCTGGAGAAGCATCCTGCGCCCCTGGGCAGTGCTTGCCAATGCATTCCACCATGCACAATGTGATACCTTATTGACTGTGGGGTAAAGCAAGAAAAGAGGAAGCAAACTGGTAAAAAAAAAAAAAAAAAAAAAAAGAAAAAAAACAAAGAAAAAAAAGAAAGAAAAAGTCTATTCCTTCAAAAAAGTCTAAGTCTCAGTGTTGCTGACAGACCCTCAGGAAGCTCCCAACTTCTCTTCTGGTGAGAAGGCTTATGCAAGCAGGAAAGTCTCCCAAACACAACATGAACGGCAATGTTTTTAAAACACAAGTCTCCCTCTGCCTTAGTTCCCCCAGCTGTAACATAGAGAAAATTATAGCCCTCACCACACTGAAGTCTTCTGAAAATATAAACGTATGTATTTGAGGCTACCAGTCAAGATACACTAGGAATGACTGTCCCACACAGGTATCAAGAGAAAGTTTTCAGTAACATGCGATAAATATTCCTCATCTATGACACAATGAGTTAAGTCCTAATTATTCACTCTGCTCAGAAATAATTTTTACCACTCCTTTCATTCCTGGCTTTTCAAATATGCCTCTTTTCTCAATTGTTTCCTCAAGGCAAAAATACTTCCCAGGTAAAGTAAAAACATGACATCAAATAGAAACAAAAATAGCAGGGAATGCCGGTGTACAGAGTAGTTATTGTGCTAGCTGTAATAGCCTGATGCAAGAGCTGCCCAAAGTCCTGTGATAATACAAACATAAAATCCTAGCTCAGACAAAGATACACGCCAAGGCATGATATAAATGAATGCCTACTACTGAGTTACATCAAGGCTGAATTTTCCCCTGGAGTCCATAATTGATTAATTCCTGTAACTTTGGTACCTGAAAGACAGGAGATTTTTCTTGGTACTAAAGAGCCTTATAAGATATACTTAAATGGATTATGTTGATACCTTTCATGATATAACTCTAATGATAATTTAATTGAAAAAGTGCTTTAAGCCATAATAGCGGAGACGACAGGATTTCCTTTTTTCACTTTGACAATTGTGGGCAAGTTCAGAACTGCTCTCAAAATAAGAACGACAAATCTCCAATCAACTTAAAAGAATGTGTCAAATTCTGCATTAGTTTTCCTCAAGCCAAATACAGAAATATACTGGCATCAAAAGCCCACAGAATTTCTTGTCTCGGTTTCCAGAGACAAATTTTCTTGTCTCTGTGTCTCCTTCCATCATGGAAATCCCTCTATGTTAATTCACATGCAAATGTGCTTATTACCAGACCACCTTACACATACTATTTCCGCTATCTGCTCCTCAGATTGAATAGCTTCCCAGTGACTGAGAAGCCAGTGGGCAAGGCTAAATGCCAGGGACAGTGGGAGAGTGCAGCTGGATGTGCTAAGAGTTTGTCCATAAGTCAATAATGTTTCCCAGGCTTGGGAGAGAAGTTGCAGCAAGCTGAAAAGGCCTATTTTCTGACAATATTTTTAGAGGATAAACAGTATGAGCTAGGTATTGGTAGATCAGCTAACCTGGCATTGATTTCAGGCAAAATAACATAGAAGGTGTTACAAATGCAATCAGTAAAGAATTAAGTGATGGTAGCATAACTAACGAAAATCAACACAATTTTATGAAAAAGCTGTCTTATAGCATAAGCTTGGTATCATCACAAGGATGGCTGGCAACACTACTGAGGAAGTAATCATCTTAGACTACTGTCAGGCATTAAAATTAGTTTTACGTGACACTCCAATTAAAAATTATCAGTGGCCATAATCAATGGGGAAGAAAACAGATTAAAAACTGGCTAATCTATCCCCAAAAGTCATTGTAGATGCGAAACTATCAGAAATTACAGAACAAACATTTCTAAGGCAAATTTATTTGGATTTGGTCTCAATCTATTGTTGCTCAAAATCTGTCAATATCTAGGGAGTGAAGTGAGCAATACTAACAACATTACTGACAAAAGTTTCTGAAAGAACAGAACTGGGTAAGTGAACACCAGACCAGATCAGTTCCAGAGAAGTAAACCACAATAACTGATAAAGCAGGCTCAACCAGTCTTTCAGTATCATCTCATTGCAAGTTCACACATGTACAACTAAAAAAATATACAGGATGCACTTCACAAACTGTGACTTACAGGAATGTTGGGTCACTGTGACCAGCGAGTTTAACGTACAGTTACCACATAATCCAGTCACAGAGAAAACCACCTTTCGCATACGGAAACTGGAGTAGAAAGTTGGTACTTGTGATTGTAAATAATGGTAGTGAAGTGTTTATTGCACAGCAAAACTTTTGTCACTTATGTTTTCAAAAAGGAGCTTGACCCGTTGGAATTGACTCAGAAAAGAGCCACCACAATGACCTGTGCCCTACGCACAAAACGGAGAAAACAAACACACGCAAACAACCACCAACTCTGAGATGTGAGTCTAGGTCTCGGTTTGTTGAGGAGAAGGAGAAGTTGAGAACACCTCATGTCCTCTGGAGAAAAAAATCCCAGACATGCACTGCAATAAAAGCTCAAGTGGATTAACTCATCAATGAAAAAAAAGAAAATACAAATAGTGCAATTGTACTTCTCACCCTTTCTCCTCTAATAGCAATCTTTTTATCCAACTACTCTCCATGACCAAGAAGCTGAAGAACAGGAGGAGTGAAGAGGAGGAGGAAGTGGCACCAGAAGTGCAAAACAACATGCACTGATATAATGCAGCTAACCAGGCATAACTGCTGATGCTGCAAACAGCAGGGCATTGACAGTATCCCTCTGATAAGCAAGGAAGCTTTCTTTCCCAACTAGTTGACAATCCTCTGCCTAAGGCATCAACATACTCTTCAGTCACAGAACTCAGCCCCTGTCTATAATGAAGACAAAAACTATGTGTGTGCATGCACTGACTGGTGAGCAAGCTCAGAGCAGCTTCTACCCTCGACTTTCTTTCCCAGAAAATGTATATGTACTGTTGAGTAATCCTTCTGATAACAACCTTGTAATTGATTTTGCCTTCCAAACTGGAGATCTTTGCACTCCATAAGCAAGAAGGGTCTAGAGAGTCACAGGAGTTATCACTGAGCTGCAGTCTTACAGTCAGGTATTAGTCACCCAGTGGGCTCTTCACATCTAATTCAACCATAAGGACCATGATCTTGGCCACCTTTCACTATATTGCCCAAAACCCATGACTGATCATCAACTATCCTCAGCCACCACTGTAGTAGTGCTTCTCTCAATTTCAAAAATATTCTTTGAAACAAATACATCATAAAAATAACAAAAAGTATAATCTAGTCCCTCAATAACTAGATGGCTCCAAAGGATAAGTGAAAAGGATTTATATCATTCTCAGCCTATCACCAAAACAGTACCACTGACTTGCTCAGATTCAGTCTTTCATTGTGGTCCCTTACAGGTGGCTCCACCCACATCTGGTTTTGTGAGATGAGGAGGAAAAGGGTGAATTAAGTCCAAGAGAATCATAACTGGCATTACAAAGCCATAACATGAATGGGCTAGCCCCCAAATTCACCTTTTCAAACAGTCCCACATTCCTAAGACATCCTAAAGATGACTGCAATATATGTTCACTTTATGCACCTAGAATGTCTTCTTATGGTTTGAATTTAACAGCAAATTACTTGCATTCTCAGTCCTTTTCATTCACTGGCCTTTCATGCACTCCTTCTATATTTTCTCATTTTCATTGCTGCACGTTTCCTTGGTGCATGTGCAGTACATACGGAAAACCAAGTTTCTTCATCTCTAACCTACTGCTGATCTGCTTATCACCCATGCTTCTGACAGTGAAGTCATGGAGGCACAGAAAATCATCATGAAGACTAGCATACTAAACAGATGAAAGAGAAGCATTTATAAAAACTTAAACAAGAAAACAGGACGGAAAAAGACAAGGCTAGATCCTGACATGATGTGAACAGAGTGAATATGCCCACAGGGCATCTGGGAATGCAAGCAGTAGGTGGTCTTAACAGCTCTCATCTTCATTCCCAACAAACTAGAGGTGGCAGGTTAAGAATGCAGAAAGCTTATGGATAACCAAACCACATCACCGTTAACTTGGCTGTTGGTGAGTCCTACCACCACAGCCTGAAATTAATCTTGCAGATCTACTGGACATTTGCCACTGAACAACACATCTCAACTTCCTCCTTCCCGAGCTCATGGCTACAAAAAATCCCATCCCTTCATGCTAGCCTTGGTGTTCATCTGACCTGTGCCATTCATATGGCAATTTAGGGATCTAAACTGGCAGAAAACATTTCATTTTCTAACCTCCTTCTATCTAATGGCCTAGCTTTCCCATGGTTTGCTTCTCTGAACTGGCTCCTCAGTGACAGGAGGGGCACCAAAGTGAGGGAGGCGGCAGCCAGCACGCTGCATGGGGCTGAAGCAGCACCAGTGCTCCCAGCCAGGCCGCATGCAGAGCCACAGCATGAATCCTTGACCTTGCTTAGCACAACACCCTGTCTTCTAACAGTATCGCATTCATTACCTTACAGAGCATCTTCTGAATGAGGATATGCTACATTTTTGAGTGATCAGTCAAACCCAAACAATCAATTACATCTTTTGTCAAAACTGTTTACTCTTTCACACTGTGCTGAAGCCATTAAGAACGAACACCAAGCAGGACTGGTTATTTATCCTCCTCCTCTTGCCCTGAAAGGGTATTAATCTTAAACTTTCCATTTAACGATCTCAATAAAGACTCACTGTAAATGACAGCAGGCTACACTGACAAATATTTAAAAACAGAAGGGCCTCCAAACGACAGAGTTTAGCAACAGGCACGTCAAGTGACACCAAACCTCTGTGGAAGGCAAGGTTAAAAATGTGCTGCCCACCACTCCAGCGCTACAGAAAATACGATGCAATTAGCAACCTCTAGAGATTTATTCAAGCTGAGAAAGAATGACAGAAGTGAAAGGAGTGGATTCAAAAGCAATTCTTAAAACTGCTGTCCAATCCACTTAACATTCTCTCAGCATCTACGCAGAAAAGGCAAATCTTCTGTCAAAGAAAGCCAGGTATCTAACTTGCCCTCCCCACCCATCACCCCTCAGGGTGCAGAGTAGGGTAGGTGACCACTGCAGCCCTGCACGGACATCAGACACAGCCAGGAACGTCACTTCAGCTGAGGGGTTGTAACCTATGTGGTCCAGAATGGGCTGAACACATTCCTTGGCTTGGTCTCAGCAAGTCCCTCCCTCTCACTACCCAGTACCACACTGATCCTCCCACGTGCACCAAAATTAGCAAAGACATTTTGTCAGAGCAGAACAAACAGGATGTTTTGAACTCTGTCCTGGGTGATTTTAACCAAAACACAAGAGGGAGATGACGCTTAGCCATTCAGAGTGGCCTCTATGCACAGTGATCTCCCAAAAATATTTAGTAGATCAGCAGTGCAGATCAGAGTTTAGGTTAGGTGTTTGTTTCCTTTCCCTCCAGGGGAAAAAAGAGAGTTTGCTTTTACATAATTTTAAATCCCACTTTAAAACCAATGTGATTTTAATCATTATTTTCCCTTCATTTCCACTCCTCTCCTCCATGGATCTCCTTCCACTCTAACAAAGCTGACAGCTCCCCACAGCACCAAGCCATGTTGACGGCCATCATCTCATTCATATGCATACTCAGAGCAGTATAAATCTGCTCAAATATCATCCCTCCCCTGGGGCAATGTTTTTTTCCCCAGAATATCTACATTGCTAGCTGCAGAAATTTCTCTTTCTAATTAACTTACAGGTTCCAAATACCACCAGCTGGAACGGCAGCACACAGCCTGGATGCAGAATGCAGGAGAATCCAGCTGAAGGACAAGGGTCTTAGTTATTGTTTCTTTGCTTTGGTGCTTTTTGTTTGCTTGTCTGTTTTTCCCTTCCATTTACTAGCCAGCAAGTTGAAAACTATGAGACTATCAACACATGAATAGACAGCGAATAATCCATGAACTGAACGAACTGAAACTATCCACACATCAAAACGAGTATTTTTGTTGGCTGTGTCACATCATGTTACATTTCTGATGCGTCATGTTTGTGCCTGGGTCATGGTGCAACCTGATGGAAGAACAAAGCACAGCACAATGCTACAGGATGTATTGGTAGGGTCAAAAAATCCCAAATGAATGTTGACTGACAGCCCATCCCTCATTTGAATGTAGTTAATTCCTTCTAAAAAACAAGAACAAAATTCAGAGAAGGTTAAAGTGCATATCCAGAGTTTAATAACCTATTAACACAATAACCTGCCGCGTATGAGTATGCAATAAGCTGAAGGAGTTTGCCAGAAACACTTCACTTTGCAAACAATATTTACAGCAATGCTTGATTCATTACACACTCTGTATACATAAAGAAGGGCAGTGTTTCTCTAATGAGAAGGCTCCAAGGCATCAGCTGGGCAGTCCTAAGGTTAAAAGGACCTAAAACTTAAGCACTAGGCAAATCGGAAAATTGAAGTTTTAATATTTCTAACTTTTGTTGACAAAAACTGTTTACTACTGGGGCTGAGTTCTGTCAGACTGGGAAAAAGAACCTGATTTTAAAGTAGCATCAAACAACATCAGAGAAATGATGTGGCAATTTCAATCTTAAAACTAAAAATTCATTAAATGATATTTGCCTTTATAAACTCATGTTTTTTCAGTGGATAGTTTTTGGGTTTATTGGATTTTGTTTATTTAATGCAGACGAAGGTTGATCATTTTCATTTAAAACCAGAGGCAATTACCAGAGAGTCATGGTGCTGTCACTGGAAGAGAGTCACCAGGCTTCAGTATTCTGCCTGATACACAGGCATAAGGTTTGCTCCTTCAGTTGCTTAGGCATCTGCATGAAGGACCTGTGCTGCACCAGCAACTTCACCATCCTCTTGGACAGCAACCTGGGATCTCTCAGAGCCTAAAACCAGCCTCAAGAAGGAACTTAAAAAGAGCAGCTTTGTATTCCTTACAGTAGTAAGGGAGACCCTAATGCTGAAGACTGTGAGATTTGTGATGATGATCTTAACCCAGCACCACTTCAAGAAATAAATTAGTTACTGTCATTTAAGGCCATTCATTCTTTGCCCAAATAAGGCTTACAGAACGTTAAAACTGATGTTCTTTTGGCTTGGGGTTCTACTTTTCCTGCCTAAATAAGCCCATAGAGCGTTTAACCAGTGAAAGAAGAATGATGCCAGAAAAGTGCTCTTCGTTTTATACCAGTATGTGTATGCTTTAGATTGGGACAGTAAAATTATCACAAATGAAATGACTGTAGCAGTAAAAAAACAAATCTCCATTTTGCAGCAGTAACAGAGGGCTGAGTAGGTGCTCCTGCAAATACAGTCGTATTGTCAGACTTCATTATCTTACTGACATAGGTACACAAGCAGAAGCAGTTGGTAAAGACCTTACAGAAATAAAAGGGGTGACTGACAAATCCCAAGAGGGCCACAATCACGCTGTTCAGTCCAGTAATACAAAAGAAAAAGAAGCAAAGTGAGACTAAATTTTACTCAAACTATTCAAGAACTGCACCTTGGTTTTGTTGAGGCTTTTCTGTCACTGGGTAGATTATCAAAGAAAACAACACCAAAAACATCTTGTGTGCAGCATTTCAACACTGAAAATATGCAATCAAAAGCACACTGAAGTTCAGACTTCCTTCCTTGTCTGGCACCTGTGAAATGGATACATCCAAAAAAACCCCAAAAACCAACATGCTAGAACACACTGGCCAAATATAAAAACCACATTTCAGAAATGTCAGTTTTACAGCTAATACTCCCTCCAATCCTACTATGGATGCATCCTATGGAGTAGTGCAATCCTCATACATACTACATTATATGAGACACCAACAACCACGTTTCTCCATCTGACAGTCCCTGGGCCTGATGCAATCCCACGGTGAGCACCTCACAGTAGCACCATCGTGATTCAAAAGTGTAAGCAAAATCACTGGCTTGCCTCACCTCTGCTGCAAACCTTGCCTTTGAGAGAGCTCCCCAGGGCAGGACCAAAGGAAATCAATAGGTTGATACAGAAAACACAGAGGTTTGTGAGACAGCCCTTTTGAAACATATTTGTCCCACTGTGTGTGAATGAAAGAGGAAGATGTATCTGGGTGACACTATAAAAATCCTTAAAATTGCAAATTTTGGCACCAAGTTTTCACAAACCCTTTCATCATCCCAAGAATTATATAAACAGGTACTCAGGCAGGAAATTTATGGCTTCTATTCAAGCTTCCCAGCCATCAATCTAAAGAATCAATTCCTGCTCCTTCCAAACAGAAACGCAACCAAAGGCAGACCAAATATACCTCTTTGAAAATATAATCGTGAGGTCAGAGCATACAGAAGGTACCCTCACCATTAACACAGTTATGAAATTGGGAAGCTACATCAATCTTTAGCAACATATTTTGCCTTTGCTGATGCTGTTCTGAAACCACAGGACTGCAAGGTGATTTTCTTACTGAGTAGCACCATACTTGGAGTAATACATTACTGGTGGGAGTCCCCTGATGATGTATTACACTAATGCATCATTAGGATGATGTTTCACACTGATGATATATTGCAGTGCAACGTAATGAGAGCAATAGCTCACTGGGTGCATAATCCTGCTAGGAGCTGTGCGCCTGCAGCTCTCTGACTTCATTTGCAGTTCAGGGTGTCCGACGCTTAGATGGATTAGATCCTCAGATACACATAGCTTAAAGGATGGCAAGAGTCAGAGAAATGCCAACATACAGGTGAGTGCAGTTAATTACAGGATATAATGTACAGCAGTATCAAGATGTGCTTTGGCATCACGTTTTTACACCTGTGCAAAACATCTTCAAACCAAGAAGTTGCTGTAGGCAGGGATGCCAAAGCTCTTCATTATCATGCTTGCCTGCAGCAGCTATCGTTGCAGTCTCCGGTTGCTTATAGTCTTGATAAAAATACTTAGCTTAAATTTTCTATGCCAGATGTCTGTTAGAAGAAGGAAAAAGGTTGTGGAAAGGGAGTGGTTGATTGTTTTTAATCAATAACTTCAGTGAAGGCAGTTCTGTTCAGCTGTTTCTATGACCCAGACTAAGAAAAAAATAGGTAGTTTTGCCAACAATGAAAGATTCTGGTGACCTTTTTTTCTGACCTTTTTTTCCAACAGACAGAGCTATTTGATCTGTATGAAATTTTTAAAAGACCTTTGCACTATGATCTGTGTCACTGACAAGAAGGCAACATTTTAATATTTGTGAACTCTTCACCGTGAAACCATATGCAATGTTCAAAAATAGGGCAAACTGATACATAAACAAGGAAAGAACAAGCCAGTATGTATAATAAAAGAGCTTGTCCTCCACTCTATCACAAAACCATTAACATTTGCTGTTGAACCATAACTTCATTATTTATTTAGTTTTCACTTCGATACCTTTGGGATTCTTAGGACTAAGTCTAAATGTGCACATAGACACAAAAATGTAACACGGATCTCACAAGCAGTTTCCACCTTTGTGAATGTATTTAGTTCTGAAAAATAAAACAGTATTATAGACAACCACCTAAAGTGCTCTACAGGTTCATCTTCCAGGTTTTCCAAAATAACAGTCATCTACTATGGATGGACCAGAGTCCTCTTTGGGGAACATCAGCTTCTCTGGTCATACATCCAGAAAAACTTGGCTTTTGTATCCTTCTCCTGACAACTGCAATTTAGAAGCCACAGGGTATCCAATGAATCAGAAAACAGTATAGCCACCTCAATGATCTAAATGATGAGTTAATGTGGAATTTTCTTTTTTCCCCTTTTTTTTTTTGACNNNNTCCCCCCCCCCCCCCCCCCCCGACTGCCTGAGCTATAGGGCTCTGCCTTGCACATGCTATTATTTCCAGTCAGTATTGCAAACTGGTTGTTGACATAGAGGAGAGAGGCCTTCTTTCCTCTGCCAGTCTCTGCACCAGGAAAAGAAAAGAAAAAAAACCAAAACCAGTCTTAGAAGACCACTTCTGATCAGCCACCTCAGCAGATCCTGGGATAAATTAATTTCTAAGAAGACAATTACGCCAGTTGAGCATCACACTGATCTAGAGAGCAGCCTGAACACACCCCATTGGTGTAGCGGATTTTTTCTAAGCAGGACTGTACCCTCCCCATTGCTCAGAGAGAGAACACATGCCAGAGCAGAAAAGGGGCCAGTACAAACCCCACCTTGTAGCTTGCAGCATACAGCTAGGCTTCCCTCAAGCATGGGGTTGGCAAGGAAAACTCACCCCTTAAACAAGTTGCAAGAAGAAAAACATGAATAGATGAGAATGGCTCCGTGCATTTCTTCCACCAGGTGCCATTGCATGGGCCAACCACGTCCTGGCCATAAATTCTCTGGCATGGGAGCATTATACCAAGGGGAAGGAATGCCTTTCCATCTGTGTGTTTTCCCTCAGGCGCTCACTTGATAATGAAACCAGTTAAGGTCTTTGGGTTCACAATGTTATTACAGTCGGATAATATTTTGTTTGCAGCCGAGCCTGAAGAACTCTTAAGTAGCACATTACAGGCACCATACACCTGTTAAGTCATGGCATTTCTTCTGTAAGTGGACAAATCTGTTTTAGCCATCTCCAGAGATTTTCCACTCACACTTAATTACGAAGCACCGACTGTACTCATTTCCGGACCTTAGAGGGAATCTATAACAAACGTGTACCACGGGTGAAGCCCGTTCCTACTGTCCCTCAGAAATACGAGCAATCCTTCTAGCAGCCCCAGACACGCTCCTTGACTCTTTTTCCAAGTCATCCAAAAACTTCTGCTCCAAGACAAACACTGCACAGAAAATAACCACTTACTAGGTAAGAAACTGCACAGGCTGACTGAGCCTAATGTTTCAGATAATAATTTATTACAAACTTACCTCTGGAATACAAAAACATCGTCACAAGGAGCCAGTCTAAGGTCATTCTGAGAGATGTATAATGAGCATCAAGATGGACGAACCCAATTCTGTCTGTTTTGCTGTCAGTGATACCCACGTAGAAAGACACTCAGTGTTGCAGCAGGATTTTGTTCACTCCCTGCATAGGCATACATGGCTACAGAGATAGTCACGTGTTTCCCAGCCATTTGGGGAGCAGTTTTGTTCAAAGCTATTAACAGGCTCACAAAGAAATGATCTCCTTTTCGGACATAAAACTTGTTGGAGGCACTTTCACCCTCTAATACATATCCTAGCACACACTTTTTATCAATCATATCATTGTGTCTTGTAAAGTAGACAATACTCTGAAACCAGGGCAAGCAGGCAACATAAGTATTCTGGGGAAAAACACAGAAAGTAAAAGTAGTCCATCCTGAGAAAAAGTGATACTTCATTTTGACAGCAACCTTTCTTCATGCTTCTCCTAGCAGGCTGATGTCTCAGCCTGGGCACAAATCCTTGGAAATAAGTCTCCTTGACCTTAGAGACATACATTAGGTCAACGGTTCCCAACTTTCCGGACCAATAGACAATTGACAGCGATCAACATTTTTCTCAAATCGTCACACACACTTATTATCAAACTTGTGACTGGAAACTTGATAAAGGTGATGTGACTTGGCAGGGTGGCTCTAATGCCTCTCCATTACTCTTGTGGGATGACCAGTGGTTGCACAGGAAAAGAGCTCCCCCTCGTCTCTGAGAGATTTAATAATGTCATTCATCCATCGGCTCCCACATTTCACATTTTACACCAAATCCCAGGAAGAAGCTGCCTCCTGTGTTATTGTCTGGGCATGAGCATCCTCCCAGACTGTGCTCACTTCTTTTCTTGACTGTCAAGAACTAGGCTAACCTTCCTAAATACACTTCTGCGTCCCTCTCACCTCAAAACCAGTATTTCACTGAAGATGCCACCCTTCTTCTTTGAGGACAAACCAATTCCTCTAGTAAGGAAAGAGAGAACAGAAATCTTTTCTGTAATTACACATGCATTTGTATGTCTTCATGTGGGATAAAAGCACCTAAGCACACAACCACCACAAGAAATCGATTAAATAGATATAACCAGACCTCTTGTAGAGAGAAGGAAGTAAAGAAAAAAGATTAAAGGGAGAGCTCTTGAGTGATGGGCAAGTGGACTGTGGATTTGGGTGCCAGATTCCTTTTGTGATTGTACATTACTGAATAGCACTTTTCCTGCCTCAAACAACAGATCTGACCTCAGAAGTACATTTTCCTCTCCAAAGAGAAGAATCTCCTAGATCTCAAAATGTATTTAGTGCATTTGATGAGAATGGAAAGGCATAAGCTTCAGAGAGCCCTTGCAGCAATAGGACCTCAGGAGACCAGCTTTAACAACTTTATTTAGACCTCCTGAAACTTTCCCCCCTAAAGGTGAAGTTTACAAAACAGGGACAGTTCTTATCTCTTCACTGCTTTCATACTAGGACTAACTGTGGAAATTTCTGGGCAGCCAAAGCAGTTTCACAAGTTCAGAACTGACTACAAAAAAAAAAAGATTAAGTAACATCTAGGGAGGTAAAATGCACATATTGTACTCTGTTTTTTACTGCTAATGTCTACTTTGTGAGATACGTAAAATGTAAATTCCGGGCTGTCCAGCGTGCAGTATTCTCAGCTCTGTTAGAAACTCATCAGCACGCACGCAGAGAACTTCACAACAGTGACAAAGGTTTGGCAGAAACCCTGTTTAAACTGCCCACATTAACGACCCTCCAAATACTTGCCCTAGTGATGAACCACCTCATTTAGGCTTTCCCTGGATTAAGGAATGCTTCAGTTTCATCTCAGATGACAGGGTAAAGATTCTTTGGTCACTGAAAAAAGTGAAATGGGGAGTATTTCCATGTACTTTGGTATTTGTTGAGTTGGTAATAAAACGGAACTTTTTTTTTTGTAACTTATGCTATTATACTTTCATTTACTATTTATAACAGCAATTCATTTTTTTTTACTACAAGTAAATATAATTACCTATTCTTAACAATCAAAGATATTGCTACCTGTTTTCAACAAGTTTGCATCAGTAACTACATGTTAAAATTACAAATACCCCTTCCAGCAACAACCTGGCAGAGTTTGCCTCTTCTACAGGTACTGAAAGTGAAGGGAGAGCAAACTGTGCTCCAATATATTTGGCTGAGGTGCCCTAAGACAGCTGATGCGTTCCAAATGTTTGTTTGGTCACTTTGCTAAACCAGCCATTGCTAATCAATGGTGAAATCCTTCTCTCCCTGAGTTAACCATATTTCTGTTTTTGTTAAACAGAAGAAAATTGCCAATTAGTTGGACTCTGCTGGACCGTGCAGCTAGAGGAAATGCTGTCAACCTGACCAGTTCACTTAAGAGTTAAGACAACACAATTCAATTACAATACTTAATCGATCACCAACTGCACACACAGATTTTGTGAAATAAACTGCAGCATCTTACTGTTGGTCTTCACGAGAGGCATGTAAGTCTCCACAGGCTGTCTTGTTTTCTTTTTTCATCGAGCTTTTGGAACAGAGATTGTATCTCTCTTTGTTTGGAAACTGTCTAGCAGTTTGTATGTTGCAGTGATATAATAAAAAGTAATAAGAATGTTAGGAAAGTCCTTAGAAAAGTCCATGTTATTTTTAAAATTTCTCACACAGTCACTATTTACAAATCAATGCCAGGAAGACTTAAGGCTTGGAGAGAACTTATAACAATTTTTGTAAAATATGCAATTGAAATGATGATGTTACCGACAGCAAAGTGTTTTGCAAGGTGTACGGCTTCTCCTGCTGCTTTTTTGAGTGCTTCTAACAGATGTTCAATTTCAAGTGGTCTGCAGATACCAATAGGCTGATGGTTCTGCAGGAATCGGAGCAGCAGATGTGCCCTGCATTATGTTTTGCTATTCCCTTTATGAATTGATATGTCACCCCGTGGGTTTATAGCTAGTTAATTTTGTAATGACATCACTATTTCTATACTTTTAATGGTTCTCTTAGGATTTAATTTCTCAAATAACAGAACTCTCAATCCTGGAATTGCTATGTGAAAGCAATATATAATAAACAGATTTGTTTATGTGATACAGTTCCATTTCCCACCAAATGCCTTTGTTGATAGCTTTTAGGTAATGCTGGTATGCAAGTGAAATCTTCCAAAGACTGCAGATTTACAACATAGCCTCAGTTCGGGGCTCTAGGCTTAACATCTGTGCATCTCTCTACAGAATCGTTACCCTCAAACAAGTACCACTCAGTTACTGGAAGGAATAAGGATAAGAAGGGAATAAGGATAGAAATAATGGGGATTTCCATTGGCTCTGCTGTGGCTTCTAGGTATTGCCCATGTCGGATGCTGTGCTCAGTGGTGGTGTAACATCCCTACTTGCACGTCACCCAAACAAAAGCATACGCAGAGGCAATTACACTCCATTTGCCAATGGCTGTGATCTGACTGTCCGGTTTTTGACTTCAGTCTTAAAAGGAAGCCAAGTTCTTTCTCCCTCAAATACTACTGCAGAAGTTGTTAGAGTCCAAAGGCTTTGCAGACCCTTGGGCAGGACCTCCAGTAACAGCTGTGGGCTGCACAGAGCAGGCAGTAGGATACCACTTTCTCTCCTGGTGTATTCAGTACTGTTAAAGAACGTCTTTCTTCTTGGTTTTAAATACAGGCAAAGAAAAGTGATGCTGTTACACCTTTCTCCCCCCCCCCCCTTTTTTACAGTTTAAAGGACTTTTGGTATTTCCTTCATAAAAATAGGTTTTTTAGTGATTTAAAAACTGACTGGAAAAAAAATATTACCGGTTGTAAAAGGTTCTAGTTAAGTATGTTATGATACCTTGAAAAATACCTGAAAACCTTTAGCTTTGGAAGTAAAAGCTACATAAGCATACGTTCCCCCCCCACCTCAGAAATTATATTCACACATTTCTGCAGATATCAGGATACATCTTCAGTAAAAGCCAGCTTTTAAAAAGCATCTAAGTTCTAAATTTAAATTTAGAGAATGAACACTAACTGCACTTAGATGCTCTTACTGATCCAGCTGAAAGATCAAGGCTTTAATTTCTAACAAGGAACTACATAGTTTTTTGCATACATGCAGAAAAGGATGATCTTCATTTGTGACTGCAGGAACAATCTCCATAGCCCTCACAGAGCCTGGTCACCCACCAGATGCCAGCAAGGTAAAAGGATGAGGGAAAGTATTTTTGAGTGAGTTTTGGGTTGTTTTTTTTTTTTTTTAATGTTCCATCTTTATTTCTTGCAGTACAGATTTCTCTTTAAAAGTGAGTACAAGCGTTAGTGCAAGTCTCAGATTTCAATCCTGAGCTTAAATCTAATGAAATTGACCTTCAGTACTGAAAAACAGCAAAACCTAGAGGTTCACACCTATTACTTCTATACATTATCTAACTTCCACCTAAACTGAAGCTCTGAGCAAGTGTGTTGTGTAACAGCAGACAGCACAGCGAGCACGCAATCATTTCAGACTACTCTGAAAGAGAAGAGCACTTGCCACAAACATCACAAGACCTCCAGCCTCACCTCTCATACTCTGCTCTGGGCTCCCAAAGAAAGCTGATCAAACTCTTCTATCACCTGAACTCAGTGTTTTTTCCCTAAAAGCTCCCAGCCAAGACTTTCAGCCCCTCTCCCAGACACTTTCAACTATGGGATGAATATCACGCTCAAAATCTTTGCTCCTCTAGCATAACTAAACTACTTATACCAGTAAAGCTCATTTGTGCAGGCAGCTGGACTTCCTCATGGACTTTCCTCAGAAACAGGGACAACTATAAACATATGGGTCTAAGCCAAGGGCACATTGCCTTGGTTCAGCCTTCTCCAACATGAAGGCATGGCCATACAGATTTTCAGTGCACCTCTAGTGCTTCCTCTCCTTTAAAGCATGAACCCCCAGCCAAAACACATGCCCTGCTGCCCACACGCTTTCCCCTGCAGAGGCTCTAAAGGAATGAACACACAAACATAGCAGATGTTGGGCACATCCCTCAGTGTGCAACTTCAAGGTGCTCAGATACAGCGCTGGGGAGCTCAGCAGCCTAACCCCAATGAGACCCACTATATTTAAGGTACAAGCACTTTCTAAAAATGCATTATCTAGACAAAACAGTTGAGTATCTTAGGGATGCAGGTTCTAGTTTTCCGAATATTTCTGACATTTCCTCTGAGTGTGTGGTGTTTTGAAAGGAAAGGAGTTTTCTGTTGCTTAAAGTCAGTCCTTCCTGTTTGTTAGTTTATCCCAAATCTAAGTTTGTACGTGAATAAAACTGTTACTTTAAGTCTGATTTCAAACATGTGGTAAAGGAGAATCTAACAATTTTATGAGATATAGTTACTTTTGTAGAGGGTGAGTTTGCCCCGGGGAATTTTCTCTGACTAGATTTATCACAAGTTTTTTGAACCAGATAATTTTGTTTGATAGCACATCTGGCAGCATCATAAAATCTTGACATCCCAAGCTATTACACAGGAATTACTTTTGTAAATCATTTATGAATATTACTGAT
Source organism: Urocolius indicus (assembly GCA_013401255.1). NCBI lineage: Eukaryota > Metazoa > Chordata > Aves > Coliiformes > Coliidae > Urocolius > Urocolius indicus. The sequence goes on along the minus strand of WBNH01001698.1, from coordinate 480,099 downwards.
GTAGGCCTATTCTGGGCAGTAAGAAAGGAAACAGAGTACTGAAGGACAAAGGAAGGGAAAAAAAGATTCCTTGCCCTTTTGGGGCTCATCAGATAGGGTGGGTATTTATCATTTTAAATGGGAAACATGCTGTCATTGATACAGCTGGAAAGTCCACATAACACAACTTGTTCTCTATATTCTCTAAATAAGCAAAAGTGGAAAAAATTCTAGCTGACAAAAAACATAAATCAATCTCTCCTGAAAAAAATTGCCCTATCCAAATCTTAGATAAAGCTTCCCAAGTAAGTGCTGTGTATTGCTAAATGTATAGTAAACACAAAGTAACAATCCAAGAAGAGCAAAGGAGGAAAGTCTTACCAAAGCCAATACTGAGGCAAAATAAAAAGCACACTTTAGCTAATAAAGTTATTTACAAAAAAAAACCCATTCCTTTTGAACATGGCAACATGACTAAATGGAAACTCTCTACATAATTAAAATAACATGATTCGGTTCTCTTAAAACTGTAGCTGCTAAACATATGCCTTCAGACAGAAACATGGTAAAATGAAAGCTTACATTCACTTTTAATACCATGAACTATCACACAATTAAGACTGTACCTATTGATTTGAATTGAAAATACATAAGACATCAAGAAAACATTGGGTACTACTACCCTGCCCTCAAAGTCTGACATTATATTCCTAAACACTGTGTGTTTCATTTGCAATGGATGAATCAAGATGAAACACAACCATCAATGAGCCGAGGGGACCAGTAGGACTCAGCAGCAGCGGACCAAAACCAGCCCTTCACTCTTCATTCCCAATGTCTCCAACACTGAGAGCTACTGGATGTTGTTGGGCCAGAGTAAAGGAAAAGGTCGTTCGCAATACTCTGCAGAAACACATCTCCAGCCTTAGGTAAAAATGCTGGGGAATTTCCTTGCTTTGGGGCCCAGAAAGGGGGAAGGAGCAATTTGCTGACAGCTTCTATTAGACTTCCAAACACCAGGCTCCTTTAGACTGCAGCAGGTCTACAAGGGATGCACAGAGCCATTCTGAAGCACGTGCCAGAATTACGCCACTCACTCCCCCTGCCAGAGTAGACAATTTCTATATTCGGCTTCCTCCCAAGAAGCAAATTCCTCTCTCTACACACCCAGAATTGATTTCTTGCAGATGAGCATGCTGCCCGCTAAAATCCGAAGTGGACTGCATCCACAGGGTTCTGAGGATTCACCTCGGCAGGGCAAAGCTATGGCAAGAGCCACCAGCTGTGCTGAGCTGAGCTGAGAGGTGCTCTTGATTTTTTTTTAAAGTGGCAATAACAATTTTAAAAAGTCTAATATGAAAAAAACAACTGTTTTCTTTTTTAAATACATTCTGATTAACTACAATAGTAAACTGAAAATATAATATTTTGTTAATTGAAACATGGATGCTTTCAAGCTGAACAAAGAGCCCAACTAGGAAAAAATCCACAATGTAAACAAAAGGAAGAAACGAAAAGAAATGGTGGTATCCAAGGTCATGAAATATATTTGCAGGGCATCGCCTGGACATTGCTCCTCGGGCTTGCCAGCATGAGACGACACTGGTTGTAGCTAAGATATCCGGTATTCAGATTCTGCTTATCCCCCTCTTTCTTAATGCAAACACATGTTCTGTCTTTTCAATAAATATGTTTAACACATGCACTGAAACGGTACATTAAAAGTCTTTAAGAGTCATCTGCTAATCGCACATGCGTGTAAATGACTATGTAGCAAGCCTTCCTAGGGAGACAGAATTAGAAAAAAAGGAAGACAGTCATAATAAAATTAGGAGGCATGAAAAAGCTCAACACATAATCAAGTAAGGTTTATTTTTTTTTTCCCAATTAAATACAACTATATTATTATTTTAGAATCCATTACAGATAGCACTTGCCTTAGTAACTGTGCTGGGGGAAGAAAATCCATCATGTATTAACCACACTCCAACCTCCAACAGAAATATTCCACATTTTGTGAACTAAAGTGAGATGTGGGAGTCCTTGACCTTCTAAGTAATTAAGGGAAACAGAGACATTCTTGTTTTTATTAGAGAGACACTAAACTATTTGAAAATAATTTGAATAGCAGGAGAATTAGTGTATTTGCCTGTTCATGAGTAGCGCATATAGTTTAGAGTTCTCTTGGGGGCAACACATCGTAATGAATATCTGCTATTCATATTTAATGCAATCTGCCAAAGAGTGCTTTTGGGAGGACTTTCTGTGTCAATATAATGATTAACAACAGAACTGGAAAAGTAAATGAATTCCTGCAGCGGGTGGGGCTGGCAAAAATATCTTGCAGTACTATACCAGTAACACTGGGTTCAACTGTATTCTTTTAGTGATATATGTGGAAAATCCATTTGGGAGGGGGAGGAACACACACAAAACCAAACCAAATCAAACCCCAACCAATCTTTAAGTTGGAGTGCAAGTTGTAAATAAGTAGCAGTAATAGCAGCAAAAATAATTCCAGCAGAAAATGCTTAAAACACCAATCTGAAAAGCTCAAGATGCAATACTGACTACTAAATACAATAATTAGAATTTACGTAGTACTACCTAGAAGTAATGCCATAGTTCCTTGTTTACCTCTTCCAGTTCCTCAGATGATCTTACTTTCCATACCTTTTCTCATACTTTCATCAAACATACAAAGATTTCCATAAAACAGAATATAAAGCCCTTTACTCATTACAATGCACTTTTAAAACACTCCAGACTGAAAAGTATGGAAAAGCTTGACTGAAATACAATGAATGACCTTAGTACAGATTTTTCTCCTTGACATTCCAACAGCCCTCTAAATAACATATTCAGATTTTTTATTTTTTGTTTTAACTATCTGGATGAAGCAATCTTACTAAGTTTACATAAATTCCAGGACATTCTTCTATCAGACTCACCATTTTCCTCTGCCTTCTTACTAAGGTACATCTACTCCTCCCTTGCAAAAAATCAAGGCAGAATATCAAGGATCCAAAGGCTCACTTGGTCAGCCTAAGGGACCAAAATGTGTTAGGGATTAGAGGTAAAATGTGGGGCTGCTCCTATTGAACATCGTGGGCTGCACATGTTATGCCATTCATGAGGGATATTCAAGCAGAAAGGGACTGACTGCCCACCAAAGTGTTTTTATTATTTAGCAGCTCCCACAGTGGTTATTGTCCAAATCCTACTTTAGTTTAATTTAGGATGTACTCGGGAATCACTTTCATCATAGCATTAGTTGTTTTCTCTCTTTGCCACTCTGGCTCACAACAGCCAGCTTTGTTATATAGTGGTCTTCACCCATGTTAAATTATTCCGTAAAATTCATTCTGGTCAAGTAACATCAAAGAAACAACTCTTACAAAGATGCTCTACCAATGAGCAGCACAGTTTCATCTTCCCCATGCTGAGATTTGCCTATGAAACCACAACATTGCTATGTGCCTTGTGGTTCTATCAGATGTAAAATACAGACAGTACCTTTGTCACCAGTTTTCAGCTTGGTGGATGTACTATGATGATCTGCGTGGCTTTTACAGATCTTCCTTCTCAAATTTGAGATGGTGCTTCACTCAGGGTTGAGGTTTCTTTTTTTTTGTACTTTGGAGTGTTTTTTTGAAGATTATCTTTCGTAATCAGTCTTTTCCTGGAAATTTAAAGTTGCAGTTGTATCCGCAACAGATGCTTTATAAAAAAAGGTAAACTTCTTAAGCTGGTGTTCTTATATTATAATGGTTGCCTTACTAGTCTCTGGCAACAGCACTACCAGCATTAAATTTTCTGATGGCAAGGTGGGCCCCTTTCTTCCAGGACTAATGAAAGGCAATGCCACCCAGATACTAGAATTGCCTATGTGTGCCTGCATGATCACCACCCATCTGAACCTAAGATGCTTTTATTTTAATAAAATGGCATGTAACAATAGTTATTTCTTCTCCAAGTACCTCACATGTTTTGAGATGTACCTGTTGTGAACATGTCAAACTGCAGCATTTTTGTTAAGCTGCTGCTTAACACAGCTGCTCCCAGTTCAGCACAGGGCTGAACCCTGTTGGTCTGGGACAGGCTGGCACGTGAACCAAAAAGCACAGAAATGCCTCCAGTTCCATCTTACCTCATCATTTCTAAATGAACTAAGCAATACCCTCCTGAAACAATCTTGGCTTGCTTTTTCTTTTTTTTTTTTTTTTTTTAAATGTAGAAGCAATTCCTCATTCTTAATGAAAGTGGGGAAGCCTGCAAGCCACCTGATCTCAGGAGTGCTTTGTGCTGTATGGGCTAATACAGTGGCAAGGTAAATCAAATGGACTTTATAAAAGTAATGATCTTGACCGTGCTCTCCTTTGCTGCTAATGCATAGTTCATGTATGCATAAAAGTGGTATTTTTTCATCTTCTGACCTCTTCAGCACTGTGACCAGCCCTCTAATTATTAAGTATTTTGTACTATGTATCTCAGTATAAAAACAGAAGCCAAGTCACAGGTCACAAAGGCAACACCGTTATTAACATCAAGGAAACTAAATCACTCCATCCTGAACACTTATTGTAAGCCTCTTGTGCTCACAAAATTCATACGTTTAAAAGATTGTTGTCTGTTTAACAAGACTGGAGACATCTACCCCAACTACATATTAGGATAACTTAATGCTACTTGGTAGTAAGTTATCTGCCACCATGGAAAGTCTGAGACCAACACAGAGCAAAACAGAACTACTATGATTTGAAGACTGAACAAAAGCTGTTGAACTATATGTTTTATAGAGAGATCTTTATAGCATTCCTGTTAGGTAAAATCATTTCTATTGGATGTTGCATGGATGGAAAGGGTATGAAAGATACATAGTACAATAGCTTCAAGCATGTGAAAAGCAGTGGTTTGGCCAAACTTCAGGTCTTTGCAAGCAAGATCTATATTCTTCCACCACCCAGAGTTAAGTTCTAACTTTAACGGGGCCATCAATCATACCAGTCTCAGCCCCTGGGTGGCTTCATTGTAAAAAACCTACTTCCTCCTAAGAACTGATCTCCAGAACTAGTGATACTAGTCAAGCTCTAGAATCAGAAGCCTACAGGTTTTTAAACTGTTGCCACTAAAGACAGGAAAACAGAGTAAGTAGTACAAACCAGAAGAACTCATCCTGCAGAGGACATGAAAATAAATTCTCATTCAAGTTATCCTCCTATCTCGCCAATTTTAGCTCAGATTTTCAAACACTACTGCCTTGACCTCTGCGTAACAGCTGCCAGCCTTTCGTCAGTCAAGGCAAGCCAGTGCTGCAAAGCACCTTGACAAAAATACTGTCCTGAAAATACTGGGACTAGGACATAAAAACACAAAACCAAACATTCAGAAGTTGCCGCTTATTTTGCATATTGACAGACATTCATACTCGGCAGTAATTTTTTGGAAGGCTGAACATTGACTGGTTTAATAATCATTAATAATGTATAGTCTTAATTCCACAGGAAGAACTCATGGAAAAGAAAAATTCCACATATCTGATCATATACATTTTATATTTACCAACGTGTGCCTCTAAAGAAATTAGCTAATAATCAGTTAACTGCATGTGGAACTCAACCATAGACTCAAGGGCTCATTTTGAAGCCATAAGCAGCTCACAGCTACTAGCTGTCCACTGGGCTGCTGTTCATGAGCTGCCCAGGAAGAAAGCAGTTATTTATGGAAGAAAATTAAACACAACTGCACAAGTGAAGAGAATTCTGTACTGAGGAATCATCACTCTTCGTGAATCCACAACAGGATAATGCACGATATGCCAAAATCCATAGCAGGTTTTATCACCCCTGGCATCCACAGCTTTGGTATGTCATGTAATTGCATGGTTAGTTTTACAAACCCAAGATTAAATGAAAATGTATTTTAAAATAAATGCATGCTTTTTGCCCAAAGTAAAATATATTACAGATGAACAACAGAAATTACTATTAAAATAATTTCAGAACTAATATGATCAGTCTTTCTTAGAAGAAAACTGGTCAATAAAAGTTACTAATGCCAAGCCCTTACTTGCAGGTGATGGGGTGCTGCATCCACTTGTTGGTGGGTGACTCTGGAGTCCATGAAGGGAAGGCAGTGACAGCCCACCGATGACTGGAGGAAAAAGTAACGGATATGGTGCTGCTGGATAGTGAGTCATATGTCCATTCACTGCTGGTACTGGACATGTGCGGCTACTGGTTGTCATGTTAACAATTCACAGTGTGTAAATATTATGTTGCATCACTCCGGGCCAACAAGTATATATCTCAACTTGGGAATGAAGATGGCTGTCAGGCCTGCAGGTGCAGCTTGAGCTGGACAGCGTGATGATGAAAAGGTAATTCAGTTGATCAGGTCCATTCTATATTTCATCTCAGCTTCCTACTGTTCTTTTTACCAGGACATCCTTGCCCTGCAAATCATGGGCAGACAGTCTTCTTCTCTGGGTATCAGGGTGCAGTTCAGTTGCTTACGCAAATATTTTTCAGGGAGGACAGTTGCTCTCTACAGATGCATACTGGTACAGCCTGTGGGAAGAAAAAAACAACATATTGATCATAATATGCATATTTTTAATACATACACTGAAAAATATTGTATCCTTTTGCTACACTTGCTAAGTGATTACATGTTTACCAGCATCCTACAAGACTAGATTGCTGGCTACCTGAGGGTAAAATTCTCATGGTACTTAAGCTAAAAGCAAAACACCCATTACCTTGATTTTCCTGCCCAATGTGTTACACGAAAAGCAATTTCTGGTCAGACACAATCTTGCTTTGGAAACTGCCAGTTGACCGATAAAAAAAACCCCAAACCAACCTAACAACTTCTGAAAAATTTCCACAGATGTGAAAGCTTTCAGTTTCCCCATAGAAGCTACAGAATGGCTGACACAGAGTCTGCTTCAATGCCATGGCTCAGGCAGGGTACTGGGGAACTGTGTTTGAGGGTGAGACTAAGTGGTTTATCAATGATTGTTCTCACAGTTAGTTTATCTTGTCATTTAAGAGATCTCAGGGATCACTCTAATTTTTCTTTTTCTAGGGGAAATATCACCAAATAAACAAGCACTTGTTATTTCATACACTGGGTGAGTGATATGATGGCAATACGCTGCTTCCATGCTCTACTAGGGAACTCGCTTGCTCTCATGACTGTCATCTTCAACGGCATCCAGAGCTACATACATCTTCCTCCGTGTTTCACCCAAATGGCTGGTGCCTACCAAGGAGTCCTCATTTCCTGTCTCTCTACCAAAAGCCTCAGGCTCAGAACAGGGCATTTGGTCTGCTCTTCATAGCAGTGAAATTTGCTTATACCATAGCTGTTTAGGTCTATGTACAGCAAATGGTTGATCTTCTCAGAAATAACACTAGTAAGCCCTACTGGTTTCTTAAGAGCTACTGGGAAGGTTGCAACCACTTCGTATTGCAAATAATATTCCTGCGGTTATTTGTGTGGTGCTCCAGGCCAAAGCCAGTGAGCATTGCAGTTGGCTCCTGAGCATCACCTTGGCATGAGGAGTTACCCATCTACTCCAGCATAAGCTGAACCCACAGAGCAAACTCAAAAAACTGCTAAAAAACAAGGCAGTCTAAGGCTGCCTAATGGCTTTACTTTTTTTCCCCCAAGACAATGTGCTACACCTTTGCATCCGTTACAGTTAGAGATCACTAACAATATCCCCCTCTATATAGCATTTTTATTCCAAATTCGTTGAAATTATAGCCTGAAACCAAAGTAAAGAAGATTTTTTTGGGTAGGAAAATAAAGTCAGGAGTGAAATGACTTGTCAAGGTCACAAAGCAAAACCAATGCCAGAGGAGGGAAATGACAACACAACGTTGGCTATCGCTACTGCTACTCAGTCTACCAGTTGTAAGAATTCAAATGATCAAGAAAAGAAAAAAAAAAAGAAAAAAGTAAAAAAGGAAAACCACCCCAACCTGGAATGTATATGTTTGCTTGTCAGAGAGCACCAGAGTGTTTCTCCTCTGTGTGGAATACCGGCAAAGGTTACCAGCTGTGCATGTTTTCAGACAGGAATTTTTGCTGAGTGCAGCTTGCTTGGGGATAACAGAAATGTACCTTGTAAGTACTTGATAACTGTGTAAATTATGCACAAAATACCTTTAATGCTACTGGAGACAGACATATGCAGAAATGAGACTGTAACACAGAGGGTACAGAAAGCTAGCTCACAGCTGTCGGCCACTCCGAGCTTAAGGACCACCTGCCTGGAGACTGGTGAAACCAGGCAGATCTTCTGAGGAAGCCTCAACTGCCAAACTACATTGACTCATTAACTACACAAAATGAAATGCACCATCACAGGTGACTATTTTACCTAACTAAGAGACAGTGAAAGATAGGTATCAAAAGGAACATGCAGAAAACTAAAGCGATTCCACCAGAGCTGGTAAAAACACTACACTTCAAAATATTTACAAAAAAACCCCTCAGTCCCCAAACAGGGGAGGGATGTTGGTGAAAACCAGCCCTAGAAATCTATACATTAAATGGATCACACAACAAGGTCACCTATTTGTGAATTCTGTAGGACTTTGAAAATAAGATTTGTCTTATAAAATTATCCGATACCTTCAATTATGTTTCTATTAGCCAGAAAATTCAAAGCTCATCATAAATTATAAAAATTCACAGAACCACAATATTGGATAGATTTGTATATTTAAATGACAAGTATTCAGAAAAGAAGCAACTCCTTCATGACAGAGAGGAAAAAAGGGCACTCGGTGAAACTCTTCGGTCACTTCCTCACCTCTCTAGGAATGTGTTTTGGGATGGAGCTGGCGATGACAAAACACAGCAGAATTACAGCTCCTCAACATGCCAATCTATATGAAATATCCAGCAGTGAAAAAAAAAACCAACCCAAAAGCAGACTATGATCCTATATTTTTGCATGCTTATAATTTCATCTGAAGTGTAATTACATACTGAAATTACTAACAGAAAGCAAGTTTCTCTTGCCATACCCAAAACCTACCCTCCTTTCACTCTTCATGGCAGGAAATTTTCTGCAGATAGCTGTGCTGGAGATAAGCCTTAAGAATTTGTTCCTTTCCAAACTTCTTCAAAACTTTTCTCTGTTGTGATGGTTTAACCCTAGATAGGTGCCAGGTGCCCACCAAAGCTGTTCTATCACTTTCCCCACTAAATTGGACAGGGGAGAGAAATACAACAGAAGGCTCTCAGGTCAAGATAAGGACAGGGAGATCACTCAGCAGTAAGTATCACGGGCAAAACAGTTTTGGGAAAATATGTCCATGGGCTGCAAGTGGGTCTATGCTCCACTGTGGCCTTCATGGTTACATGGGCAGGGCCTGTTTCACCATGGGCTGCAGGGGAGTCTCTGTACCAGCAGTTGGAGCACCTCCCTTCTTCTCCACTGACCTTGGTGACTATAGAGATGTTCTCACAGTCTCGCTCTCTTCTTCTGCTGCGTTTTTCACACATGCACAGTACATTCTTGCCCTTCTCAAATACGTTAATCCCAGAGGCATTACCTCCATTGCTAACTGGCTCAGCCTTGGTCAGCAGCGGGTCCATCTCAGAGCTGACTGGCACTGGCCCCATCAGATAACAGTGGAAGCTTCTAGCAGCTTTTCACAGAAGCCACTCATATAGCCCTCCCTCCAAAAAAAAAAAACCTGGCTACACAAACCCACTCTATCTATAAATAAGGTAGAGGGAAGACAATGTAAAAGCTATAATACTCTAAACAGCATATCATTTCACTTCAAGTAATGTCCCTCAGGAGCAACAAGATGTTATAAATGTTTGCATGGCTGAACATCTATTTGATGATCAGGGAAGAAATTGTAAGCAGATAACTATGTTCCAGCAGCTCCAGCTTCTTGTAAAGAAGTAAACATCACTTGTGTTTTGCAGTTACCAGAGGACTTCAAGTCACCAGCTTTGCTAACAGAAATTACAGACTCATCACCTCCACCGCTGCAGAGCAGGTAACCTCACAAAATAAAAACTGCTGTAGCATAGGAAACCCTAAGATCAGTTGTCCTCATTCATGCCAATTCCATGGCACTGAAAACAGCTCCTAACACAAGACTTCACTTCTATCACCAGAATGACACTTTGGTGCCCCTCAACTCTCTGACGAAGATTCCAGCATTGGACATCAGTCACAAACATATAAGCTGCAGCGGGCTCAAGATGAAAACATTTCTTTTGCTCAACTAAACGTGCACTACAGCATAAAACACTGTTAAGGTACTGCCTGGGTACCAGCTTTGAGAATTAGACTCTCCTTTGCTGTCACTTGATATGGTAAAACACACCACAGCTGAAGGAGCATGTTCTCTCTGGACTGTGATACTTGCCCAGAAGCAACCCCCATCCTTTCCATACCATGTGGACCTTGAATGTACTCTCCTAAGGCTTACACCTGCATTCCCTTGAGGACAGACTAACAAGTTTGTCTTAAATGAGACAGAAAGAACCACCTACCACTGCTGAGGAGCAAGCCAAAATCACTACAGAGTGACCTTGGTGGTGGCTGAACACCCATTCATGTGAGGCAACAGTTTGGATTTCTGCCCTATACATGAGGCAGATTTTTTTAGAAAATGGCTGCCATCGGGGTACTTCAAAGGATCTAACCAGTATATGACAAAAATCCTCCTCCATTAGACTTGTCCCTAGTGACTGTTCGTTAAGTACAAGGCCCTTAGTATGAAAAGTATGGAAAAGGATCATACAGAAAAGTTTCTTTGAAGGCTCACCAAGAGATGATCGCATTGTGCACTACACTGCATTGAACAGCAGCCAATGACTCTTCTTTGACAGAACATATGCCTCTTTTTTTGGCTTTTACAAGCCTTTTATTGACTCGACTTCAGTGATAAAGCAGATGGCCACAGGGGAAGGAGACTACAGTAGCTCTAGCATAGAGTAGACAGAATATTTATCAGCTGCAGTTAATGCAGCAGGTGTACCTGTCTCTTCCACATTTCTTCTCAGTGTTTGTGTAGCTGAGCAGTAGTTTGAAACCACAAAGGTTCATATATAAGCTCCAAATTTTGCTGGATAAAGAGAGACCCAACTTTTCTTACTGCCTTCTAGTTTCCCATGCATTTTACACATGCTTCGCTGTAGAAAACAGATTTGCTTTCCACACATCTGTCAGTTCTCCTAGAATATGTTTAATGAATTGATTCTCATTCATTATATTGCTATTTAGCTTCCATTTGGTAGCAATATTTGGTAGCATTGTAACATAATCCATCCTTCTGTATTTTGCACTTGCAAAATATTTTATTTGAATTCATAAAATCTCTTTGCTGCTACAGGTGACTTTGATGCACAAAAACATCTGGATAGGCAAGAAGCCAAGCCAGGAGGTTTGGCTGATAGTCCTGTGCCAGTAGGAAGGTTATGCTCTATCCTTCCTTCTGCCAACACCACCCTGGCTCCACATTCCTCTTCTTCCCCTTTCACTGCCCATAGCAGGGAATGAAGTTGTCAGTATTGCAAGCAAAGTGGGATTTTTGCCTTTTTTTTGTCTTCCTTCACTTCTGAAAAAGCCAGTGGGGAGTTCTGCCCTACCTGCAGTAATGTCTGAAATTCAGCAGTCATTTTAAGATTAACTACAACTGTGGCACCCAGCACACATTTAAGCCATCTCTGCATTGTTCATCCATAAAGAACCACTGTTGCACTTGCTTTACAACTGGGGACAGAAGCACAGACACAGGAGAGGCACATTGACACGAGGACATGCTCTGCACAGAGCTGGGCGCTGGGGAATTTGTTGCTTCAACCCTGGCAGTTTGCAGCAGTTTCCCCCAAAGTTTCCAGGGCCACGGAGGAAGTCTCTTCTAAGCTCATTTCCCATTTTCTTGTCAATGCCAAAAATCCCCCATCTTTTAAATCTTAGGCTAACTACTAAAACAGGAACCTCTGGACTGTAAGGGCAGCCTGGGCAGTAAGAGGGGAGAGGCAAGTTGCTCTTCTCCCAGTAACAAAAACAATTCCAGAGAAATTTCACATGCAAAAAACCTTTCAACAATCTATTGCATCTTCTTCCCCAAGGGACAGAACTGTCAGAGTCCTTATTTATTAGGTGGCTTTGAGACATATTCTAATGCTGTTTTCAAAACAAGTCAAGATCTAATACTTTCGAGAACCCTTACTGTATTTAATGTATAGTTTCTATTGAAATCCCTGATTATGCATATGCTTTCCATTATGCTAGCTGATGGTGTTGCATTGAGTAGTACTGAATAATTCAGCAGATTTAGCGTGACTCAAGTGTAAATCAGTCAGATACAGAAACACGATAACTGCGCTGCCTTTAAACTCTTCAAAATTCATGGAAACTTATTTCATAAAGGGCTGTGCTCTGTTTTCCGCTGCTTCTCATTGACTGCGAGATATTGCATTTTTGTTTTCTTGGCTATCCAACGAGATTTAATTAAACAATAAACTAGTTACCGTGGCAGAACTGAAAAAAAAAACAAAAAAAGCCAAACAAAAAAACCAACCCTTTGGAGTGTTATGTTTCCTTTATTAGCATAGTGATGTGAAACTAAACAGAAAAAGCAATCTAATAACAAACATTCCTTTGAGAAGGGCTCCGGGAGCAAAAGGACATCCACTTATTGTTCAGCCCATCCCATTGGTCCATATACGGCAATAAAGGTACAATAGAAGGAAACAGGAAACAGACTGGCACATCTGCATTATCTTATTAGAGGCTAATGGATATCTGAGAGGAACATGCATCTGATGCTGAATAGTCTGTACCAATCTCCGAAGCAATTACTCTTAATTAGTGGATTCTGTTTATAGATGGAACTTAGTGTACCCTTCTGTATCAAAGAGATGCAGGCATCTGGAGAGAGATATGGTTTTCTTAAAGGGAAAGCACTACAGCACAATGTGAGGGTTGGGCTGGGGTGGTTTGGTTGGGTTTTTTTTTTGGCATATAAAAGCTCTCTGAAGCATAACATATTCTACTGTATTATTAATCAAAAGAGCATGCTGGTTTAAAAAGAGGAAAGAAAAAAAAAAAGACCATACTGTTAATCTCAAACTCTGAAAGTAAACACAGAAAGCTAATACTTGCATATGAATTATATGACAAAAACCACTTTGATGATAAGCAAATAAACAACTGAGTCTAAAATTTTCAACCGCTGGCCAAAGAGCTTTAAATAGCAGCTTAAGTCAGAAGAACAACATCTGCATTTTGTATCTGCCAAGTGTGCAGCCAAGAAAAGTAAACCACTCTATATGACCAGATGCATGAATAAAAAAGAGAATGCATGAAATAGAACTTCAAAGTCAGTTTATTGAAAAGCAGATCTGTAGCTCTTACATCCCATAGCCACAATTTTCATATTTTTAACTATAGGTGCAAGAGTTAGGGAGGAGGGAAGATAAATTGTTGTAACACAACTAAGGCACTCTTACTATGACACTTTTCCTACATCTTGGTATGTGAAATAGCTCTCTGCTGAGTGGCTGAATTCCTTTCCGTCAAAAAGCTGAAACTTGCAAAATTGGTTTCTTTTTTGTTTTTTTCTTTCTTTTTTGAGATTGTTCAGAGATAATTAATATAATTACCGCAATTGTTTATTTGAATATCCTATTGGGAAGTATAAAAAGGGAAGGGGAGGCAAAAGCATCTTTTCCCCTAAGCAGCTATGCTTCATATTGCCTGCATTGCAAATACACCCTGATATATGTCTGGAAAGAGAGCAAATCTAAATCTGAAAGGGGAAAAGAAGAAAAAAAGTGAGGCACAATGACACCCATTTATTTACACACCATACAACAGTACCCTGCTGTGCCAGCTATTGATTTTAGTGGAACTGAGAGTCCATGTTGGAGTAGCAGCTGTGAGTACATAGCCTGAATCCTCATATGGGAACAATACTCTATATGCAGAACAACCTATTTCAGCCACCCTTCATGTATAACATATAACATTAAAAACACACAGAGCTTACATTTCAAAATCTGAAAGCTGCTTTGGTTATGTGTTCCACAAAGGTTCAGGAGAGTTATTAATTTATTTGTGCTAGCACAATGAAGAGATGTGAAGGACTGAAAATCCATGCTTCATATGTCTGATATTCTACACACATGTGAGCTCTGTTCTATACTAACCATATTTAAGATCCTCCCACTGCATCAGGCAATTTCTCATTTTCTCCTGCTGTTTGCTGTTTTAAAGAGCTGTTTATAACTGAGGTGTGTAGTATTTGGGATTTTTCTTTTTGGGTTGGGGCAGTGTGGTGGGTTATTTTTCCACAGCTATCTGCATTCCTTGTTTCTTTCATTACTCAGCAGTTGCCAAAACTATACTGAGAAGTAAAGATAAATGGTCAGGTCAGGTGATGGGGTTAACAATTTACTGCATGTACTGCCCCGAGAGCCAGATATAGTAGAATTGGCTCATGTTTATGTACAGGATGAGAAGTTGATTTCCTGTGCAGCGGCTTTCAATCACCTCTGTAAGGGACTCTTGCCATTTTCTGCAGAGAATTCAAGGGGCTCTGAATACTTTCTGTGCTGGCATATAGGATACTTTGCTTCGTAACTAAATGCATTCCTTACTTAGTCAGCCACATTCCAAAAATCTCAATCGACAGTTAAGAAAATTAGTTCTCTTTCATATATAGAAACCAAAAGGAGCGTAATGGAGCTTCCTACTCCCTAAGCTTAAGTGACTTTACAATCCATTTTGTAATGCTTAAAATTGCTCCTTCAGTGGAATCAATGCATCTGTTTGTGCACAGCCATCTCTGTTGGTCCTTATTAATGTTTCTAAGGATACAAAACAGTAACTCCATATTGAGAATATCCTATATAAATGACTGTCACATCGGCTACAGAGATTTAGGAGAGATTCATCACACCAAACCTGTGGGGTTAGGTGCTTTTTGTTGTGTTTTGGTTTGTTGTTGGTTTTGTTTGTTTTTTTTTCCCAAACTGAAGCTGTTTCCTTGTGTCTGCTTATTCCCAAACTCAAAAGGGGGGAAAAAAAAAAATCTCTCAAACACAACTCAGATGATCTCCAATTTAAACAGCACGGGGCAGCCAGCAAAACCAGCTCTTACAAAGCATGCAGGTAACTCAAGTTACATATAACAGAAACTCCAATATAAAGCTTTCCCCACCCAAGGTGCTATACCTACTGCTTTAGTCTTGTTCTCTGACTACATTTTTTTTCCAGCATGTTTCCTTTGCTCCTGCACAGTTTCTGCCTAAAATTCAGAAAAAATAGACTGGGCTTTGCAATGCAAATTGTCCTTTACAGTCCTATTTGTCCAACTAGATTGTTTCGATCCTACCTGCTTCTATGCAAGATGGCAACCAATGAAGACAAAAAGTCATCACTGATATGTCCCTTGAGCTCCCTTCTCATCCTCCAGTCAAGGCAAAGAAAATGAACCACAGATAACAAAGACAAGTTCCAACCAGCACCAACATGCTTCTAAGATTTGGGAAGATTTACACAAGCCAATGGGTAGCACCTTAAACTGGTAGTGCACCCATCTATCTACAAAGAAAATGTACCATTGCTTATCTCTGACATTCACAATGAGTCATGCTTCACATCCAGAAAAAAATATCTTGCATTGAAAGTCTTCCCTTTAACTGACAACTAATTGGTCTCTAACTCTGGCTACAAGGTACTTCAAGATAGCATCACATTGATTCCCAGTCAAAGCACTTTTTTTGTGAGAAGGGCTCTTGGAAAGAGATGGGAGGCCAAGGGAAGGGAGACTGCGTAAGCAAGGGAAACCACATCCTGCTGTCTATGTTCAGTAACGTCATCCAATATTACAGGATGTACAGATGCTTACAAGCATGCCACTCTCTTCCCCAGCGGCATTACAGCTAGGAGGATGTAGGGGATCTATCTGAAGATTCTCAAGCATGTTCTCAGAGTGCTCACCCTTAATTTTCTAGCTGATGTGAAACATGCCATTGTGACCAATGGCAAATATAGCACTTACCGTCACTGCAACTACTAAAAAGGCCTTATACTGACTGTTTATAACCTTTAAGAGGCCTCTGAGATCAGTAAGAGGGGTCAAGTGATGTTATTGTTTTGGTGACAGACAGAAGATTCCTCGTAAATGATGTTGCCCTGGGAATCATTAAAAGAATGGAGTATTTCATCTGTTCAGAAGCTCTAGAGGGGAAAAAGCTTTGGAGGGCAGCTCCTTGACAGAGAAATACATCTCTTTGGTAGGCCAAAACTCTGCGGTCACAACGAACACTGTAGGTGAACCACTGAAACTGGATGACAAGATACTTCAGTAAAGAAGAGCACAAAGACATGCACAACCAGTGGTAACTTTTCCTGGTGACAGTTAGTGGGTGCTCGTCTCAAAACCCCAAGCATTGAAGCCAGCAGTCAGGACAGAAGCTCATCAGATGCTCTGTAAGTGGCAGGTGCTAAAAATTGTTGATGGCTATGCTTTATCCATACACTAATGTAGGTGACACAAAGTTACTGTAGGCTAATACTGGTAAGGATCAGGTAAAATCAGATTTGTAACATCTGGTGTTAAACTTCATTGCATAAGACATTGCTAGAGATGACTGTCTCAGTACAGAAGCAAGTCTTATTTGTCTCTTCAGCCTGAGAAGCCTTGGTCATGATTAAGCAAAGCAGCATACCATCTCCCTCCCTGAGGTCAGTTGGGTAGTCTTCCTCTGCATAGAGCCATACAGGATACCTTTATTGGCACAAAAAATGGTACCTAGTAGTCAATTTTAGGCAGCCTGGATGTTAATCCATAATTGCAAATCATGGCATTAGACTTGCCTTCATTGACAAATTAAGGAAGAAAAAACTCTAAACCTTCAGTGTCCACTCATTCTTAGTTCAATACTTAAACAGCCAGTAAATACAGATCTTATGGTGCCTCACTATGGCACAGATGTGCTGCCTGGAAGCATACTGAAGAAAGGTCAGTGCAGTACAAAATCTTCACACACTATGGAAAACAACCAAAGACTTCAGCAGTCATCAAGATAAACACAGAGGAAAATAAAATCCTACTTAATTTGGAAAACATACACTTCAGTGGATAGCTCTGCCTTAATTCAGCATACTTTATATGCCACACAGAGAAGGATCCTTCAAGAGTCCATTGCAAAGAAAAATTCTGCTCTCTGGAGTAATCTAAACTCATTGTTATGATGAGCATGTGGATTCACTCACAAAATTAATAAAGTTCATTCAGAATGCTGTCCGAGAAACCTGAATGCAGGTTTTGTTAGGGATGTGCCCACACTGTGAAATGATGAAGCTTCTCAATCTGCCAGAAAGAGTTAAGAGACAACATGCTATGCTAAGGAGGGGTAGGTTCAATCTGTTAGCAGTCCATTTTTTTTGCACTACGAGGCTGGAAATTCTGCTTCCTTGCAGTCAGAGATGTTTGAATCCTTGCTGCACCCCCTTTGCCAAGTAAGGAGGGTGATTCAAGCAGAATAGGTGAAAAATAGGGTTCAAGCATTGCTTGTGAACTTCATTTATGAATACTAGTCTGTCGGACTAGAGGTGCATCTATCATCTTAATATCACAGAGGTGTGGACACTGTGCTAACACAAAATAACTTAACACACGTAATTTATAATCTTTTGTTATATATGGCAAGTCTAGTAGTATGTCTGCTGAAGGGTTCTGTAATTCCTCTGAGTTATTAGAGTCTTCAGTCCTACTTTACCCAGAAGATGACATTTCTGCTGTCTACTTCAGGCTACCGAACCTTCACTTATTACATATCACAAGTTCCAATATTCCCAGTAAGACTCCCCACGGGTCAGCAGAATATGCCAGAGGGCTGGTGAAGATTATGAACATTTATTTTAAAACCTCTGTTCTCTGTAGCTCCCTGTCACAAGAACAATAGGGTAGCAAAATCAGGAACAAGCGCAGCCATTAACTAGGAGAGGACAAAGCCATACAGTGGATTGCAGAACAAAAATAGCATTTTTATTGTCAATATTTTGCTTAACAGGGAGCCAATAAAGCAATTGCAAAATGCTAATAGTATGCTGAGATAACACTGCAGATGAAAGTACCTTTGCAGTTGTCCTCTGAATCATCTGAAAATGTTGCAAAACCTTATCAGTCAGGTCATAAGGACAAAGGTGCTGTAATCAATCATGGTAGCCACAAAACCAGCACATCTCTCTGCATCCTAGCATATTCAGAAGATCTGTCTCCTAGAATTATTCTGCTAGACATGCTAGACAGATGGATTACATCATCAGAAAGATGAAATCAAACTATGACCTTATATTTCACTTCCAAAAGCAACTGAACAGGAGCCTAAACACTGACAAAATTCAAGGAGATTTGTGTTGTACACGCCAATAGGACTTTAGGTACAATGCAAAGGTGTTCTTGCAGCATAAGCAAGTTTGAATTAATTGCACAGCAATCATTCATAACCAGCCCATCTCTGAAAGTATCTTTCCACTGGTAAATGCAAGACAACTTTCTTACTTCTGTGGATAAGGAAGCTACCTTGAATTACTTCACGTTTACTCTGCAGGAAGAAGTTGCATGTAGACTCTCAGAGATGGAGACAGGTAATATAGCACCATGTGGCAGTTAGACCTGCCCAAATCTACTGTCATGTTTTAACATTTTAGTCCTAACCAGTTCAACCTGGACCCACATCAGGGGCATCATTTAGGCTCTGCATGTTTTGGGATCACTAATCTTTCAGATTCACTGGCAAAGTAACATATTAAAATTATTAATTTTGAAAGCATTAAGGAAAGTAACAGTGACCATTTTCATCATTACATCATGAGATTTCAGTTAATTGTAAAGTTGACAGTATCTGGAATCCCACAGGAGTTGTTGCACTTTGCTAACAGTGTCAAAGACAATTCCTGTGGAATGACGATGTGGTCAGGCAGTGCTTCTTCCAACTGATTCTGAGCCGTCATGAGCACAAAAGCAGTAAGGTTACTCATACTCATCAACAAGATGCCCATAGCTGCAACCTCTAACCCACACAGGCCAATTAATGTAAGCCAGTAAAGAAGCAGTGCTCACAAAGCTCCCAGAAGCACTTTCCCCACTGCAATGACACGAGCCAAGCCTAGAATGCTGCTGAGTATAACCCAGAGCAGCCCCGTCTCCTGGTACTGACAATTGCGTCATTGCTGCAGTAGCCCGTCCTTCCTTTGTGCTTACCAGTCAGTGCATTCTGAGTCACTGTCAGGTACACTGCTTTTGTTCTGTAATAATATCACAAAATCATACAGAATAGAAGGGGCTGGAAAGGACCTCCAGATGTCATCTAGTCCAACACCTCTGTTCAAGTAGTGTCACCTCAATCAGGGTGCACAGGAACATGTCTATGCAGGTTTTGAAAACCTCCAGAGAAGGGAGGCTTTCCACACCTTCCCCCTCTGAGGCAGCCTGTTCCAGGGCTCCCTCACTCACAGAAAATAAGTTTTTCTCTCATTTCAACTGGAACTGCCTGTGTTCCAGCTTGTGCCTGTTATGAGGAAAGCAGCCTTTCCTCATAAGAATGATGTTCCAGTCCCCTGATCATCTTGGTGGCCCTGTGCTGGACTCTCTTAGAAATTCTCTGACCCTCTTGAGCTGGGGAGCCCAAAAGTGGACACAAGACTCCAGATGAGGTCTCATCAGGGCAGAGTAGAGCGGAAAAATAGCTTCCCGTGACACGCTGGCTACACTCTTCTTGATGTACTCCACAATTCCATTGGCCTTCTTGGCCACAAGGGCATATTGCTGGCTCATGTTTAGTTTGCTGCCCACCAGCACTCCCAGGTCTCCCTCCCTAGAGCTGCTCTCCAGCAGGTCAATCACCAGCCTGTACTGGTACATAGGGTTGTTCTTCCCAAGGTGCAAGACTCTTCACTTGCCGTTGTTGGACATTGTGAGGTTCTTTTCTACCCAACTCTAAAGCCTGTGCCAGAGAGCTTGAGAGTACCTTGTTCCCAAGTACCTTGTACAGCATGCTATATCTTGTATACTTTCCATACCACCTTTATTATGTGTCTGGCAATCATCCTTCCTCAGTGGAGTAGAATGACCTTACCAAGGCTTTTCCTGCATGACTTCTACAACAGCACTTCACAAAACAGAATCCAGTAGTCTAATGCACCACAAAGGTCACAGAAGAGAAGCTAGAAGCCAGGAAGCCCTGGCTGGGTGCCCAAGGCTGATAAGACTATCTTATATAAGCATGCAAATACCAGCAGCAGAGTAAAGCACATCTTTGACTTGGGAACATCAAGGTAGACATGTACGTAACAGAGTGCTTTTCCAACAGAAGCTGAAGTTTCATCAACAGATGCACAGGTTGGGGGAGCAACGGAATTAAACTGCAAGGGGAAAAAAAAAAAAAAAAAGAAGATCTTAGCTAGTCAGACCCATTCAAAATCCACTCATGACTTTTGTGATTAAAATCAGGCCAAAAAAAAAAAAAAAATCACCAAACAGAAGAGTCCAGTCAGAGATGGCTTAAAAGGTGTATGATGGGTCAAGCATGTCCCACAATACTATTCTGGGTGCATCCTCTTCCTGGCTAGTCATGAGTTATGGCTCTGTGTGCCAAATGGGTCTCAGATTATTATATAGGGTCTCACTAAGCACCATATGCTGAAGCAAATCAGAAGAAAAAGCAATTTAAGTGTCTTCAAAATGATGCATAAACAAGAGAATGCAATAAAAATGCCTGCTAATGGAAATAATACCTCAAAGTAAGTGAATCCTGTAAAGGCTGTCACTTCCTTTATACAAACTGTAGTTCTTGAAGATATACTGCCCATGTGGATCTTAGGACAAAGTTTTCCAATTAGCAATGTTGAGTCCATCATTCAGGGACTGTGAGATGGAGAGAATCGCAGCTGATACGCACTGTGTATCCAGGTTTACAAGGGAGAGGGGAAGGAAGCCAAAGCAGGAGGAATCACAAATGTGTTGGGCACAGTCACTGACAGGTGTGAAGATCCCCCTCTGAGGAACACAAAGCTCATGTGTGCTGTTAAGAGATATACGATGGCACCCCGGCCTACTTAAATATTTAAAATGAAAAGTGACTAAATTGTGTGGAATATTAATAAATTCAGTGATATATTACACGCAACATACCTGACTGAAAGACACATGAAACAATGTTCCAAGAAAAATGATACAGAGCTCTAATAGAGCAAGAGATGGAAGAGATACTGAAGAAGATTGAGAAAAAGCATCCACCAGATCATTCCTTTACACAAATCACTGCATTTACAACATGGACTAAGTATTTTCACATTCATGCAACAACTCTTGACTCAGGGTTTGCCAGAAAAAATCATGCGTGGGTTTGGGGTTTTTTTTAATAATATACACTAAAATTTAAGAGATATATTCCTAAAATTATAATGGGAGCACATGTGTTGAAGAAAACCATAGGATCTCCTCCCTTGTAACACATTTTATAACCACAGTAATAAGCTCACACCATGGTTTTACCATGTCAAAGCTCAGACAATTTTTTCTGCCTGTGTTTGAACAGTAATGAAAGGTCTTAATAATACTGTCTTTATAACAAGAGCGTAAGGGTTTTGAAACAGAAATATTTATTATCTCGTACAAAGAAAGTGGAGAAAACAGCCTCCTCATGTCAGACCTAAGCAAAAACCAAATGGTCTAGAAGTAGAATACTATGAAAATTTGAGAAATGCTATAGTGAGAACTTAAATTCCAGTCTAGCATTTGATTTAGTGATAATCCTGCAAAAACGGTTCTGTATCTGATAAACACAGGTTTAGGATCCAGTTGTTGACACATTGTAAGGAAATGAAACACATTCTGCATATATGAAGTTCACATTTTTCTGGGTGAAACAAAGCACACTTGTATCTCATTTCTCTAAGGCACCCTTTAAAGCTGTAAGGAGAACTGAAAGTCACCTACATGAAGCAATATTGTCCAACGTGCTAAAAAGATCTGAATTAAATAGCTTGGCTTGACTGTCACATCTGCTCTTAAGCCTTTGAAAAATAAGGAAACCCAATGTGAGACTTAAACAACAAACCCAAGGCACACAATTCCTTGACATTACAACTCTGCCTCACATACCTCACCACAAAAGTAGGTTACCCACTGAACCTCTTTGGGTCAAGCAAAATAGAAAGCCCTCTATTAAAAATGAGTGGGGACGGAAAGTTCAGCAGAACATCACCAATCCCGATTAACAACAAACACAATAATATATTCTGCTTTAAGACGTTCTCTTTCACAGAAGAAATAGTAATGTTAGCAGGTCTTGCAAGTGGGGATGAAGGCACCAGGTCCACATCCTCCTGACCAAAATCCATCATTTAGCCATCTACCAGCTAATCAAGATTACTTTGTCCCTCAGTTTTTAAAAGCAGGTAATTCTGAATAATTATGTTACTGAGTGGTCCTGAGTATGACTGAATTGCAAATGCATCCAACAGGACACTAAATTTTATCATTTTAAACATGCATACAGTTAAAAGGAGGGAAAAAAAAAAAAGTACACTTTTTCAAAACAACGTAGAAAATTACATAGCAACGGTGTAAAAGCTTCTGGACAATTTCCTTTCCCTAGCCTCCAATGGAAGGTTTATTCCAGAGAGACAACCCTCAGCAGACAAAGCCTGGTTGTAAACATAGGAACACAGGAATTGCTGTACTGGGTCAGATTAATAGTCCATTTAGTTCAGTAACCTCTCATTTGACAGCAGCCAGCATCAGATGCTTCAGGGAAAGGATGAACAAATCTCTAAGAGAGCAATTACAGAAAAACTTTCCCATAAATTTTTTTTCCATCGTCTACTGGATGGCTTATGCCCTGTAACAGGAAACTTAGTCTTTTTTGTTTGTTTTTGCTAGCCTGAATAATAAAAATAATGCTAAATAATACCCCATGTATTTAGGATATCTTCTATATCTATATTCCATATGTTTTTAATCCTCCAAATTGTTGGCCCTAGCAGAAATGAGAGGCACCAAGTTTCAACATGGCCAGTATGCTGCTTAAAATAATATCCTGCTATGCTTTTAAATAACTCTTGTTTTCCCTGGATGATCCTGTGTAGTTATAGGACCTAGTATAGCATAGTAAAAGAGAAGTTAAGTGGATGTAACTCACTTTCTCCAGGAGTACCTGCTGCTCTGTTTTTCTCACAGTATACTGTAGTAATTCCTCAGAGAGAGGCTTAGAGAAGGCAGAAATGCCTCCAAATTCCCTCCCTCAACCCAAACGTTTCACATTTCCTATAGGACTGATAGCAGTTTGTCAAATTGTTCATCTTAATTGGTAGTATACACTTCTTTGAATGTCACTCATCTGGTTAACAGCTTCCTTAGATTTCAGGGTGAACACTTTTCAGGACAAGAAAAGAAAAATTAACTCTTGAACAACAAGTCAAGAGTAACAAGTCATTTCTCTAATTAAGGCATTGACTTTCTTCTAACATTGCACTAGAATTATCCATATAGTCATTTCAATGTTAAAAACTGAGGTAAATATTAGTAAAGAAACAATTACATCAATTAATAATAGCAGCTGACAGATAAAAACTACCAAAAAGACTCCAAGTGTCCCCTAAACACAATGCCAGTTTTCAAATGAAGGCAGAAGAGGAATAATATGGACTCAAGTTGTCCAAAAACTTTATTTGCATCTGCAAGTAAACACCTAGGCTCTGTAAATGTCGAGTTTGCTGCCTGCCGTCCTCTCAGCAGGTCCACAGCAAGCAGCTAAGGAGGAAGCTCCAGGCAAGCAGGGACAGGAGCTCTTGGGCAGTCTGCCTCATGGTTTGACCTCTGGATGGCTTTTGGGTCGCTTGCAATTCATTCCTGCTGGCTAAAGGCTGTGAACTGTCTCCAGGTTTTCAGGAAAAGGCTGAACATTTGCAACTTTTGTTAATATATTCACACTGTCCACACCCATATGTCTTTGAAAGTCACCTCAAACATGAATAGAACCCATATGGACAAGAATTATCCTAAATTATTTCAGCGACCATGTTACTTTTGGTTAACTGTCTTTTGCCAAACCAAAGAATTTTCATCTCTGAAATTAACTTCCAAATTTAAAAACTTTTTTTTAAAAAATAGCATAAGTTCAAATAGATTTAGGTGACAGCAATTCTCCAAAAGTTATTGCCACAAATAATACCAGCATAAGAAAATTGTCCTTTTGAAATCAAATGTGACAGAATGCCTGAGCAAGGGATGATTATGTGGGATATCTATTTTTCTTTAATTTTAATTTTTAAACACCACAGTGTGAATATCATAACTTTAGGCTTCCCCAGTGTCACCTAAAATTCCATTCTCCCGTTCAGCTCCATCTATACAGAGGCATAGCAGAAACTGTAAGAGTCTGGTCATTGCTTGAGATTCAGGTTGAAGGAGGAATTAAATGAATCTGTGTGACCTCCTCACAAGTATGAAAAGCAAACACTATCACCTATCAGGCAGAATAGCGAGGAACAACATTCCTGATCTCAACATCTCTTTTCAAAGTGGGTAGTATAGTCTTGTCTTATGCAGTAGGTGAGGTGGAGTAAAATGGATACATTCAGGGGTTACAAATGTCCTATGATCTTAACCTTTTTTATTCCCAGAATTTAGGAGACGCTTATCCCAGCATCAACAGAGTCAAAAGCTCAAAATAACAGTGTTCCACTATAGGCAAAGGGAAAATGCTAAACAGAAACAATAAATCAACCAGCTTAACTCGCATGGCTCGAAAAAGGGACAATATATAAGAAGTAAGTTCAAAAATACCACTTCTGAGAAACATCAATTGGCCTGAAATCTTAAGTTTAGGGAAAAAAAAAAAAAGTTGTGACAAGTAATCTAAACAAATGTTAGAAGTGAAATTTGACAAAGATAAAATATCTGCCAAACACCCAGAACATAAATGAAACTGCCATTCAGTCAGGGCCAAATAAAACAAGATGTAGCCAGGCAGTTTCTGAGAGAACAGTAAGGGCATTGTTAGTTCTTCTTATAGACCTCCTTTCTTCTGGGAAAAAAAAAAAAAAAAGGAAAAGTGTGTCTCCATTTCAATATACACCTCAAGCTCTCTGTATTTATCTGTGAAAGAATGGAGACTGGGGATTTGCCCTATGGTTTCTGCTAAGTAGTGGGGTGTTGCACAGGCTGGAGGTTTCTGAGGACCAGAGGAGAAGATGGGAAGACACAACAAGGGAAAGTCCAGTAGGAGGAAGAAGAGAGTTTGCAGGAACAGTAAGCTCATCTGAAACTTCTGGAAAGATTTGTGGATAAAGCCTAATTAGTTTCAAAGTCAAATTAGTATTTTAAATAAAAGACCTCTTTATTAAACATTAACCATCTCATCTGTCCAGGGACTGTGCTGAAAGTCACAGGTTACAAAATGAACATATGTAAGGTCTTTATACTTCTAACAAACAATAAATCAATTTTTCCCCATAAATTTCCTAACAAAGAATGAAAATACAGCACAGAGAGTACAATACCAAAAAAAAACCAAACCACAAAATCCCCCAAGAAACTCCAACCTGTAAACTGCAAGTTTTCTGAAAAGTATTTTGATAATTTCAGAAGCAAACAGTAAAACCAGCATATTTCCCACTTCAAGCCTCATTTTAGGACCAAAAGGATAGAGAAGTACATCTATTTAATCACTGAGGAGAAAACAAAAGAAAAAAAAAAAAAGGCAAAACAAGAGTACAGAAGAATGCCCATGAACAGAAACCAAAACAAATTTTGGAAACATAAATACGCTTTAAACGTTAGAGACACTGACATGTGTTTCTCTGTTCATGGCAACAATTCAGAAAGATTAAGTTCTGAAAGTGGTACACTTACTTCCAACTCACAGCTCTTCAGGATAATCACCCTTCTGTGACTGTTTAACATGGTGTCTATTTATAGCAACTTTTTTTTTGCAACCATTATGGTATGGATATTAAACGAACAGGCTCACAGAAATACAGTACTAACCAACACCAGTGACTGAATAAAAGACACTTTTGCTTGTAATTTCAGGAGCTTCAAGATTTTTCTTGGCTGCATTTGCTGCGCATGTTAGGAGAGCCTAGGAGTAATGCTGGAAGTATGGCTTGTGACTGACTCAGAAGTGCATAAACCACAGCACGAACACTGCTTAAAACTACAGCTAACGTTAGTGGGGAGCACTCACGTTCATGCCTAGCCTCCTGACCATCCAAACCAGCACAGTCTGTGGGGTGGCAAAGGCTCACACCCCGACCCACTGCTCCTGGGAACAACGGCAATTCTCCCCCCTGTCCAGCTGCAGACTTCAAGCAACAGGCTTCCTACAGAAAGGAGATTCCTACAATATACTAAGCTATCCCTTCCCTAAAGCATCCCAGTAATTAGAGGAACTCTGCCGAGAAGCAGATCTGTCATTGCCACTTCTCTGAAGCACATGGTCACTTGCTACTGCTGCATACCTACAACAAACTACCACACACTGCAGTGCTGCATGAAGGGCTCATCAGTACCAGAGACCACCCTGACAGAGGTGAGGACAGATCTCTCAAAGCTCACCCGAACCTGCAGGTCTCACGATAGGCATACCCAAAGATGTACAAAGCTCAGCAAACGAGAAATTCCAAATTATCTCACACATGCCTGGATCAAGTTCCTTCAGTTACAGGACAACACCTTCTGTGGACTACAGGTTCAGGGCAAAACATTTCTTCCCCCATGTTGGGTTCACTGCTTGCCTACTGAGAATATCCCAGGCCTCACACATCTGGCAGAGGAGTCCTCCAAATCATCATCAGGCTCACCTGCACAGGCAGCCCTGCTAACTCACTCCACCTGCTTGTGCTAATGATGCTGCAGCTTCCAGCAAAGAGACAGCACCCAAACTTCCAAGATTTATCTGAATTAACATATATACATTCTCAAAAGACACACTGTTTTGCAAGATGGTTTACATCCTCAGACACAAAGAATCCATCATTTTAGCCTCATCTTAAATCATAGCTATTTCCTCACAAGTGTCTCTTGTGTTTCTTTACAGGCTGATTTTAGTTGCATTGCATTTTAATTAATTGTACACATGACAACTGGATTTTACACGAATCCACTTTAACAATTTTCAGCCCCAAACAGCTCTCAGTCAGATTTTAAAAGAAGTCCAGCTTTCTCTTTTTATAAATACAAGTCACAACAAATTGAGGGAAGCCTAAATGTTTTCTGATTTGTTTACAGGATGGACATAGTTTTACATTTCACTATGACAAACATGGTTATGGGTAAAAAAAGTATTTATTTTAAAATCTAATTGTTGATTTAATATTTATCTTAAACATACTAACCAAAATCCATAATTTGAGTGCATTAATTACCAATTAACATTTAAACCCACCACATGTTGGCCATCACTGGTTTTACTATTTTAAAAAAGCGAGTCTGTCAGGAACACCAGGGCCTGGAGTCTACATCAGGAAGGAGTGGCCAAGTGCTGGACCATGGGGCAAGCACACACTCTTGCTGCTGCAAATCCATTCCACTAACAAGCAGCTGGTATGAAGCTGGTATGAGCCAAGGTTGTAAACACCAAGTGNAAAAAAAAAAAAAGGAAAAGTGTGTCTCCATTTCAATATACACCTCAAGCTCTCTGTATTTATCTGTGAAAGAATGGAGACTGGGGATTTGCCCTATGGTTTCTGCTAAGTAGTGGGGTGTTGCACAGGCTGGAGGTTTCTGAGGACCAGAGGAGAAGATGGGAAGACACAACAAGGGAAAGTCCAGTAGGAGGAAGAAGAGAGTTTGCAGGAACAGTAAGCTCATCTGAAACTTCTGGAAAGATTTGTGGATAAAGCCTAATTAGTTTCAAAGTCAAATTAGTATTTTAAATAAAAGACCTCTTTATTAAACATTAACCATCTCATCTGTCCAGGGACTGTGCTGAAAGTCACAGGTTACAAAATGAACATATGTAAGGTCTTTATACTTCTAACAAACAATAAATCAATTTTTCCCCATAAATTTCCTAACAAAGAATGAAAATACAGCACAGAGAGTACAATACCAAAAAAAAACCAAACCACAAAATCCCCCAAGAAACTCCAACCTGTAAACTGCAAGTTTTCTGAAAAGTATTTTGATAATTTCAGAAGCAAACAGTAAAACCAGCATATTTCCCACTTCAAGCCTCATTTTAGGACCAAAAGGATAGAGAAGTACATCTATTTAATCACTGAGGAGAAAACAAAAGAAAAAAAAAAAAAGGCAAAACAAGAGTACAGAAGAATGCCCATGAACAGAAACCAAAACAAATTTTGGAAACATAAATACGCTTTAAACGTTAGAGACACTGACATGTGTTTCTCTGTTCATGGCAACAATTCAGAAAGATTAAGTTCTGAAAGTGGTACACTTACTTCCAACTCACAGCTCTTCAGGATAATCACCCTTCTGTGACTGTTTAACATGGTGTCTATTTATAGCAACTTTTTTTTTGCAACCATTATGGTATGGATATTAAACGAACAGGCTCACAGAAATACAGTACTAACCAACACCAGTGACTGAATAAAAGACACTTTTGCTTGTAATTTCAGGAGCTTCAAGATTTTTCTTGGCTGCATTTGCTGCGCATGTTAGGAGAGCCTAGGAGTAATGCTGGAAGTATGGCTTGTGACTGACTCAGAAGTGCATAAACCACAGCACGAACACTGCTTAAAACTACAGCTAACGTTAGTGGGGAGCACTCACGTTCATGCCTAGCCTCCTGACCATCCAAACCAGCACAGTCTGTGGGGTGGCAAAGGCTCACACCCCGACCCACTGCTCCTGGGAACAACGGCAATTCTCCCCCCTGTCCAGCTGCAGACTTCAAGCAACAGGCTTCCTACAGAAAGGAGATTCCTACAATATACTAAGCTATCCCTTCCCTAAAGCATCCCAGTAATTAGAGGAACTCTGCCGAGAAGCAGATCTGTCATTGCCACTTCTCTGAAGCACATGGTCACTTGCTACTGCTGCATACCTACAACAAACTACCACACACTGCAGTGCTGCATGAAGGGCTCATCAGTACCAGAGACCACCCTGACAGAGGTGAGGACAGATCTCTCAAAGCTCACCCGAACCTGCAGGTCTCACGATAGGCATACCCAAAGATGTACAAAGCTCAGCAAACGAGAAATTCCAAATTATCTCACACATGCCTGGATCAAGTTCCTTCAGTTACAGGACAACACCTTCTGTGGACTACAGGTTCAGGGCAAAACATTTCTTCCCCCATGTTGGGTTCACTGCTTGCCTACTGAGAATATCCCAGGCCTCACACATCTGGCAGAGGAGTCCTCCAAATCATCATCAGGCTCACCTGCACAGGCAGCCCTGCTAACTCACTCCACCTGCTTGTGCTAATGATGCTGCAGCTTCCAGCAAAGAGACAGCACCCAAACTTCCAAGATTTATCTGAATTAACATATATACATTCTCAAAAGACACACTGTTTTGCAAGATGGTTTACATCCTCAGACACAAAGAATCCATCATTTTAGCCTCATCTTAAATCATAGCTATTTCCTCACAAGTGTCTCTTGTGTTTCTTTACAGGCTGATTTTAGTTGCATTGCATTTTAATTAATTGTACGCATGACAACTGGATTTTACACGAATCCACTTTAACAATTTTCAGCCCCAAACAGCTCTCAGTCAGATTTTAAAAGAAGTCCAGCTTTCTCTTTTTATAAATACAAGTCACAACAAATTGAGGGAAGCCTAAATGTTTTCTGATTTGTTTACAGGATGGACATAGTTTTACATTTCACTATGACAAACATGGTTATGGGTAAAAAAAGTATTTATTTTAAAATCTAATTGTTGATTTAATATTTATCTTAAACATACTAACCAAAATCCATAATTTGAGTGCATTAATTACCAATTAACATTTAAACCCACCACATGTTGGCCATCACTGGTTTTACTATTTTAAAAAAGCGAGTCTGTCAGGAACACCAGGGCCTGGAGTCTACATCAGGAAGGAGTGGCCAAGTGCTGGACCATGGGGCAAGCACACACTCTTGCTGCTGCAAATCCATTCCACTAACAAGCAGCTGGTATGAAGCTGGTATGAGCCAAGGTTGTAAACACCAAGTGAAATAAATCCCTACAGCTGCTTCTAGATACTCAAGAAAGGAATCCTAAGAAATATACACACACAAAAAAAGAGTGTATACAATTCACAAGCACAAGTTTTCCACACCTACAGAATGGTTCTCAAAGGGCTATCTATCTTCTACTTCCATCTAACAAATTCCAAGATTCAATGGAGAGAAATCCCAGCTAAGGACCATGCATTTCTTCAGTTCCTTTCTTACCCTTAGACCAAAAAAGCCAACTAACAGAGGCACACATAGGGCTAGCAGCTGGAGGCTGGAAATGAGCCTCACGAAGTAAGCAAGGCGCAGGCTAGAGAGACCTGTGCACAGGTTATAGGGTCAGTCACCTGGAAAAACTGTTTTACTTAAGAGTTAGAAGTGAGAGGGCTACAAACCATGACTTCTCCATAAAAGAACATGTCAGAAAGATCACAAAACAAGTATTCTTTTTCTTTAGGTATTAGTAAGTAAGGAGATGACTGTATCACACAAGGGAAATCCCAAGGCTGCACCTCACCTCATCTCAACGGGACTTGAGAAGAAACACTGGCAGGCTAAGGAACTTCAATGCTTTCTAATCTAATCTCAATAGGATTTAAGGGCTCTCTGAGGGAAGTATTCCCATCGGGGGTTAGGCAGACTCATACTTCTCAAAAATTTGGGCCTGGATTACGTCCATCTCAGAGAAGCAGCTCCTCAAAGGTCAAGATAAGAAGGTGCAAGCATACTTCTTTCTTCAGCAGCTTCAGCTTATTGTTTATAGACTGCATGGGAAAAATAAATCCAGTGACCATATTGCCTGTTTTGTATTTTAATTAAGTAAGTGCCTGGAAATAAGTAATAGGGTTTTTTTCACTGCCTTCTCTTGCTAGCTGCCCAACCACAGTCCCTCCTTACAATCATGTCATGGATCAAGATATTCATTAAATACAAACAAAAATCCTACAGGCACGAAAGCTAATTAAAATGCCTCTACCAATTTAACCTTTGCTTTTCTTCTTAGAAATAAATTCTCATTTGACACAATCCTCGATATTCTGTAATCCAAATCGCTCTCCAGCCACCTGTGGTTCTTTTGTTGTTACAGCATATGACATTTCAGAGAGGCTCTGATGTTGCCATTTCCTTACCCAACTCCTAGAGATGCCAAGATGGAATTCCATTCATTGTAGGCCATTTGTTAATGTCCAATTTACTCAATGCTCTTTGCATCATTTTAGTGTTATGAATGGCTATGCTTAGCCTGCTGCTGTCTGCTCCTTATAAAAGGATTTTTTTAGGGGGTTGTTCCTTGGTTGGTTCGATAGTTTTGGTCGTTTTTTTTTTTTTCAGTACTCTAAGAAAGTAAAATACTTTTGCAGCCCTCTAGAGCTGTAGACCCATGTTTAGTTGCTGTACTTGAGTCTAACTGGGATGGAGTTCATCTTCTCCACAGTAGCCCTTACAGTGCTGTGCTTTGGATTTGTATCTGAAATAGAGTTGATAACCCACCAGTCTTCTCACTGTTGCTGAGTAGGGCTTGTACGGAAGCAAGACCTTTTCCTGTGCCCACTCTATCCTACACCACCCCACCACAGTGAATAGGCAGAGTGGGCATGAGACTGGGAGGCGATGTAGCTGGTACAGCTAACTTGCACTGACCAAAGGGATATTCCAGACCATACGACATTGCACTTGGCACCGATCACTCAGAGAATACAGAAGGAAGGCAAGACGTCCATAGTTATAGTGTTTGTCTTCCCAAGCAACTGCCCTGTGTGCTGAGGCCTTGCCTTCCAGGAATCAGATGGATATCTGCCTGCTGATGG
Organism: Urocolius indicus; assembly: GCA_013401255.1. Taxonomy (NCBI): domain Eukaryota; kingdom Metazoa; phylum Chordata; class Aves; order Coliiformes; family Coliidae; genus Urocolius; species Urocolius indicus. The sequence continues at coordinate 448,104 of WBNH01001698.1, read as the reverse complement.
GAAGTAGTGAAATAATTCCTCTTGTTGATTTGCTTGTATGTATAGCTTTTGCCTTCCTGATACAATGTCATTATCTTGATCCACAAATCATCTTGCCTTCCTTCTATTTCATTTTCGCCTCAAGGGAGAGTGCAGTGAATGAGCAGGTGAGTGGGCATTTGGTTATTAGGCAAGGCTACACCAACATGAAGCTACAATGGCCAACAATTTTCCTCTTGACCTCCTTTTTCACCTCCAGTTACTTTCTTTTTAATTAATGTAATTAATTAAAGCAGATCAAAGAGGAGTCTTGTAGCTGACTTGATTAGAATCATTGCATCCTTGGAATCACAACAGATTTATGCAAACTCCGTGGCTGAAGTCGGATGTCTTCCTCAGGCCAATCTAAATCTTTCTAATCCATAGGATAAATTTGATATTGTAATTTATCAGAATTATTTCAGGAAAACCTTAGGAAAGGGGAAGACAATGATGGTACAGATGTCACAATCACCTACACTTATATGTACCTGCTTCCACTTCCACTCAAGACAATGGAAAGGATATAAAAACTGCAATACCTCTGACTGATCCAGATGGTAGTAACACAACTTAGTTGTTTGGTGATAAACAGGGCACTGACAGATGGCAGACAAAGGACGTTGAAAGCTGTAAAGTTGCTCACATCTTTCTGAAATGAGCATAATGGCAAAAATAAACCAAAAGGACTTGCACTTCAGAGCTGCACATAATCACACAGGGTACAGGGGAGCGGGTTGCTGGATTGTATCTTCAGATCTGACAATGATTTGCTAGTTACTTCTGGAAAGGCATTTGAACTCCATCTGACTTGATTTTTCCATTTGTGAAATGGAGATCAACATGCACTTCCATTTTAAGATAAGTGAAATACTGAAGGCTGGCAGCATCATTAACTATAAGTAACTAATATCTATTAGTACTTGGTATATGCAATTGCCCCTTTAAGCATTTTTCCTAGGGGTATGGGGAAACATGACATACAGTTTAGTACAGATAACAACTTCATTTCAATAGCCATTCAGAAAAGGGCAATGTACACGTTCCTAAATGAATTCCACACCCCAAATCAATTCAATGTCTACAAAGAAAAGAAAAAAACCCACTGAAAAATAAGGCAACATACTCCAAGAAGGCTGTTTTATCTATCTGATATGCTTCCTGCATCTCACAGTGATTTACAGTAATAGGTAATAACTAGTGTACATTATATCTAGTTTTTAATAACCACACTTCCATTATATTTCATTTCCCAAAGGGACTATTTGTGTTTTTTCATATCTTTAACTGTAAAACTGTAAACTGCTATAATCAAGCATTGCTTTCTGTTGTATTCTGGACATCCTCAGTTGATTATAATCACTGCCTGCTGAACTTCTCTTCAAAATGTTAATCATGAAACGAAATAAAAATTGCTATTACTGCATTATGTATATCCCCATTCATTCACTCTTCTTAACCCAGGAGACCCAGAATATGAAGAACTGTAAAACAGAAAAGAAGAAAAAGAGAAAAAGGAGAAAGAAAAAAGGAGAAAGGAAAAAGAAAAAAAAATTACCAAAAACCCCCAAACAACCAAAACCACAAAGAAAGAAGAAAAGCCCAAAACTCTTTAAAGATGACAGAGCTGGGAAGACAGCTGAAAAAGGTCAAAGTACACACTCTTCTCCTTGGCATCTGTAAAAGAGATGTAGGCTCTGAAAGCATGTTTTGTGGTACTTGTACAACATTCATTGTAGGTCTGGATAACATAAAAAATATTAAAAAACAGCACAACTGATACACCTGGACATGGTACACTGCTTTTTTTTGGTAACTAGGGACTTGCTCCCCTACTCGCTTACCAACAGAAGGACTACATGAGGAGAATATATTTTAGAAGGTGCCAACAAAAATAAGTGCATAAATCAAGCTGCAAAATAAGTTGGAGTTTTCAAACTGAACCCATACTTAGGGGAACTGATAAGAGTCAGGAGGATGCCATGACTGAAAAGTGACTGACAGGGTCACTGGATGGGGGTGTACTATCTGATAATGTCCACAGTGACATGTTCAGCAGCCTTATATAGACTATTTCAGAGATTTCCAGGTTTTCAGCAACAAAACGATTCCATACTGGGAAGATCTAAAATCCTTGGTTTAACCTAATACAAAGGACACATGTACACACATCCCCCCAAAGTCTTAGTTTTCTCTGCTTTAATATGGAAAGCTAACACTACAAACTTAACAAAACCCAAACCCCAGTGTGGTCCATCACTTTAGCTTTATCAGTTCAACCAAAAGGCTGGCTATAACTGCACCCAGAAAATCCAGACACAACCACATCCTATTTGAAAGTAAAGACCTCCTTAGGAAAGAAGAATTTTAGTGGAAAACATAGAACTTAAACTCTCTTGAAAATTTTCATCCTTTACTTTTGTCATAGGTAAATAAAATTGCTTAGCTTCCTCTCAGAAGAAGAAAGGGATTGAGTATTTGCAAGAAAGATTTAGGAAAACTGCCCAAAGGAAAAGTTGACCAGCTCAAGTTCATTCCACCAGAAAGTAAAATCAATGAACTAAAAGCATTATTAATTGAGACAACTGAATATGGACAGAAGCACAACTACTGTCAGAGTAGAGGAGATAAAGCAGACAAACCATTATCACCAAGAGTAAATAACACTGAACCAAAGAGATATGATCAAAGTAGCATGTACATAAGTAGCAGTGATATTACTTCTGAATTTGATTGATTTTTATCTTAAGCTACAGTGTATACCATTTAGGCAAGCCAGTTCCTTCCAGGTATCTTGCTAATATCCCCTTAAGAGGAAAAGGACAGGATGCCCAGATGGTAACAGATTGAATGAGAAGGCAAGAAAATCCTGACTAGATAGAAAGGAGAAAGGTATCTAGCAACAAAACAAGGGGTAATGGGATGAAGCTGGAACACAAAAAGTTCCATTTAAACATAAGGAAACACTATTTACTGTGAGGGTGAGGGAGCCCTGGCACAGGCTGCCCAGAGGGGTTGTGGAGTCTCCTTCCTTGGAGGTCTTCAAGACCCACCTGGACAGGTTCCTATGCGACCTGATCTAGGTAAACCTGCTTCTGCAGGGGGGTTGGACTAGATGATCTCTAAAGGTCCTTTCCAACCCCTAGCATTCTATGATTCTATGATTAACTCAGGATACCTAAGAAATTTCCTATATTTGGTAAAGTAAGAGTCCACTATCTTCATACAGGCTAGCCTACCACAAATGCAAGGCATGGGGCTTTTGTTTTGCCCCAGAACACAGATTAATGCAATTCTCTACATATATAAAAGACTTCAAACAATGGCAAGTTCCTTAATTCTCTCATTAAACTCCCTTCCCGTTTCCTCTCCCAGTAGTGGTTATAGTGTACCTACTTAATGAACGGGTGTAGACCTGCTGTTCATGGACCAGAGATAGCCTGAAGAAGTGTAGCAGTATAGCCTTTTTCCTGGTCTGATGTGCCCAAAACACCTGGTCCCTGCTTCAAAATGAGAGGTCTGAATTGAAATTTTATCTAATGGAAACAGCAATATTCTTGATGTGGCAGGTAACATCCTTCACTCTAAATAAGTATCAATCCAGCGAGGTATCACAGAGGATGATGGTTCAGACTTCAGGATAACGTGAGTTAATAACAACTGTTGAGGATTAATACTCAATATTATTTATCATCTGAAAACAGGCATCATGCCCAAGACTTTCTTTTCTGGCAATAACAGCCTCCTAATTCCCTCCACAGTTGCAACTGCATATCCTGCTTGCATCTCTCGGCCATGGTCTACTTTGATAACTGCAACTATGTAGAGCATCTATAAACATGGTAAGGAGAATATATATTACTAGAGTAACTAGAGGTAGCACATGTTATTTGGGCATGAAATAGAAAACTTAGGAAAACATATTAAATGTGCTTTTAACTGCAACTGACTTAATCACAGCTGAGTCCAGCTCTGCCTTTACAGATTGCATCCACAGTTACTCGGAGATAGCGGCTGTTGTGGAAAAACACCTCTCAAGAAGGCAGACCATATTATAATCTGGTCTGTGTCAGTTAAAATCTAGTAACTCCAAACAGTATGACTGCCTCATATTCCTAAGTTATCACTGTGTTATGAAGTCAGTTCAGGCATTTTTACTGAAGCTGACTAAAACTTATGCATTGTTACACGAATGTAACCCATTTAGTGGGGCACTGAAAGAAGCTTATTCACTGTTACCTCAATAGTTCAGCACTCCACTGTAACACAATCATTTGCCTTTTATTTCTTTGACTATGGATGTTAAAATTCTCAGAAAAAAAAAAAAGGTAAAATTTCACATAAATTACGCTAACAGAAGCAAAGTCCCTGATAATAAGATATTTTCTGGATATGGTTGATTATTAAACAAGTTGGTTGATGGCACCAAACTGGGAGGACTGGCCGATTCCCCAGAAGGCTGTGCTGCCATTCAGCAGGATCTCAGCCGGCTTGAGAGTTGGTCAGAGAGGAAGCTCATGAGGTTCAATAAGGACTAGTGTAGAATCTTGTACCTGGGGAGGAACAACCCCATGCACCAGTACAGGCTGTGGATTGACCTGCTGGAGAGCAGCTCTGTTGAGAGAGACCTGGGAGTCCTGGTTGACAATAAACTGAACATGAGCCAACAACGTGACCTCGTGGCCAAGAAGGCCAATGGTATCCTGGGATGCATCAAGAAGAGTGTGGCCAGCAGGTCAAGTGAGGTTCTGCTCCCTGTCTACTCTGCCCTGGTGAGGCCTCATCTGGAGTCCTGTGTCCAGTTCTGGGCTCCTCAGCTCAAGAGAGACAGAGAACTTCGGCAGAGAGTCCAGCACAGGGCCACCAAGACGATCAGGGGACTGGAACATCTTTCATACGAGGAAAGGCTGTGGGATCTGGGACAGTTTAGTCTGGAGGAGACTGAGGGGGAATCTCATTAATATTTACAAGTATCTAAATGGTGGGTGTCAGGAATTCAAGACATCATTTTTTTCCATGGTATGTAGCAACAGGACGAGGGGTAATGAGATGAAGCTGGAACACAAAAAGTTCCATAAGGAAAAACTATTTTACTGTTCAGGTGAGGGAGCCCTGGCACAGGCTGCCCAGGGAGGGTGTGGAGTCTCCTTTTCTGGAGGTCTTCAAGACCCACCTGGACACGTTCCTATGTGACCTGATCTAGGTAGATCTGCTTCTGCACGGAGGTTCTCTAAAGGTCCCTTCCAACCCTACCATTCTATGATTTTATGATGTAATTTTTACTACTCAATGTTTTCTTGGAACATCCTATGAAAGATACACCTTCCTGTCAAACCTGAAATAAACTATAAAATCTACAGTATTCCGCCAACTGTTCTGCAAATCTGAGACTACAACTGGCTAACAACCTGTCCTGGTTTTATGGCTTTCCTTACCAGAAAAAGACCACCAAAAAATGGGTGCTGTGAACTTCATAACTATGCTGTGTTTCTTGTCATGCTGGGATTAGTAATACCAGTGCCATCAAATATTACTGTGCAATAAAACCTGTGGTTTGCATTTAGATTACATTTGATTTCTTCATGTGGAAAATGCATGCTCTAATTTTCCTCTTACAGTAAAATTGATAATACATAGAATACAACATCACAGCAGATGACACAGTCTACAAGGTAGGCATGACTTGTTTTATAGTCATAAAGCTTGTACTTCTGGCTGTGATTTTATGAGCCAGGCATACAAAAAAGAATACCAAAAAAATACATTTATAAATAAAGGCATACAACAGTAAATAGGAAAGGAGATCAAGTTACAGAACAGATTGAATTGGATATAATCAGAACCAAACAGCTTTCACAGAAGCTGCTAACTTAGCACTCTGATACTTCAACAGTCAAAAATGCAGGTACAGCATCCTTCCTTAACAAAAGAAAGCAATTCTAGGCAGGAAGAAAAAAAAAAAAAGTAAATAGGATAGGCAGCATCCTTAGCAGGAAAAAAAATAACCCTTTGAATAGATGCTGTTAAAACTCACAATATCGTAAACAGGGCCCCTCACCTCCCTGCTTCCTCTTCCACAAAGTAGAAATCATCTATCTTTTTTTTTTTTTTTTAATACTACGTAATCTAGCAAAATATTCATTTCAGTGGTATCTTTCGCAATACATCTCAGAGAAGCTTCCATAAGCATCTAGGATCTTATTAGCNCTCCCTGCTTCCTCTTCCACAAAGTAGAAATCATCTATCTTTTTTTTTTTTTTTTTAATACTACGTAATCTAGCAAAATATTCATTTCAGTGGTATCTTTCGCAATACATCTCAGAGAAGCTTCCATAAGCATCTAGGATCTTATTAGCTAAAAAATAATAATAAAATAAAAGAGGTGCACGCCGCACACAGTCTCCATGGGGACATTGCACATAGCAGAAGCTGTGAACAGAGCACTTCCATCACAGAGAGGCAATGGGGAAGAATTACACAATAAGGAATGGAGCACATTAGCATGTAAAAACCATAGCCCTATATATACTGTTATATTTTTGCATGTCGTCACATTAACAAATTGCTGTTTATTAGCCATGATTTACTGAGTCGAGCACAACAGAAGTGAGTACTAGCTGAAGGAAAGCAGCTGGATGTAAAACCAATGCGAACAGCTGAGAGTGATGTCTTAACTGCTTCTCTGTATAGCTTGATCCACCAGCCAACAAACTGATTACACATCACAGCAAAAACCTCACCTTTTGCTACGCTGTAGTCATTCCTGAATAAATACAAAACATGGTCAAGCTTGACAAACTCATATATGAAGAGCTATAAAATGATTCCTCACTTCCACCAAGGACAGTGGTGCCAGTGTTAGAAGAAATTATGGTTTTACAATGCATTAGTGTTCTTACATGCAGGCCAACCATGAAAAATCACAAACTCCAAATGTATTCATTTTCAACTGTTTATGTCCACTTTGAAGCACACATTTTTCTTACCACTACCACTATGTTATCACCACGTTACCTCACTTATTTGAATTCACACTGCTTTCCACTGTAGTCTCACCCTGGATGCACGCCTCAATCTAAAGAAACAAAATCCTGATTGTGTCAAGCCAACGCTAACACCATGCTCAAAGCTCAAAATTTCAGCAGAAGTGTAAATTCCCAACAGGGACCATTATAAGTTATTCTCAGGAGAGAGATATTTGACGTAGGTATCATAATCAACATGTGTTAATGACTTATAGACTGTCACTTTGCTTTTTCCTTTTCATACTAAAGGTATTTTGTCCAGGAAGAAAAAGAACTGAAGCTTTGGACTTTGGTTTGTTTTTGTTTTTGTTTTTTCTTGGAAATGTAAAAACCTATGCAAAATAGACAAAAGTTGTGCAAATGCAGCAGTTCCCACAGGAAGATGCTTTATCAAGTTAGTATAGCCTAGACCCCTTACATTTGAATTTCACGTTAACAAAAATTAAAACTTACTTCAGATTACCAAGTTCCATGTGTTTTTTCACAGCCTTGATGCAAAATTTACTTTGGCACAATACAGGAGTGCATTATTAATCAGTGTAGGTTTGTTTGAAAAGTAGGCTCTATTTATTCAGAGGTAGGACTGACTCCAAATCCAAGCTTTCTTTTCTACATGGAATGCAATCAGATTTGGTATTTGATTTTTCAGCTCAGCTGTGAAGGATGAAACAAACTTTCAAAAATAACAGTTCTGGAGCCTACATGGTAAAAAGAAAAAGAAGCCACACGATTGTGTGTGTGTGTGTGTGTGTGTGTGTGTGTGTGTATGGTTTTAGGTATCAAAGTTAAAATGTCAGATCTCTCTAATCACACCCATTATTGTAAAATCTCAGACCAGTTGAAGGCAGTGAAGACACTTTGCTGTTGGCATTAAATAAATCCCATGTCACCCATCCACGATCAAAACCAACACAGCATCATTTCAAAATCACAGTCATTTTTCTCTCATTTTTTGCAGTATTTTCAGATTTGTATCTCCCCATTTATTTTCATACTGCAGTCAATTAGCATCTATAACATTACTAACTGAGCAGATCTAGCAAGAAGTTTTTAAAATCACCATTCTTTACAAGTTACTTTGACGAAAAGAGAATTTCCCAGCAACTATTAAGCATGAAGTTTAAGGAAACAGAAGAAGCTTGTGGGAGGACTTGCTAATGCTCTTTATCGCTGTTACATCTCATATCTGAAAAGATATTTCCTCTGAAATCTCTGACAAAAATACAAATAGATTGATATTCTTGGGAGACAGTACAAAGCCAAATGCAAGTTACAAAGTCAGGTAATTTGGTTTTAAGGATTTCAGTCACAACTAAATCCCTTGACATCACAACATTGCCACACTAATATATGTGTAAAATCAGAATCTAATTGTCTAGTGCTGCTGGAAAAAAGAGATGGTAGACACACAAAGATTTTCACAACATGAGTGTTTTCCATAAATGTGTGCACAAAACTTAAATACTCTCCGAAAAGCCACAATACTACCCGCCAGGCAGCGATAACCTCTCAGTGGTCACAATAGGTATGTTTGTTACAACAACCAGAAGGAAAGAAAAGGCATCCACGCTTGAGTGACTCTGCAGAGAAACGTGCCTACACCTAAACAAAACGGAAAACCTGTTCAAGAATAGCTAATCTGTGTGAAACTGCAATCACAGTAATGCTGTTAGAAGCAGTGAAAACTGTGAAAATCCTCTGATTAAGTGTCGACTGAGCAAGTTAAAGCTTTAGTAAGTCACCTCTCGACCTATCCATCCACATACCTGGGGGTGGTATCCATGTGATAAATTGCATTTAACACACACCTGCACTCTACCTACTAATCCATCCTCACCTTGGCTACCATTTGTAATGCTAAAGCATTACAAATCTCCAAGGCACTTCAAACAACTGCCTTCTGCAAAGAAGAGTTTTTCCACAAAAGTGTATTGGTGAGAAGCCAGGAAAAATTTAACGTCTATACTGCAATTCAACCTGGTTAGAAATAGGATCTTTAAATCCTTAGAAAACTAGGTTTCTACATATTTTCAGGATTATTACTATTCCTAGGCAATGGTAATCCAGGATTTTCTAACAGTAAATCTCACAAGCAACTTGAAGGCCCATAATACAGAAGGTGGGGTCAGGCAAGGAGGCCCTATACTGACAGAGACAAGATGCACAGCTGCTCTTCGTTCACCTACAGGCAAGACCATTGTTTCCTCAAGCTGGACTGACTCATCAGAGGACTGCCCCCCCGACAGCTATTCCAACCACCAGCTGCATGGAAAATCGAGGCCACAAGAAGAGTAACAGATCCTCCAGTTGTCTCACGAAATTTCAAGAAAATGTCAATATATCAAGAAAATCTGGAGTGTCTTAAAAGTGGAAATTAAAGGTGTAGTAATTTTATTTTTTCCTCAAAATACTGCAGCTACTCTCTATTTCATGATGTGACAACTTAAAGAGAAGCAAATACTTACTTTTTTGTCTCCAAACTATGTGCTCTGTGGCAGCTTGAGAAGTGCCTGGACCATTACCAGATGCCCATAGAGACCTCCACTCATGCTCAGAGTACTTAAGGTGCGCCTCTTTCAGCAGGCAGGGGAAATTTCTGTCTCAACATGAGAGAAGGAAGGACTTTGTGCAAAGGCCAGTTTATTATTATTTTAACTCTGAATAATTTGTGTCAGGATGTAGGCTCAAAGTTAGTTTCTCTAGCAGCTCTGCACAAACAGAAATCAGCAGGAGTCCAGCATGTAGAACAGCTTCTGAATTGGGTCATTAATCTGTACAAGCAGGAAAACCTACCCAACAAACACATTAGCAGTCATTGCACTCCAGGTTACAAGGCTGAACAACCATGCAAATTGACGCACATCTCATGCCTCAAGTCACGGAAGAAGGCACAAGCAGCCTACAGGGGAGAGTACAGTCAGCCATGGATGTGCACTCTTGTTGAGGAACAATGGAACAGGACAGATTTATTTAGTCACTATGAGAATGATGCCTTATTATTTCTTCTGCAACAACACTCAAAGTTTCAGAGATGGTCAAACTCTGATATGGCTTAGCTCTAGAAACGTGGTGTTGCCACAAAAATCTATGTCACCTTGAAATGAGCACACAAAATCACAAGGGCAGAAGATGATTCAAGGTTTTAAGTACACTGAGACACACAGATTAGCCAAAAGCATCTTTTTTTTTTCCTATCCACTTTTTTAATAGCTTATCAACAAAGCAGACTTCACCTGCTGTCCAGTCAATAGCTGGTAAGTTACATGATTCCCTCCAAGTCTTTTGGGAGGACGGAGTATTAAGGTCTTGATTTCAAGTACAGAGCAATAGTTTTTTCAGTTACATAGGTTGCTACTCTTTAATACTTTGCTCCTGCAAAATATGGAAGAGATTTAACTTTGGGCTCAGACCAGAAACCATTAGTTCCTTTTATTAATAATAAAAAAAATGTTTAAATCCCCAAACTAATAATACTGCAGGCATGAAGGGGTTTTACTTTTGTGGTTCCTAGACAAAAACAAACTCTATCTTTAAAGCAACCACAAACAGGACAGACCTATTTGGGACAAGAAGACATATGTCAGACACAGTTTTATCATGAAAACACCCTTTATTTATACCAAATCAGAAATTAACCATGCATGGGGCAAACTTTGAAAGCCAGAACAACCCCAGGTTAATCCTCTAAATGCATGACCATGTAAACAAGAAACGAGATCTGAGTTAATGCTTGCTGTCAGATCTTCAGGATGATGGAGAAAGTAATGGGAAAAAGCAAGAGGGAGAAAAGCTCAAGGGAGGGAAGAAGGACTGCTCGAGAGATGCACCTGCTCATTTGCTTCCCCTTCCTATTTTGCACAGAGAAATTTGCACAGCTACAACTCTTAGGTGCACATTATAATTGTGCTCTTTTGAATTGACATAACTTGTTGGTGGATGTAAAATACTACACAACTACTTAGAGGCATTTCTGTAATACCAGCTGGAGTAAAAGAGCCTTTGCACAGGCAGGAACCTGATTGTGTAGCTCCAGAAGTTACTTAGCTGTGGCTTTTGTTTCCATATTGTACAATAAAAACACAATGAAGAGGCTTGTTAGGAGACCGTGTTTAAGTAAGAAAATCCTACTAAATTTTAGATATATATATATTGAAATATACAAATATAAATTCATAAACACAAGCACATATATCTATGTATTTATATGGATACATATATAATCGCTATACATATATGTACATATATACATTACTTCTTGAGAAAAACTGCCAAGTGGGTGTACTGGGATAACTCTTACTCTCATCAGAATCCTGGATTATATAGTTTAAATAACGGTAATGCAAGTTACATTTTGCACTGGAGAGCAGTCAGTGAACAAAAGTTTCAACTGTTTCAAATGAGCCCAAAAGATGCTTATTCACCAGAGTTTGCATCTGTTGCAAATGGCTCATTTAATTCAACCTCTGAGGCATTCCATCTCCACTTTTCAACCTCAGAAAGCAGTAACCTAGCTGAAGAGGTTAGACACAGTATCACCAGTTCAGATCAAAAAGATGCCAGTGAACAGATGAAACTTAAATTTATGCCCATCACACTTCCAGCGTCATGAAAACAAATACTAGATGTAATTGGTTTCAGCTATGTTACGTATTTTTGCTTTTTCTTAAAGAACTTCCAGAAAACAATGAAATAAAAAGCTTGAAATTAAAATCAACCAGAGAAAAATTAATCTAGCTGCCAAGAATAGATTCGGGTTCCATGACAAACACAGACACGTATTCAAAATTAACTTTGAACATGCTTCTAAATTCAACCAACGTGCTATAAAATGACAAATGTCTATATTATATGCACCAATTATAAAACACTGCAGTAAAGATTAACTACATGCACAGATATTATGAGCACCCTGGGAGCAGGATAGTGGACTAAATAAAGCCAAGCGAAATTGAACAGACATTACATTTTCCTTGTATCAAAAGTAGGGAAAGGCGTTCAGGGGATTTGGGATTCTTTTTTCTGAATGAGAACTGAGAAAAAAAATAGGCAACTACTTGGAGTATCTGTAGGTTTAGTCTAGATGCAGAATATTTACCAGAAAATTAAACTTACCTAAACCCTGCAACATCTGATTTTATGAGAGACTCACCTATTTCCAGAAGATGACAACCGCTTATAAATCCATCTTTGCAAGATAATTATAAAAATCCTTTGGATATGCAATGCTCAGTACTCAACGTTTGCCACCAGCAGACACTGTTGTTAAACAAAATGGGAAGCAGTCTTCGAAAGCATCCAGATAGAAAAGCGAATCCTAGTCTCCCTGTAAATCCTGGAAAAATACATCTCGTTCACTTGTGTGGATCTCTTTATTGCAGTTGACATGGGCTTGCCCAGGGGACTAACTTGTTGTTCCATAAAGATCCTTAAATAGGCACTACTGATGAAACATTTAATCCAAGCCCTGGTATCAAATGGCTGCTATTGCCAGTGACAGTGACAGAAAAATCTATTTGCCAATTAAATAACTGCATGCAAAGCTATGACTGTTTATTATGCCTTTTAACATAGTTCAGCTGGTTTGGATCATATCCAGTGAGCTTCATATTTTACAAAAACTGCATTCCATATAACTTATAAGTAATATGCTTTAAACGTTCAGTTTTTAAAATACACCTTTTCACTCAAGTTGTTATGAAATGTTTGCTTGGGCAACAGAATACATTTTACACACAAATGCCACTTATATCATTCAACTATACATATATATTGCTTTGGACCTCTTTCTGTTGATAATGAAATTATGATTTATACTTAGAATATAAGACTGTATTTTAGTTATGGAAAGAAACCCCACTCTAAAACCGCCTTGTGTTTATTTTAAATGTGAAGGACGTACAAAGGCTATTCATTTTTTTTTAAACTAGGGGAATACATTTTTATCCCATGAGCCTAATAAAACTCTGCATAAACATAACAATAAGGAAAGCTAAGATGAATAGTTGAAATGAACACTTAAGCCTGGACTTCATTTTGCTTGGACTGCTAGTGTGCCAGGAAACAAGAAAACAGGGGCAGTAGGGGCAGTAATTAAAAGGGATTTAAGATCAGAGGCAGCGTTACATCCATGTGCAGAATACCATTAAAACAGGATGCAACACCCGGTTTGGCAAGACTGTGTTGTAACAAAGTACATAAGAGTGTGAGTTGCAGCTTTGAAAAGCTCTCTCTGATAAAAGCAGCTTAAGCATATGCTTAACTTGAAATAATTGAATCTTACCATGTGCTTTATGTCAAGCACGAATATTCATCTTTGGGACACAGACTGTATTTTTGTTTATAATATTCGTTTATTATTTTGTTAATATGTATAATAGTATTGAATAAATACAGAAGAAAAATGCTGAAAATTGCAGAACATCCAGCTGAAATTAATATTTTTCTGTAAACAGTGAAAAAAGACAGACTATGGTGGGGTTTTTTTCTTCTAGTCACAGTAGAGCTTATTTATTTCCCTAGATCTGAAATTACCAAATGTAAGTTAGTCTCCTACTCCTATTACCCAGTGCCATAACTTTAGTATAAAGTAATTAGAAATCATACTTAATGATTCAGAATGAACATTGATTTTTCTGCATTTCATATTAAGATTTAAGTTACTGCTTGTGATGCCATTTTTAACAACTGCCTTGTTAGCATGAGTTGCTGTACAGATTTCCAGAGAAAATGTTTCCATCTTTCTTTATCAGGTTATCAAAGCAGCAGATTATAATTTATGGAAAGTGCTATTTCTACCTTCATATTTAAGCATCATTAATGGAAATTACTTATGAATTTTAGTCACGCTTTTAAAGTACACAGGCCAAAACGGTTGCATAGGAGGCTTCGGAGACTTTTTGTGAGGCAAAATATTTGATTGAAGTATGCTGCTGTACCACAGGTTTATGAAAAAACAAACTAACGTGACTGCATTAAATTTAGCCTCTAAAGTAAAAAATCCTGTTGTCTAATAAGTAAACTTAATGTTGTTATCTCATACTACAATAGCTCTCTTCCAATACTTTATGGCTATTTATATGTGAAAAGGTCCAGACTAACAGTGCTTAAAAATAATGTTTGAGCCTCTTCCTTTACTTCTCCCCACTGGGCAGAAATTTTTAATCACAAAAATACCTTCTGTAAGTCCATCTCATATTCAACTTATATACTCAAACCCTAGCACAGTCACTTTGTTGTAAAAATACCTTCTGTGAGCAGTCACAACTGGAACTCATTAGGCTGGCATCTGAGCAGCAGATTTTTGTGAAGGATACTAGAAGTTAGCAGGACCTACAGAAACACTGAGACCTCAGTTCTGAAAGTACATTTTTGGGGGTTCACAGTAAGCACGTGAGTGCCACCTCTGAGAGCTTGTGGATGATCCCAGGTGCTTCCTTGCCTGCACTGGGTCACAGCCAGATACACAAGTTGCAGGAAGAAACTACTTGCTAACTTGCTTAAAAAAAAAAAAGAAAAGTTTCTTTTAAAAAAATTTGTTTTAAGTTTTCAATGAGACTTTTCTTTGTAATAAATATTCATCCAAACCTCACTCAACATTTTAGACTTTTTAGCACATTTCTTTAACCAACTCAGCTCTGACGCATGTTCCGCAAACACTTTGGACATTTCTTATCTGTTGGTTCCACAGTTTCTCTTTCAAATCAACAGTAGCAATCATCAAATTTTTTATTTCATTCTCCTAGGATTCTGATCTCTAACATCTGCAATTATACATGTGGATTAGTGTATATAATATCTCTAAATGTGTCTAATCTATCTGAATACATATGCTTCATTGTAATTAGCAACACACAAACTATTTTTTTCCCTTTTTTTTTAATGCATCACAATGAATACATTGGCTTTAACATCCATTCTTTTGATCAGTCATTTTGAGGTGGTCCACTTTTGTTTTTCTGACTTTCACAAACATGCTTGCAGCCAGTAAGAGACTCTTCACT
Source organism: Urocolius indicus (assembly GCA_013401255.1). NCBI lineage: Eukaryota > Metazoa > Chordata > Aves > Coliiformes > Coliidae > Urocolius > Urocolius indicus. Next base: position 433,061 of record WBNH01001698.1, on the reverse strand, counting down.
ATGATTAATGGCCTCCCATTGGGTATACGGAAAATTTCCCAGCCTGGTTCCCTTGAGAATGCTCCACTACATGGATTTCTACGCAAAGCTAGATTAAAAGAGGAGGAGCGATAGCTATAGTCCACCTACCCCACAGCCATCAATTATATACAGTTATAAATCAAAGTTTTCAGCCAGAACAAAGCCTAGTGTGGCAAACAAACAAGGGCGTTCACAGCAAATTGTTTTGAAGCAGAATAAAACTCTTGATAGAAACAATGGAGCTAGAAAAGCCACTGTCAATATCACTATAAAGTTCCGTTGATTTATTAAGAATTAGACACAGTGTATCCAATTACTGCTGAATTAACTTAAACAGAAAGCAGCAAGTAGAAAAATAAGCAAGGAGATGGATTTCTCTTTTGAAGGGAAAAAATCACGCAACTCTATATCATAGTTAATTGAAGACAGTAACACGAATCACAAAGTATCTGTACTTTAACTCCTTCTATTTGTGTTTCTTGGCGTTTGGTTTGAAGCTCGCTCTTTCATGAAACACTGGTATGTCTGTCTCATCCATATTTCATCTCCAGTCTGTTTGTTTTCCTGGCTATTTCTGCCTGTATGCCATAGATGATTTTCATCGGTTTGGATATTTTTAAAAACCTTCACACACAATCTGCTTTCAAACAAGATAGCAGAAAAAAAACAACAAACCACTAAGGGCCATGGAGACAAAAGACAATGTCTCTTCACATGCATCTCTTCCCTACTGGACAATGCAGATTATCTGCAAGAGGTTGAGTCCCCTTTTTTTCAGACATTTAAAACTCTACTTTTTGATACCCAGCAATTTTTGGAAAGCCAAAGAATATAGTCTCAGTCAAAATGCAAATAAGCACCACCTAAAAAATTCAGTTGATAATTGCTACTACACCCAGTCCTCACTGCAGAAAATATTTCACACAGACTCTGGTTTTCTCTGAAGAAACAGGTGCTTGAGAAAAGTGCTCAGTATTTTCAGCACGACTTTAAATTCTTCAGATGTTTGTCAAAAAATAACTTTTGACATCTCTGACAAAACTGAATAGCCAAAGGCAGAAGTCTTCAGGATGACTCCACCTTTCTGGAGACAAACTTCGTCCTACACTGCATTTTCTGTGGTCCTCCTTTATGCCACAGTCCTCCAGCTTGAAACAGGCATTGGCACTCCAAATTCAAAGGAAGATTTAATTTCTGTGCGAGATACTCCAACTCTGACCATGAAATTCACTTATATTACCGCTTATATAAGCTTCTGTTAGCTCTGCAAAGCTCTCTTGACGGAGGCCCAATGTATTCAGAGTGGTGTAAAGGTACCATCCATTATGGCTTCACTGATCCTCAAGGGCTGTGCAGAAACAAGAATTCCAAATACACCTAGCCTCACAATCAACAGACAGCAAGAGGTCCAAAAGCCTGTCTGCCAAACCACTCCTTTATAGGAAAAGAGCTTTCCAAAGAACAATTCCTGAAAAATCCAGAAAAGCACTGTGGTGGGATCTGTACTGTATTTGTTCTCTTTCAAGACAGCCAAGTCTAATAGCTAAGGTGAGGCAATTGTATGTTACTAATGCAACACACAACATACAAGGGAGAGTAACACACAACACTAGTTGAGGGGATTGTGAGATGCCATCTCATACCAAGACAGGATAAACTACACAAGCATCATTCCTCATAGACATGTTCTTAAATACTTGAAGTGATGGGAAATTCATACACCATGTCCTACAGCAGTCCTCTCCAGAACTTAATTACCTGTTGTGTTAGAAAGGTTTTCTAACCTGTCACTACTTTCTTCTGTCTTCAGATTATTTCTGTAGAAATTATCCTGTCTTTGCAGTACTGTCACAGAGAATCCATAACACTGGTAGCTCTGTCAGAAAAAACTTGAAGGTATGATGCACGGAAGGCTAAGTATAATACAGTCTGTAACATCTGAAGAAGAGCTGTGGTGAGAAACATGCAAGGGCTGCAGAGAAAGTCCCAGTAAAAATCCAGACCAGTTAAGAGTTCCTATGGCCTTGCAGGTTTGTAAGATACATATCCACAGTACTGTGGTTATTAACAAAACAGGCTTTTCTTCTTTTTTTCTCTATAGGAATAAATGGCAGATAGTAGTGACATGATGCCTTGAGCTCTAGCTCCAGGTCCACTGCTGGATTGGTTCTGGGGCCAGTCTTGTTCAACATCTTCATCAACAAGCTGGATGAGGGGACAGTGTACCCTCAGTGAGTTCGCTGATGGCACCAAACTGGGAGGACTGGCTGATTCACCAGAAGGCTGTGCTGCCATTCATTGAGATCTAGACCAGCTTGCGAGGTGGGCAGAGAGGAACCTCGTGAGGTTCAATGAAGGCAAGTGCAGAATCCAGTACCTGGGGAAGAACAACTCCATGCACCAGTACAGGCTGTGGATTGACCTGCTGGAGAGCAACAATTCAGAGAGAGACCTGGGACTCCTGGTTGATAATAAGCTGAACATGAGCCAGCAATGTGCCCTTGTGGCCAGGAATGGCCAGGAAGGCCAATGGCATCCTGGGATGCATCAAGAAGAGTGTGGCCAGCAGGTCAAGAGATGTTCTGCTCCCCTTCTACTCTGCCCTGGTGAGGCCTCATCTGGAGTCCTGTGTCGAGTTCTAGGCTCCTCAGCTCAAGAGGGACAGAGAACTTTGGCAGAGAGTCCAGCACAGGGCCACCAAGATGATCAGGGGACTGGAGCACCTTCCTTATGAGGAAAGGCTGTGGTTCTGGGACAGTTTAGTCTGGAGAAGAGGAGACTGAGGGGGGAATCTCATTAATATTTACAAGTATCTAAATGATGGGTGTCAGGAAGTCAAGACATCATTTTTTTCCATGGTATGTAGCAACAGGACGAGGGGTAATGAGATGAAGCTGGAACACAAAAAGTTCCATTTAAACATAAGGAAAAACTATTTTACTGTTCAGGTGAGGGAGCCCTGGCACAGGCTGCCCAGAGGGGTTGTGGAGTCTCCTTCCTTGAAGGTCTTCAAGACCCACCTGGATATGTTCCTGTGTGACCTGATCTAGGTGAACCTGCTTCTGCAGGGGGGTTGGACTAGATGATCTCTAAAGGGCCCTTCCAACCCCACCATTGTATGATTCTATGAAATTCCAAAGAGTTAATACTGCCTACACCCTTCAGCAACCAAATAAAACTTCAGATTAACAGTTTCTACAAAAATAGGACCAATAAGTACATATTGGAATTTTTGTTACACCTCCTAGGTGTGTTCATTCTGGAGAAATCTTCCCAGGTTTGTTAGCTGATCATAATTTTTATATCAGTTTCACAGGCGCTTGCAGGCATTCATTGCTTTATGTTTGTGAACACATACACACACACACACACACACACACACACACACAAAAAATCACCTTTTATCATTAGTTTTTTTCAAGATTTATGAATCTGGAGAAGATGAAAAAAAAACATGTTCATTCAAGAGTGTTACACAAATTATCCTTCTGGGAACCTGCATGATATTCTTGACAGGACAATCTTCAAACACAAATAACAAAATTTGGTATCCCAAAGTTCATGATCTATACCTCCTCATTAGTGGACTTCTCTTCCTATGTATCTCTACATTACTAAAAAATATATTTGCCAAAATACATACAAATACATAAGGAAGTGGTATTATTCTTTCTCAGTTTCTGATGTTAAAATTAAACCTTGTCTTTTTTTCAAAAAGTTACATAGGTTTAAGACAAATGTTCCTTCCTTGTTAACTTAAATAAAAAACACCCTCTCACACCAATGAAGTGCACTGCAATTTCATCTTCCTTGTGGCCTGTATAGTAAGCAGCACTTCCAGTGTGCTTCTATTTCCATTTTCTATTTTATGTAGCTCTTTGGGAATGACCCATGTCTTACCTGGTCCTCAAAATGATGAAATTAATAACCCATGGCCCTCAGACACGAGTAAGATCCACAAGCCCTATCACACCAGCCCATGCTCAGAGGAGAACTCGAGCTGATGCCCTCCCTGTGAAATCTGGTGGGAACAATCACTTTGTGATATATGAAAATACCATTGTGTTAGCAGTTTTAACTGGATTACACTGATACTGTAGAGTCTGAAGTTTCACCCACAATACATTACCTGTTCTTCCCATGTCACTTTCATTAAGCCTCCTTTAAGCATCCCAGAAGTAGTCCTGTTCCAAAATGTTCTTCCCATGAAACCCCTAAAGCATCTCCTATCTCTAGGCAGTAGCTGTCCTCAGTCCCATAGGGGCTCTCATTTTGATGTATGTCATAGGGCTGAGTCTCTTCTGTGACAGCCCTGAGAGGTGCCCATACAGGGCATTCCTTCCTCCAAGTTAATAATTTGGATTTCCACCTACCTTTGTGTCCCTGAGCTTCTTTGGGCTTGTGCATACAGGCCTCTAATGCACTGAGGGCTCCAAGGACAAGCCTGGCAGCAGTAGGGGGAGGTTACTGGGCTCTGCACTTGCCAATGTCTCTCAGTGCTCCCTTGTGGGCATGTAGACCAGTTTATGTCATCATGCTCTATCCAGATTCATGCTCAGCCTCTTCAGAAACGTACTTCAATGAACACTGACCACTGAGGCTCATTTAATTTGCTGCCCCTCTAAATCCAGAGAGAGTACATACCAATAAATCTACTCACATATCTAAGAGTTTGAAAAGCTGGGGACTTGTTCTTCTTTGAAAATATTCTTCCATTAAGGAATTTCACAATCAAGAGTTAACAGTTACTCCCAAAAGACCTCTACAGTGACAATACAAGAGGTGCATATGTACGTATTTAGGTTTGAAAGACAGAAGTAGATTTCCATTTCAAATTTCCAAGGGATAATGAGATACATGACTGAAAAATGCTAATGTACCAGCTTCTAAGATGATCCACTGAGTAACTCCAACCTCTTTTAAATCAACTTTACATGTCTAAATGATATGCAAGTTTTCATAGAGGTAAAATACTGTTGCTAATATTGAAGAAGATATAAATAACAAGTATCATTTAATTTTGCTTAAAAGTAGGTTTAAGAACTATGTGTACTACTGCTTTACTTCTTTCTCCCAAACTTCTCCCTCCTTCCCCATATCATTTGACACACACCTATTACATCTTGTACTTCTGACAATATGTTTCTTAAGGACAATGATAACGTAGCATATGGCTTGTAGAAAACTCAGTCCAACCCAAACAAGGTCTAAACTGGTGGAAGTTCGTAGCTGCTTCTTATATGTGTTAAATGCTAAGAATAGAAACTAACATTGCTTTGTAGCTCAATGGCATTTGTGTGTTTGAAATGAAACACAAGGTCTATCAGACGACAGCTAGTTTTCAGTGTTGGGTGAACACAATCAAAGAATTCTCAGGGAAGAAAAGAAGCGATGATCTTGACACAAACACAGTTTGAAAAAAAGGACTGAGTGGAGGAAAAGTTTGTGTTCTTTCAAAAAGCTAGTATGTGTAATCCTCTACACAGACTTGCAATAAGGTGCAAGAAAATGACAAAAAAGCGCAGCATCAACTGATGTGCAACAGCAACCAGTTATCTCCTTTCTTTAAGGCTCATCCTGCAGTGCCTCCAGCAAGAGGGTACCCCTCATCCTCCTGGTTAGATGTTTAGTGCAGGAGCTCCAGGAAGAAGCCTGAGACAGCAGATACAGTAAACTCCAGCCATACGTCCCGTTTATTGAGGAGATACAACAACAAGATTTGACTTTTAAGGACAGAAAATGGTCAGACACACTTAACTTGTTATTTAAAATTATAACAATATTTAAATAATTTTATTTATAAGTTATTGTGGAAAAGAAGCAAAAGCACATACCGAATTCTAATAACAACTGACTCAAGATCATGCAGAAGAAAACAATTATCTTCTTAAAAAATGGAGGCAATATTAAACACACAGGTCTCCGTATGCCCTTTGTGAATGGACGAGCACATCTAAAAAGATGGAGAGAAACCTTCCTTTTGCTCACTACATAAAGTTATGCCTGAATCATATAATTTTAAGAGAAGCATTATTTGTAATTGTAAAATGACTTTTTAAAGGGGTCACAAATTCAAACACAGCACCTCATCAAGAGAGCAAATCAAAAAACCTAGCCTAAAAGCTTTCTCTTTTTTTATTGCTCATTTTTAAATGTTTATTTCATACACATTTACCACAGTTCATTTCAGCCGAACAGAACCCCCGTGTTTGTGATTTTTGCCTACAAGAATATTAAATTTCTGTGCATCTGTCTTCTCTCTAGGGGTTTCTTCAGGGAATGTAATAGTCTATTTGTTTTTCTATTGATCTTGTATCTAAATTCTGTTTTCTCCCTTTCAGAAAAAAAAGAGAGCTGCCAAAGAATCAGTAGTGTCACTGTAAAAATGTTTTTCTTAGCTGGATGAAATGATGGCAGAGCAAGATTGGGAAAAATATTTTTCAAATCTGTTTTAATAAGCGTACTTCCAGATAGGGATATGCTAGATATTGGTCTAGGCATGCCCCAGGCCTACGATCCATCTTTCATCCTTTTTACCAATTTCAGACTGACAGCTAAATTAGCTCATGGAAAAGGCTCCCGTAGGCAGTAACCAATAACCTGCCATCCAAGGTAAGTTGGAACAGCAAGAGGCATCGGGGGAAAAAATGGAGATAGAAAGCTGCATTTACATCAGTCAGTAAGGAAAACGTTGGGCATACATAAAGGATCAGAGTCCTTAAAAATTAAATAAAATTAAGCCATACTGGAAAGAGAAATAGAAATTGTGATGTAATGGTATGTTAAGCAATAGGTATAAACTGACCTCTTAAGACATGACTAGCCAGGCTTGGAGTATCTGTGTTTGGTAAATCCAGCAAGTTTATAAGTATACAACTGCAAATGAAATAGGTTTCTCTGCCTATAATACTCAGGCTCAATACCACCTAGTTACTGAGATGTGTCATCAGAAAAGGAAGACAATAGGTAGTCATGAAAGGCAAGATACCAACAACCTTTTGAATCACAATGCTCATTTCTTCTCAGGCAAAATAAAATCCTCAGCATGGGAGTGTTCACATTACAGTGCTAATAGTGCACATGTGCTGAATTATTTAAAAAATAATAAAGATAGGAGGAATGTCACATCCACCAGTTCACTGACAAAGCAGACAGGTTAGTATGTTCACAGTATCTATCTGACCAAGTAACTTGAGCTTATTGAAGCTGATGTTTAACATATATCTCTTTATGAAAATAACCACTTCAAACATTTAGAATAAACTCTCCCTGAAATGGCTTAGTTATATCCAAACTTACATTTTACTTGCACTTTTGTCATTTTTTTCATCACATTCCGTAATAGGTAAATTACACTTGAAAACCAATGATTTTGCTACAGTTACTGACTTTTTTTCATGGTCATGATTTCCCCTCATGTTATTTATGGTACCGCATAACATTAGCAATGATATTTACAATTATGGTTCGAAACATTGTGCAGTAGTCTGTTAAGCACTGTTATCAATTTTTCTTCTATTTTATTAGTCTATAGATATACATTAGTATTTCAACAGATAATACAAAAAAATTCCGAACATCAACACAGATATTTGCAAAAACTCCTTTTTTGTTTAATGGGATGCTGCAAAACATGACAAACCCATCAGCCCGTGTGATGGTGAGATGGGTAATTTGTTGCTCACTGCAGCTGGGTGTCTGCGTTTGAAAAGCACGCTTAAATTAAAGATGCAAAGAAATGCCTGGGGTTTCATTGCATTGCAAATGTAAAGAAAGACTGATTTTCTTCAAAGGAGGTTGATAATAACCTACAAACAGCAGGTATTTTCTGCTACCAGCATGTAGCTGGCATGTCATGGCTAGTACATCTTTAATCATAATAATGAGTTCTGTGGTAATCATGATAAAATATGTTTTCACTGACAAGGTTTTTACCTGCCATTGCTACCCTCTACTGATAACTAGACGACTTTTCTTCTTTTTGAGCTCCCCTAGCCTTAGTAGCACATCTCATTGAAGCTTAGCAAACTGAAAGGTTTGCTTATTGCCGAGCATTTAACACTCAAGTATCAGTTCAGTACTTTGGCATTAGGCTAACTGGTTGGCACAAGGAACACACAAATAACTGTCTGGAAACCTAAGGGAAATGTCCACTTCTTTTCCTGCAACAGGCAAGCAGTTCTCTAACTTCTCTCATCAACTTGATCTTTTTCTGACACTCTTAATTCTCCCCTAAGTTCCTGGTTTATTGTATCTGCATTTTCTCTAAGAGTTTTCCCACATAAAACTAACACAATTCTTTTGTCTGTTGGAAAAAAAAACAAATCTCACAGGACTCTCTCTTGTGCTTGAGCATTAAAACTGAAGAAGGGCCAATTATGATACATCCCAGAAAGTATCTGTCCTCCTTTACCACAACTACCAAGAGTTCTCAACATCTCCCACTCCTAACTGCAAACAGGAACACAGTAGTTTACTAGGAGCTGTTGCCACTTTCCAACCTCCTCCAGAAAAACTGATGATCCTAGAAATGCCATCTTTTCTTTTAAGACAAAAGAAGGCAAAACATTTCTTTAAATTAAGAAAAAAAAAAAGATTAGCCTAATCAGAGAAATGTCATTGAAATCCCACAAAAAAAAAAAAAAAGCGCTAATGGAAGGGAAACTGGAGAGAAGTAATTAAAGCTTTTTTAAAGCACAAATAAAACTGTCCAGTGAAGTGTCCTGAACTGTGATGCAGCCAGCATTAAAAGCTAAAAACAAAAATAAACTTGATGTCCAATAAACTTCCCTCAGCTCCTCAGTAAACAAACAGGCAGCTATATGAATAAACGCAACCTCTTCCACTAGGCTTGTAGAGGATTACTTGGAAGGGAAATGCACATAGCTCTCCTGTGCAAACTCAAACTAGCTTTGAGTGCTGTGGATGAACCGAGTACAGCACTGAATCCCATGCAGCACAAGTATCTGCTCCACAGCCAGCTTCAGAAGCCTCTGGCCAGACTTCTTGTATCAGATTTTGCTGGGACGGAGTTAAATTTCCGGGACAAAGTTAATTTTTTAAACCACTGTATCATACCACAGAAGAGGTCCCAATGCATGGCGTTTTTTTTTTTCCCTCCCAAATGCTTTCACACCTGAGAACTTCCTTGAGCAGTAATGGTGAAGGATGAGGTGGGGGAGACTATCTGAGGCTGTAGCTTGGGCTCAGTCTCCTACTCCATCGCCAGCACTTTATGTGAGCTTTTACAAGCCTCAGTGTGCTGCAAAATGTTAATAATTCTTTCCACCACACAGGGATTATACGACTAGAGCTAAAGAAAACACTGTGGAGTGGTTCAGATTCAGTGGTAGCACAGTTTTATTCAACACTTCAGGTATTTTGTAAAATGAAAGCAATATAAATGAATGCTACCAGGTAAAGCCCTCCACAGAAAAAATGTGTTTAAAGACTAAATTATGGAGAAATAAGCATTTTAAATGAGAGTCTATTTTTAAAGCATTTTTCTTCTGCCACTTACTAAGGTTTGCAGAAACATGCTGAAAGGATGTTTCTCTGTTACAACCTTTAACTCCAAGTTCTTAACCGTACCATAGATCATAATATTGTCATTCTTCACTGTCACTGCTGCGTCAGCAGCTGTTTTTGGTCTCACAAAAAAAGATTTGACCTTTGGGATGGACAGGAAGCTGAAGGAGCAACTTTCTGAAAAAATAGCCTCCTGTTTACATTCGGATTGTTTAGCGAACAATTATCTTGGGAGACATAAGTAATAAGCATGTAAGTTTACATAAGCAGAAGTGTCATTTTGATAGCACTAAATATGAGTGCATGTCAAGCTGTCGCTGAGTAACTGTTCTAACTGTAAAATGCTGATCTGTATTTTACCAACAAAACCCACAAAAATGCTAATGACAACACCAGCAGTCCAGTCCATTAGAAGCCGATCTCATCTATCTCAATGCAGTTCATCCCCAGTCACAGAGAGAACTGCTGCTGTCATTATTTTCTGGGGCAGAATTTTTTGTGGTATTGTTTACACTGATATCTATAGTTCTGGAAAATCTAGGCCATCACTTTTTTTCTGTTCTGTATTCTGAGATATACAGCAACAGCAGGCCTCAAACTATCCCATATATATGTTACATGTTCTCAAATCCTTTTATTTTACTATAGTCAGCACCACATTCTCTGCTTCTCTTTGTATGCTGGAAACAGATAAACATGATTATGATTATTTCATATCAATCTGAGAAAGAGAATGCTGAATTATATGCAAATGTAACATCTTATGAGTGTTAAATGTATTGCAAATAACTCATAATGGCAGAGACAAAGTAATTCAGTCTTCTGGTAACATGGCATATCTTCCTAAGTTAAAATGCTATTCTAATATATTGCAAGTGTTTATACCTAATGTCTAGATAATCTGACTTAATTTTAATGAAGCAGCACCTCATTTTCTGAGGATGGAAAATATGCAAATGACAAACATAAAGTAGTAACCGTTTTTTGTAACAGCATATTATAAACTGTCTTCATGGTGATATTTAAATATTCTAAAGGAACAGCACTGTTAAGGTACAAGGTACACTATTCAATCAGAAAATCAGCTTCAAGAGCATCCCTGAGTGTTTAATAGTGTAACAGAATGTAATTTTGCTTGGAAAAAAAACACCACTGTTTTGAGTCCTTACATTCACAATTTTATATGAGATCCTAAGAAACACTACATAAATTATGGAGCAGATATACACATGCATACTTTATTTAATATGCATTTAATGTCTGTAATATACAGCTTATTAATACATATTTAATGTATTTAATATTCAGCTGATTCTGTAGACCACCTCTATGCTGCTACTTGGTTCACTACAAGATAGTAATGACACTGACAACAATTTCATTCCTTGAGTGTACCCAGGCAACTTTTCCTCTTAGGTACAGTAACAGCCCCTTGAAATCCCATCCTGGCTCAAAGGCAAACATAGCTCTTTATTTAATTAATTTTCTAACAAACAACTGGAACAAAGTCCTCCACATCGTCCTATTTTGCAGAAAAATGTGACTGTACAACTTACCGAATTTTGAGAAAACTTAAAGCAGAGGCCCATGCTATACTGCAGTACCCTAAAGACCACAATGCCAAATAACCCTGACTGGCACCACACCTTCTGCTGGGGCAGTATGTTCTCCTCTGTGTCACCAGTAATAGCATTATCAAATGTAAATGGAAGAAAACATCAAAACCTCATTGGACTATGACATGATACTGAAATGCAGGAAGAATAGTTTTTGGCTTGCCATCTAAGGTGGCAAGGATATCTCATGGATGTTTTCTCCAATACATTCAGGGTGCCATAGAACAACATTTGGTTGTATTTAGTGTTCGGAAGAAGTACTATGATGAGAAAATAATATGCACCTATACAATGTGAACAGCTACCGATGACTCGAATTACAGACAGTACTGTCTGAAGAAAGATGTGTAAGCCATCTGTCTACAGCTCAGCAGAATCCTGCTTGCAGGCGCTGTGGTCAGCATTTGGGGTTTTCTTGATCCATTTACAGTGCAAGATGGATTACAGAATTTAGCTCCTACATTTAAAAGTCCAATGGAGTGGCTGTGATAACACTACCTGTCTTACAGCTAAGCACAGACCATTGTGGTTTGGTTTCCTCTACTTGGGCCTCTTTTTGCAGCACAGATGCCAGGAATATCTCTATTGAACACTTGGCAAGCTTTTTTCACTTATGAAAATTAAAAGCCTCCCCAGGGTTAACCAATGTAACGCTTCTTTACATATAGAACTTGACTTCAACTTTCCATCTACCTCAAGTTCATCACCAATCAGCATGCTGAGGCAGCAAAAGACTATGGATTAACCATCTGTCTGAAGAAAGCTGAGATAATGTGCTGTCCTACACTTGAGAGAGGATAAAGATCTAGCATGACAATCAATGCAGATGTACTCTCATAATGGATTTCACTTACTGGGATGAGTTTTGTTTAAGCACTAGCCTTAGTGATCGGTAAATCATTTATTTAAATGTAAAAGTTGTACCTAACCTTCAACAAAGTACCCCATTGAACCTGAAACCAGCACAGTCTGAGATCAAACAGAATCACAGAATGGCAGAGTCCACGTCTGTTCCACTTCTGCTCAGAATTCAACCCCACCTCCCCTCTCCCTCTTCCTTCCTCTCCCTTGTGGCCCTCAGGCCCTCACGTTCCCATATGTTCAGACCACTTCAGTTCATGCAGCTCACTCCAACCCCAGGTCTTCTTCCCTCTCTACACCTGGGGACAGTCACCACTGTCACTCCAGACATGCTTTCTGCCTTTCTCAACACCTTCCTCTCCCTCTGCTCCTGCCTTCCATCCTCCTCAAACTTCTCAGCATGTTGTCCTTGATTTTGCTCCTTGTACCAAGCCATACCTTTAGAGCTGCTTCTCTAAGTTTCAGTTAGTCTTTTTTCTCTTCCTTGAGCTCAGTTCAGTCCTCTTGCCATATAACCAACTTAACACAAGACACCACAACACCTGCTCTCCCCTCAACAAAGCAAAAAATAACCCTGGCCCTAGCAAGGTATTTGCTGCCATCCCTTTGTTCAATCTGAGCTCCTTCTCCCCATGCATGCCTTGTCTATTGTCACCACAAACTCTCTGAGCTACTTGCTATGAGGTGTTTGGACACTGCCTAGCACAAAAAGGTCCTCCTATAATAGCACTGCTTCTTTACTCTGAAGAGTCGGTGTCAGGATACTGTACTATTTTTAATGCAGATGAACTAAAGGAAACCTACATCCTCTCTCTTTTTTTTTTTAATTCCTTCTAAACAATAAAACAAGCTGCTGTCACTGTTTGCAGACACAAGGTAGCAGGCTGCTGGATGTAAGGAGTATTCTGTAACGTATTGACAGACTAGTTCAGCAGAGGCATCTTGTACCATTCCCAATATCATTCCAAAAGAAGTGAAGTGGAAAACCAGCTTGTGTTTTCAGCCTAAGATAATAGACACACAAGACTTTTAACTGCCAGTTACAGGTTTATTTGTCTGATCATATGAAAATGTAAGACAAATACATTCCAAATGGGTGCATGCACAGACGCCCAAATTTACACAGGCAACCATACAAACATGTTACCGCACACATCCACACAACCTGTCTGGCCAGGTGCACACTCTTCAAGGATCTTTGCTATTTGGGTCCATCCCCAGACACTGTTAAAAACTCCAACCTAATTTTCACTCATGCATGTTGTTGTGCAAAGTAGCTTGTGGTAAACGACAACTGCTAGACAAAAAACATTTTTTCAGCATTGCTTTCCAGCAAGCTCTCACTTGTATTCATTTTTGTCCAGATGAAATGACATGGCAAGAAAGCCTCCTGTTCAACAAGAAGTGAGGTCATCTGGGACTGGAATTTGTCCTCTTACATAAGGAAAGGTCTGTAGTATTCACAAAAGAAACAATCACAGAACCATAGAATCTCCAGAATGGTAATAAAATAAAATAATAATAATACAGTTCCACGAAGAAGTAGGAAAACAGAATTGTGTGAGAATGATGATCATTTGTCCCCCACAGAAAATATGATGGAGTCAATGTCAGGTTTGTTGGGTTTTGGGTTTTTGTTTTTTTTTTTTTTTAAAAAAGCTTGACTAGTAAAAGGAGACAGATGAAGGAAAGAAAACATCCTGGCCATTATGACACCAGGCTCAACATCTGCAGTTGGTGAGGAACAGAATTTATTACGGCAAAGTGAATCCTCAGGGTGAAAACAAGTTTGAACACTTCAACCTGAAGAAAACAGGATGCTTCTCGAGCAAGGAAAGCCGTTTATATTTCAGTGGAGAAAAACAAGTGCATTCATTTGTCTTAGTTGCCAAGTGCCATAAATTGAGACCCTCAACCTTTGATTATCAGTTCAAAATATCTGCATCAAAAATAGTTTTATCTCTCCTTAATTGTCACCTAAAGCCCTTTGATTTCCCCCTTATAAACCTGAAACAAGCACTAGCCTGTTCCTCTTTGCTTAATAGAGCGTAAGGAGCAATAAATGCTCAGAAAGCAGGTGTTTCCCCATCTTTTTAAGCTTATCATTCAGAGCCACTAGAAAAGGATTCTCTTCTATGATTGAATCCTTGGCTTAAAGGGCAATTTGTGTTGTTGCATCTGTATAAAATATATGTACTATAGTTAGCTAGATAGAAAAAAAACAATCATGGTAATACTTCTTACAGACACATGCTACATATGCTTGAGGATGGGATTATGACACATTTGGACCCAACAACTCAGAGTCAAATTTTCGATGGGGGGAAGAATCTCTCCAGTGCCACCATTCTGCAGCCATTTCATACACGGCTACAACATTCACCTGTGATGTCACCTCTCCAGAGTGTCTGAGAAGCACCAGCACTACTTGTTTTTTTCCTCTCCAGTGCCCAACTGTACAATGGTGCCTTTCTCACACAAACTTCAAAGTAGCTGTTCCTCACCAGCCAGATTGCTGCAACACACCTGTGTAGAGGCAGAAACCTCAGGAGCAGATGGCTGCTGCTTAGAGTAGGTGGCTCATGTGAAATACCACCAGTGTTGATGTTCAAACACTACTGACAGTATATTTCCAAACACAACATCACACTATTGGTTTACCTTGCACGGGGCTGAACATCTGCAGCACTATTTTTTTTGTTTTTCCTACTCTTTTCCTCAACCCTCTTATCACTCCCATTGCCCTTCCCTGTAATCAATCAGTAGTCCAAACCTGGAAACTTCTCGCTGTGAATTGGATGGAGCTGCTGCGGGAGTGTGCTTCCATCTAGAGTCTCAACTTCATGACTCCTTGGATGCTTTATCTACCAAACCATCCATTTGTGAGTATTCAAAGCATGCTGCAAGGTCAGTTTCCCTTTCCAACCTGAAGATTGGGAACATTTCATGCTCAACGCATTGCCACTGAACATTTGTTATGATGAGATGAGCAGTCCTTTATATTCCATTGCTCTCTATATTATTCATTAACTACAGAAAGGGCATGCAGAACATAGCCTAGGTGTCTTTAATGGCTTTTAGAAATCTAAACACACGAAAACAAACATCGGGTTTTGTTCTGTACATAATCCTTACCAGATGTGACTGAGCTTTATATAAAACTGGGTTATTTGATTGACTTCCCTAATGAGAACTGCCTTGTAGTGTAAATCATCTGAGGAGGTAGGACAAAACACAAATTTTACTTAGCCCTGTGCTGTAGTGTCATCACTTAGAAAAGGAATCAACAGAGCAATTAATTACTTTTACACGCACACACTCACATCTGAAGGATCGGTATGATCTAGTACCAGACAGGTAACTGTTAAGAGTCTGATAACTCACAGATGTGCTGCATATTTATGGAAATAATCCAAAGACATTTGGCCTGGGGAGCTGGGAGGGGGAAGAACACCAAAATACTTTATTTTTTCTGAAGATTTGCTATTTGCCAGCCAGACCACATGTTAAAGCAACATTCTTTAAAAACTAGAGTCTTAATTCTGGAAAATTATAAGATTTGATATAGAAAGCATCAGCTATAAAAATTGCAGCAACAGATACTAACAGTGAACCACAAATCATGGGGCAAAATGCTCACTCTGCCAGGAAAAAAAGCAATCTATGTGAGATGCCCAAAGACTGAAAAGCAGATGCTTTCTCAGGGGTATCAAATCACTATTTATCACATCCTGCTATAACTTCAAAACCAAACATGAGGTGCCATACTCTGTTCACAAAGAATTGACCGTGTTTCATTCTGCAGTCACAAAGAATTGACCAAAACTCCCACACCACTTCATTGTCAAAGTCAGGAAGATGGTTTCTTGACCTAGTGGGTGCCAAGAGGTGGGTGCCATGAACAATCTACATTACTGCAGTGGTACCTGTTCCTCAAGCAAAGAGAAACATGGCTTCACTTTCAGCTACTTCAGGTCTGATCTACAGATGTCACACGTGAGATCAAGCAAGCCTCCAGAAGGGTTGGATCTCCAAGAAATGGCAGGACACTAAGAGGAATCCCTGTTTATAAGGGACAGCAACACCCACAAGTGAGGACATACTGATGGCTTTGATTGAAGCGTGAGAGAGTTGCATTTTCTTAACTGTGTCAAGGTGAAGGACGAAAAAAAAAACTCAACCCAAAAAACTGTGTACATGTTCCATGTACCTTCCAATCCTAAAAAGTCTGGTGAAGAAGAGCTGATGAAAAGGAAATAAAATCAGTGTTTAGATGATTCAAGTATGCTCTTTCAGGTTAAAAGAAAAGCATCTGATAATCACAATTACTGAATGTGGAAATGTTGGAAACCTTGGAAGGCTGTCTCTCGCATCTACTTGGACAAAGAAACAAGCATTTTTCATGTTCTGTTTTACTTGAATTTACTTAAAATAAATATCTAAAATTGTGAAATTAAAAGAAATCACTTTACTCAGCAGTAACTTTACATTATTCCTTCTTCCATTACTAATGCCAGTCACAACATGGAGGGCAAAAATGGCTAAGGAGTGAAGGATAACTTCTTTTTCCAACTTCCCAAAGACTTTTGTGCCTTTTGACATAGTACAGAGACTCAAATAGACAAGACTCATTCTCAAAGTACTTCTCAGCCATGCTAGGGAGGCAAAAAGATTTTCCAGTAGGTTATTTAATCCATGGCCCACCTATAATTACTTGTGAGCAGGAAGAGAAACTTCTTGTTTCAGGCTTCTGAAAGCAGATTTATGAAAGTGCTTTTGTTTGTGGGGAAAGAGGGAGTAGAGTAACTTTCTTAAAACGATGCATTTTTGCCATATGTAGGTAGAAAATAGACTCATCCATCGAGGATATATTAATAATAGATGAAAAATTGGCTCCAGACACAAGATTACTTGGTGAAAATGCCAGAATAAAAATGGACACAGAATTCGATCAACTCCAAACGACGGGGCAGATTAGTTTTTGCAAACTGCACAGAACAAGGCTTTATTTCAGAAAGTAATCCTTTAATTTAGCCAAGATTCTGTTTGCTCAGAGATACAGCGTAACAGAACAAAAAAAACTGTATCTGGCATACAGAAAGACAAGCCTGTGTACTGCACTTAAAAACAATTAAATAAGCAGTTTGCACCAAAGTAAAGCTTTTAACTACTGGAATAGACAGGGCCAAATCTCACATTTTTGTACATACAGTTTAAACTGCCAAAGAGGGTTTATGTACCGATTAGTGGAGATTATGTAAAGTGGTACAGCCATTTTAAAAAAAATACAATATTATTACAAAGGACCCCCAGAGGTTCATACGAAGACGGTCTCTATTTCATAGATAGTAAAATCACTGAGGCACATCATCACAGTGATGACTTACTACTCCTGAACGAGCCTGGGGAGTTGAGCTCAGGACTGTTAATACAGGGAACAGTCCTCCCCTGCAACTGAATATGCAAAAGCCAGTTTACAGCTTCTATCAGGTTTTTACTAGACTTTGAATGAAGTCTTAACATATCTGCATCACTTGCTAGCTTCACCACCTTTTCTAAGAAATTAGGACAAATTTAAAGCACCTCACTCTAGTAACACCACTCGTGGCTATACATCTTCATCAGATACAAGCTTTCACAACCCTACCACATGCATGGGAGAATATTACATACTGGATTATGTCATTGTGAGGCTCAAGTTGGGACATCTGAGGCCTTGCTTCGGTGGTATATACGTCCAACATTTTCATCAGCATAAGATTCTTTATTTTCACTACAAACACAAATTCTCACATTACTTAGCAGCTCTGAAAATGCTTTTTTTTGGTTAATTTTCTTTTTGTAAAATGTATTTAACATGCTTAATAGTCACTAGCAGCACAAGAGCACTATAATGTAAATATTACTGGATTCTAGCAGTACATTCAAAATGGGTGACATTGCTTGCTTAGGAGAAAACAAACATGTTTTTCAGTAACAGCCCTTCTCTGCAATTTGACTGAAACAGAGGAAACTGAGGTATTAACAGTACACATCAGCAGTGATACCAACATTATTCGTTACTTGGCCAAATACTCTCATATAATAGTGCCCACTTCATCTAAACCAGGCATTACATTGCTAAGTGTGTTCTAAGTGTCCTATGTTCATTACTCTGTGTTATACATAGGCACAGGCACATGTACTATATAATCCTGTGCAGCATACTCGTTATTGCTACATTTTCTACCACCCCACAGTGGTAAGAGAGCTGGCCCTTCTCTAGGCACAATACACTTAAGATTCAGAAATAACTTCGAGCAAGATTTTAACTCACAATTTTAGAAAAGCAATTCCCAAATTTGAAAGACCTCCCCATTTGAAGGACATCTTTAGTCCTGAACTCTTTCTAAAATGAGTTCAAAACTCAAGCAACACAACAGAAGAGACACCGGAGTACTTTAGACAATGGAAAATGAAGAAAAATAGACATCACGCAAAAGAAACTGCTGGGCTCTGTGTTGTACTGGTCTACGAGGCAATGGAAAGAAATGTTGTCAAACTAGAATGGCATCAGTGAGGCAATAGCACTTTATATAGAAAAACTCCATTTATAGTGGTGCTAACACAAAACGGGAGAAAGTATCTAAAACAAACAGTCCTTTACTGGTCTGGTGAGAAACATGCTCACATCAATGACAGCCTACAGAGTGGCAAAGACTTTGTGTCAGCTCTATTTAAGACTCCACAATAGGAGGGTCAAGGAAACAGGCTGCTATCCCACTGCATCTAAAGTCAGCTGGAGTAATGCAACGAACTGGGTAATACAACACATGAAGAACAAATTTTCATACAAACTTAGGAAGAGAAACAGGTGATTCAGTTACACACTTCCCAGAGATCTTTGGATGTGTTGAAGAAAATAAAAATGCAATGTAAATCCCCCAAAACCAAATCAATTGCCATTGAAAGAAAAACAAGATACAAAGGGAAGCTGTGACAAGAATTATAACTGTTGAGTTTCGTATCTTTTGAAATTCCTGAAATATTATTTAATGTCAAATCACTGACCTATGGAAATACCAGGAGAAAGTAAAGAAAGGCAATGTGTTCAACTGCAAGTCACAATTTGGATGATGAAATTAGAAATATGTGATATACCTTTAAAAAGTGAATTATACAGATTTGTAACAATTTCATAGGCTTGTTTGTACGTATTCTTTCATTGTTTTTTTCCTAGTGCTTCTCTTTCTAGAAGGGGAAACAAACTTATTTTCTTTTCTATTCTTATTCCCAACGATGAACTCTCCTCCCACATCAAATTTAGCATTTCAGTGAAAGAACTTCCTGATGAACAAACCTGCTACAAGTAAAACAGTGGTGAGAATTTCTGACTTTCCTCTGAGTAAAATGGTTTCAGGGCAACATTCCAGTTAAATGATGACAAATTACAGTGAAAAGTTGTGTATGAACACTGGGGTGACTTGAAATTAAATCAGCTTTGTTAAAGCCATCACAATAAATGGAAGATGAATCCATGAGTATCAGACAATTTCCGCAGAGCTCTTCAAAGCCAGTCCACTGCAAAGCCCACAGAAGTCACTAGAAGGATACCGATATAGCAGGTGTGGGGTTTATAGTTGCAAACAGGCAGTGCCAATACTGACTGGAGAGAAGAATGTTTTATCAATCACTTAAACATGAAAAGCAAAACAAGTGATGGTCACAAAAATGCTTAAGGTGACAAAGGCACAGCCACTGTTGTGCCACAAGCAGACTCAGCCATGCAGGCAGCAGAAAGGGCATGAATCCTGATTCCTCAGAAAAAAATGAACTTGAGGACATTTTAGTACAGAGCTTACGGCTCTGACTCAAGCCTACCCATCACACACAGCTCTACACTACCCCTACACACAGCTCAAAGACAGAGGGACTGATTCATAGGCAGCACACAGGTCACTAAAAAGAATATAAACCACCACCACCATCTTTCTGGAAGTTCAGTCATGGAGGGAGTTACCCGTGCTACTCCCATCCCAAAGTTACCCTGCTGTCCTCTTTGCCTTTTCGCAAGGCTAAAAACAGAGTTCCGTTACTCCACAAGACCCCTCTCACCACTTAAGTTGTTGACCACTTCCAACTCTGCAGAGAAAGGGTTTCTCAAGTAATTGCAGTCCCTCTAAAACTCTACCACAGAGCAGTTCAAGGCCATGCCACAACATGAGAGGCATGCGTAAGCTCATTCTGCTGACACCGTTGCTGTAACAGGACAAGTAGTCAGAAGGAGAGTGCTACAAAATAGCTAAGCAATATTTGGCTGCTAACAGAGGGGGAAAGAAAAGAAAAGGGAAAGAAAAAAAAGAAAGAGCTGGGGAAAACCAGATGAAAATCAACACTGCAAGCTATCAGCTTGAAAAACAAACAAGCTTTCCACCCGCCAGCAGCAGCGTACGCACAAGTCACCAAGATCTCACTACGGTTGAAGATTTGTCCCTTGCGGTGCTATGACCCATCATCCCGTAGTTCACCGAGGAACCAAGTAGCTGGGTCATGCGATGGGCAGATGTACGTGGGAGAGAAACCCTCCGGCTGCTGGAGCTGCTCTGGCTCCTGGAGTCCCCTCTGTGACCAGTGAAGCACACCAGCTCTCCCGCCCCGAGCTTCTGCAGCCCAGGGAGCAGGGACAGGCTTAAACCTGGACTCACAACCTTGTTTTGATGGATACCTGACACACTGAACAGGTCAGGGTGGAGAATATTCCTTCTTCAAAAAAAACCCTACCCTTTAAAAAATGTTAAACGTACATGCACACCACACAAACAACACAGAGAGACAGAACCACATTCTTTCTCGTTTCAAACTAAAAGAGTCATGTAACTTGTTTTCTTAAAACCATGCTCT
Source organism: Urocolius indicus (assembly GCA_013401255.1). Taxonomy (NCBI): domain Eukaryota; kingdom Metazoa; phylum Chordata; class Aves; order Coliiformes; family Coliidae; genus Urocolius; species Urocolius indicus. Next base: position 412,155 of record WBNH01001698.1, on the reverse strand, counting down.
AATGTGATAGATGTGGAAATTGACTCCCACTGTCCTGTAAAAAATAAAAAAGACAAAAAAGAAAAATAAATTAATACTAATAATCCAGAGGATTAGGGATCAGAGGTCAGTGCACAACCTTTTAATGAGCAAGGTATTTTAAGACTGATGACATAGTGTATTTTTATTCTTCGGTAATTTAGTACAGAAGTTTACATTGATTGCTTAAAAGGCCATTCGATTTTATTTCCCATATTTAATTGTTCTTAGTGTCCAATAAATGGCTGTCTGGAGATAGTAAAGAATTATTTTATTCTTTTTGTAGCATTAAAAATACCGTCAGCCCAACTCACTCATTCACACGCCCTCTACATGCCCTTCATGTTTTCACAAAACCGTGCAGATTATCTGTTTTTCATTACCACCAAACCTGAAACCCCCACAGAGCTCAAGCTCTCTAACCTGAACTAAGCCTCTCACAGGTGCACGAACAAAAAGGAGGCATTTTGCTATTGCCAAGGAGAACTTTATAAATATGACAAAGAAAACTCATAGGCTTGCACAGTGAAACTTTATTTTTCCCTGAAATTCACATCTTCTATGAAAAAGGGTTGCCTGCTAAGTCCTTATGTCTTACCATGGCTTGTCTGCCTTTAGATCCTGCTCGTTGAGCAGGAGCTGCAGACCCTTAGATCAGAAAACATGTCTTTAAACACATGGCTTAGTTATATGCTTAAAGTTCTGCATGTGCTTAAATTAGCTCATCATCTGCTCATCCTTCTCCTTGTCAACAGAGAACAAATGTGGAAAACATAGGAAAGGTTCTTTCACCTATCAAGTATTTGTTGTATCTTACGACACAGTTAAATTATGCCACCCCGTGAACATTTGTGACAATTTCCTTGGTACAAAGTTATTTTTGTGTTTTCCAAGAATTATCTACTTATCTGGACAATATGTACAATTCCTAGGTTGCTATTTATACAACATCCAGATGTTGTGGATATTTGTTGAACTCTTCTACATACTTGCATGATTCCCAACTCATCAGAACTCCTCTCCCCAAAAATGTCTGCTTTTAGTTCCTCGTTTTCTCAGCGTTTCTATGATGTAAGAAATTATTATCACCATTTTACATCCAGAGAGCTGAAGCAGAAAGAAATATGGTTTGGATTTGCAGAAAGTTCTGAGGAAATCTAATGCCCAGATCATCTTATCTTAATTCCTAACATGTTACCCTCACTTTCAACAAACTCTGAAGGTGAAACTGCTAATGCCATTGAACTCAACAGGATACCTTACAGTGATTTCAACAGTGTCAGCATTTCATCTTCTAACGTCAGTAGGATTTTTATCTAAATAAAATCTGGCACTTTTCCTTTATAGTAATTCACAGTATTTTATCACACGCCACTGGATTACTGAAAAGTTAACTTGTCTCACTGCGACATTTTAAGGGAATCTCATTCAGTGGAAAGTGCAGATTCCTACCAAAAAAGGAAATATGTAGCAAACACGAAGTTTCATCAAAACACATACATGTGTATGAAAGGCATTCTTTAGAATTAATTTTCATGTACACTTTAATGTTGATGATCTCAAAGATCATCACTGTAGAAAGGAACAGTGAAACACTATAAAAGAAAAGGGAATATAATCACATTGTTGAACCAGTATACTATTGGACTAATACTAATACTAATCTACCAAAGTATTTATTGATTGACACCCATGACAAAATAACTGTTGCCCTAATAGGATTCACATCCAACATTTTTTAAGTTTCCCAAACATTTCCCATGGTACACTTACATATAAATCAATTAATATTGACTGCTTGATCAATATATGCACAATATGAAAAACAGTTTTGGCGGCTTTATGTTCTTCACAGAGCAGCTTAACCTACTGATGATTCATTTTAATTTACTTTAAAGGATTCTATTGCACTGAAACTTTAATTAAAAAACAAAATGAGAAAGTCTATGAAGTCTGCATAGCATCAATTACCTAGACTTGATATCCTGCACTTCGCTTACCCTCTGTACATATGGTTTCTGTTAAAATAATTGGAAAGCTCTTCTGAACAATGTCACCCACACATCCATTCTAAGAGTGAGAGGATATATTACCATTAAATGTCACTAATATTAATAAAGAAACAATTAATTCTTCATTACCTATTTCTAAAATACATCATCAGACTCCTTCAGTCCAAACACAAATAAAACATTACACATGCCTGTCAGTGAAATGGGTAATCATCATCATTGTTATAATTTATACTGCTTTCTCTTGTAAGTCTAATGTTCCATTTATTTATAAAGCTTTTTGGCTGACATTATAAATAGCCCCTTTGAAATATTAAAAAAAAAAATCTCTTATGAAGCAAACTCCCATACCTTTTAAAATGTTGCTTCTTATTTGCATTGCACTGTCTTTTGAGAAACAGACAACACATACGTTTATAAATATTACACTTGCAGTTAAACACACTAAATAATACTTTCCATCGACTTACAGTTATATAAAAATAACATAGTTATATACAGTTATATAAAAAAATACATATACACAGTAGACTAATCTCAATCCCAAAGAAAACTACTACTACTACTAAAATCCACACAGAAAATTATTTGGAAACTGCTGGTGAGTTTACGCTAGGAGTAAGTCAGCTCAGCAACTGTATAGTATCTGATCTAAAGACCAACTCTACCAACACTGGTTTGGATCAAGTACATGAACAGTTCCAAGTTTTAATTATTAAAAAGCATGGGATTGTCACAGTCCTCATCCACTCCAGCCAGCATCAGGTTACAAGTCTCTGAGGTGTCTCTGGCACACTGCCTGGACTGTTTATTGCTATTTGTAAATTAGATGCCTGTGTAAGAATGTCAATTTTAAATATCTTTGTTTAAACAGGATTGATAAGAGATGATCAGATATACATTTTATGAGACTGCTAAAATAACTGCATCACACAAAGCCAGCTTGTGAATTTTATAGGACAGCTAATAACGACACAGCACACTTGCAAGGTAGCTTGTGAATTTGGCATTAAGAGAATAAATCTATTGGAAACAATAAAAAGCATGCACTCTAAACCTGCAACAACAAAAGTACCAAGAAAGCCAACCATCATCCATAATGAGCTCTCCATATCTGAAAGTAATGGAGAGACTTAAGATGTCTTTATCATTCCTGCTAATACAGCTCCAGCAATTATTTTCTGTACTCTACATCAGTAAGTTAAAATATGTTTCCAACGCCTAACACAGCAGTCATTAAAGTTTCTCCTGCCTCAATCAGCATAACTAATGAGACCGTATAATAACAGAACGCAATCTCTAATGAAAAGCCAAACAAAGTCTCCCTGCAACAATGCTGCTCGTGATTTAGTATTCTCAGCTTGTCCATCCTCCATCTTTTACTCTGTGGATATTATCACCACTCAGAAAATTACATTTCAATGAACTTGTCAGGAAATAAGTAATAAATTAATCAGGCAGCATAAACCAATTACAGTCATTTTCTGTGTGTTTTCTTTCATGGCCCACGCATGAACGCAGCATTGGCTGCACCACTTATTCCTGCAGACTGCTCAAAAGGGCTGCAGGGGCTCTGCGGTAGTAGCATTGCTGGGAGGAGGGGTGAAAGCATCTCTGCTCCACCAAAGTCATTGCAATTACTGTTGATGCCAATGGAGCTCCAGCACCAAAATGCTCTTTATTACTTTTTTCCTTTTTTATTTTTTTTTCTGCATACACAAATATATATATAAAACTGAACCCATTTGGGCACCTTGAAAAGTGTCACAAGATACCCAATGTGAATACTTCAAACATCTAAATAGGTTTGCAAGTGTAGCCCTGTCTCTTTCCAGTTGTCAGATGTGACAAAAGAAGGTGCCTACAAGACAAAGTTGTTAAATTTGTTAAAGTTAAATTTGGGAGTACCCAAGGCAAATTATGCTGATAGGTACAGCTAAACTGAGGAAACCAGGAGGGTATTCGGTGGCATCACAGTGCTTGTTTAAGCGGCGCCTGGTTGTAACACAACTCCCCTTTTCCCTCTGACTGCTAGGAAAACCTTTAATATTGATCATGTTTCTTCTAAACACACGCAATGAGCAACAGCACTGTCTGAATTACCAGTCAAGAGCTCCCATGCTAACAGGGACTGAACGATTCAAATTGGACGCCTCTTGCTCCAGGCTGTGTGAAAATGTGAGAAGAGCTGTGCACTGGTTTAGCACCTCTGGTTTAAGGCATTGTGCCTGTCTTCACAAGCGAGAGAGCCAGAAAGACTTTTTTTTTTAACAAATAAAGCTCAGATGCTGAAGCGCAAGGCGCACTGTCATAGCACAGAATTTCACAGCAGATTATTCAGATGTAAAATCTGAAGCAATATAGGCTTCTGGCCCTATAAAATGAGTCAAGGTAATACACAAAACAGTACAGAAACTCCTTGCTTAAGAAGGAACGCAAGTCCACCTGTTTGTTGCCTTCAAAAGCACCTAGCTGGACACTAAGAAGATATACTTCCAAATAAAAACTTTCCTACTAACTGCTTTTGCTGATGTATTACAAAGATTTGCGGTGTGCAAACACACTCTTTTCAATATATCTGATATTTCAAACGAACTCTTAGTCTTTCAAGGGTAATTATACAAGCACCACGCACCTGCCAGACTCCAGACCCTTGCACGGCACCAGAATCCTTTTCATGAATTTTTTCTGTGTTCTGTCTTGGCTGGGAAAAGATCCAAGTAGGTTAAGCTCCGGGAGCTCATTGTCATTGCTGTTTTTTGAAGGCTGAATATTGTTTAACCTTTCCCCTGCAGTCTGCATGAAATTCCTAGAGGGTAGTTCAAGCCTCATATGGTCTAATTAAAAGTGGGATTTATTAAGACTGGAATAAAATAATTGAAAATAAAGTAAAATTTTTCATAATCTATGTAACCACATATTTGGCACAAGGCAGGCCAGAAGTGCAGTAAAAAATTAAGTTACAGCATTCAAAAAAAAATTATCTACCAAGCACTTTTGCCACTGAGCTGGCTGCCAAAGTAATATCCCACCTTCATGACTTTTGCAATTCTTTTCTTCTCTTGATTTATCCTCACACCAGACAGCTCCTACCAAGAAGTCATGTGCTCTCTCTCATACTCTTCCATATATTCAAAACTGCATTTAATCTACTTAATGGTATCAGATCCTGTTTTCCTGCTTCCACACTTTATGTTACCATCCTAAATACTTCTTTGAAGGTAGAATCAAAGAAGCTCATACTTTCACACCACCAGTCAAGGATATAAGGGAGTGAACAAGGTAGAGTACTTCTTCCTTCCTTTCTTCCACCTCCAAAAGCGAGGAGGTAAGTTCTAAAGAGCTATTGACCTATGAAACAACCAGAAGTGAGACAAGCTTCCAAAACAGGTTTAGTTGAGCTAGTTCTAGCACTGACAGTAATGAAAATGGAGCAGCACAGGCACTGACTGCCTCAGAGATAGTTTATCCTGTGCTGCTGCACTTTGTAGCCTGGGCCAACCAGGAGGGCTAAACTTCATCCTTCCTCCACTTCTGCTGAAGCCACACCACTGACTACAGTACAGGTATGTATACACAGTATAGGCAGTACATTAGACAAAGAGTATTGCACCATCAGAAAACCACCACAGAAAATTTGAAACAATTAGTCTCATCTTGTTAATAAATATGACTATAGACCAGCAGCACTCACATATCCCTAGAGCACTGGGGAAAACCTCAATGAAGCACAAAGACCCCAAGAGCCAATGTCACCAGTCCAACCTGATATGGGTGACATATGACTCCATGGTAACAGTAATCTGAAGTAGGGTTTTCAGCTTTTCACTGCTTCTCAGAAGGGTTTTTTCCATATAACATGTCTTAACAGCAGCAAGCCCTGCAGTTGCAGCATTTTGAGAAACCTTAACCCAGTTCACCACAACCACAAGTAGCAAAGCTTTAAAGAGCCAGTAGATCTACTGCAAGACAGAGTTAGAAATTTCCTAATAAATCAGCAGACTGCAGCACAGGTTCATTTACTATCCCAAGTTGATCTCGGTGCCATGGTGCAACAGCCCCTTCAGGTAAGCCTCTCTTCCATTCAAATTCAAGTTTCACGTGTTTAATTTCCTCTTATTATCACAATTACTTCATGATGGGTTACGCTAAATTACTCTTCTTCCTTCTCTTTTTTCTTCTACACATTTTTATACACTTCAGAACCAGTGAGGTGGGTCTTGTGCATCAGTTTCAGTCCCCGTTAGCAGATACACAAGTCTTTCAGATTTGTACTCAAGTCAGTGCTTCCAGCACCTCAAGTTTGTTTAGTTCACTGGCTTTCAGTGTGTTAGTGTCCTGATGTCAAACACCATATCTTACCTTCCAAAGGACAATATAGGTCCAGTTACAGTAAATTCAGGGGCTTTCTATTCTGGGAAACAAAGCAAAACAAACAAAAACAAACAAATGTACCATTTTCCCCAGTTGCCCTTAATTTGACTTCACTATGGTCCACATTAACAGAAACAGCAGCTAAACCGTCTTTGAAACTTTATTCACCATAGCTAGAAAAAAAAAAAGACTGGTGAGATGCCTTTAAAACATGCTTTAATCTAGTTGGAATGCCATAAATTGCTTCCAGATGTGCTCCATACAAAAGTCAATCATAGCTATTTATACTGACACTCTGCAGTCCAAACAATCTGAATCTAAATGCCATGTCTCTGCTACAATAAAGCTATAAATGTCAGTCTTGTTGAATTTGGAGAGGTGTTGAAGAGTTCATGCTAGTTTGCTTTCTGGACTATTTGTTAGCCAGCAAATTTATTTAAAAAAAAAAAAAAAGGTTGGGGAGGGGCAGGAGAGAAAAGAAACTTTAAAAATAGGTCCTTTCCTTGCCGAGCTATTCTTAAAGCACACCTGACACCTTCCAATCATGACCTTGAAAGTGCCACAGGTTACAAGTTGAAATTCATTTCATAAGTTAGAAAAATGTAGTGCTTAGGCTCTGAGCCAAGAATAACTAAAGGGCTTGGCAAGGCTCCCATGCCCTCCCCTAGACTGAACACACACGTAGTACACCTGGGACTCAATGAACTGGAGTACAGTAAAATGACACACTGACTGCAATAATACCTCTATTCAATACTGTTCCAGGGTACTGGGGGGGCAGGGGTGGGGAGGGGAAATATTCTTGCTGTAGGGGAGGAAAAAAGACAGTTTGGAAATATTACCCTCATCAGTTGTTTTGCATGTGACACATGGCCATCACAATCAAAGCAGTCTTCACTTGGGAGAACTGAATAACCAGCATTTAGAAGAAAAGATGACCTATGGAGTTATCCCACACTATTTCAGGAAAATAAATTATTTTTGTGCAGTCTCCACAGAACTTTCTGGTTGATTTTTATTGACTTCATTAAGATCTTTCCCACCCCCACCAGAAAAGTGCACCTGCAGTTCAATTTATGTATAAATGTTCAGAGTTTTAATTCTGGCATTTTGTCAGTGGGACGCAACAGGGAATATTCTTATCGCTGCTCACAGTTTTGGGAATTAAAAATGTTTCAGAAAATCATAACATGTAATAACATTACTTTTCAACTTTCCTGCCTTTTTATTTCCCTTGATGTTTGCCTTCTACTCCAAAGTTTTCCTCTGCCTTCCCTCAGTTCCCTACCTTCTAACAAGTCCAGAACATCATCCTTACGATGGAGCTGAAAAGAATTCCTTCCTCTCAGGCTAAGCTGTAGCACTGACTGACATTTGTCACCACAGAAGTTGAGAAAATTGGCAGTAAATGCACACTGCAGTGATTAAATCTGGATCCAAAATCCTCTCTGTATTTTCAGAGAAGGGAAGCAAAGTGCACAAGGCACAGTATTTTAAGGTTCAAATTGTACATAGATGCAGAAAAAATGAGAGAGTTTATGAGAAAAAAAAGATTCGTGCTCTCAGTTCAACTTACTGGAAAACTTAGCTTTTAATAAATCTCTTCAGTCAGAGGTTGTACAAATGACTACAGAAGCAGCAAACATAATACCTGTATTTAATAACGGGGGAGGAACCCTTCTAGTAAACTACCGAGCCATCAGTCTGGCTCAGATGTTATGCAAGGTCTTCTAACGTATTTTGAAGGAATGTAACTTGTGTGTAATTGTAGAGGGTTGTAGAAGAGATAAGCAACAGAGAGGCAGAGGAGCTATTGAAGTTAAAAGACAATTTTGGCATAAGAACAAATGATTAAGACTTGGCTGTGAGTACATTGAGACTGGAATTCACGAGCACATCTCCAACTATCAGGAGGGTGAGGTGCTTCAACCGACTGTCCTGCAGGAATGGGACGGAGGAAAATCCTTTCATAGGGGAAGTTGAGAAATTTATATGAGTTCAGTATCCTGCAACAACAGGGGATAAAACTTGGTGATGCACAAGCTGCTTTCTACACCTGTATCAGCCTATCTTATTTATTCCTAGTTCCTATCAGATAGCGAGATGCTTTTCATGGCATTGTCTCTCCTGATAACAGCATCTAACTCTTGCAGAAAAAGCTTAGAGGGCTGCCAGAGCCATAAATAGAGTGCAACATATACCGTTGTTCAGGGGTATCTCTCTCTTAGTGTATTTTTTCCTTTTCTTCCACTGAATTGGTGATACTGACCTTCAAAAACCTTGCTCCTCCAGGAATTTTACTGCACTTCATGTTATTTTACATTCTCAGACTACCAAAATGTATGCAGAAAGTCTTCCTCACATCCTACTCCACTGTAAAAACCTAGCCCACTGCCTCCAAATATACATGCACTCTCTCTTGCAAGCCTGACCACACATTTCTAACATTTTAAGACAAATGTACACTAAAAAGAACTAACTAATTTACTCTGTGTCCATAATCCTATGTTCTCTCCACCTAAACTCCTTCTCTGGCACAATGTTCTCCCCTTACCTGTGCATCAAGCTTTCCACTTAGATCACTAATTTTCTGAATCTAGGCCTCAGAGTCTTTTAATGAGGCAGCAGCTCCATGCTGGGACACAGTAAAAGTAAAATAATTGTGACAATAATAACTAAGTCTAATCATTATCACTGGCCTTAAATTCTATTAAGCTGCTCTGCTTTTGCAGCTGTTCTGTGATTCTTCTGAAGCACCAACAGCGCTGCCAGTAGCCTCATATTAGATTATTAATTCAACCCATCCTCCCCATCCAACAAAAAGTACTGTATCTCCAGATCTGCATAGCTTCTGCATTTGTGATGGCTGACCCCCAAGAAGAGACAGAAGAAGAAAAGCCAGTAAAGTTACTAAAATACACAATTGTCTCACAGCTACTGTTTCAAACAAACAGGTTTCAAGCCAATATAATAATTCCTACCAATATCATGCAATGCTGTGTTTTAAATTTTTCATTATTTATTGGAATCAATACACCTTTCCAAAAAAAGCAACAAATCCCCTCTCACTTTGTTTTTAAAATTATTTACTACAGCTTTCAAAGTAACAAATGAAGCACTCGAGTCTCGGATGTGTAACCAGTAGGGAGTTGGCTCGATGCATCAGTTTTTACACCTCTTGTAGTTAAATCAGAGATCCAAATGCAAAATCTAGCACTCAGTGGTGAACTTACAACACTCCCTGGAGGAGTGTGTCCATAAACCATTCACTGGATTACACTCATCCATCCAATACTTTATTTTATATCTCCCATCCCCACAAAAAAAAAAAAAAAAAAAAGCACAAGCTTAACTAAGGTGAAATTAAGGTTGTATAAACTATAAATCATTTTTGTCATCATATTTCTAAGCCTCTGCTTTCCTTTTTGAGACTTCATTAGAATAATTTTCCACTGTCTTTATCTCAAATGGATTTGCTTCTCAAAATTTGTATCTTAGCCAGAAAAAAGATCCAAAATCCACCCAATGGCACAGCACTTTTAGGCCTTGGAGTACACTCAGCACAGCTAATACACTTTCAAAAGCTGCTGCACTGAACTTTTCTGTAGCGTGCCTGTAACAATGGACTTTTGGGAGTTTCACATTACGTCTCATGTACTTACAAGTCCTATGGACACAAAATCTTTTGCAGTGTATTTCTATTTACATAAATGAATGCGTGCACACGCTCTGTGTGTGTGTGTGTGTCTGTGTGTGTGTGTCTGTGCTCACATATGTGCACATGTGCATGTACCTACACGTGCACAGGCACATAAACACATAGTTTTGGGCCAAAACTGGAATGGATAAAAAGAAGTATAGCAACACTGAATACAACAGAAGCTACACCAGATGAGAAAACCAGAGGACACTGAACCTGACTGAATGGCCTACTGACTCAAAGAACATAATAAATGCAAATCTTTCCAAGGTACTTCATAACTGAAAAGAGAGAAGGCACTTGAACTAGTAACAGGAGTGTGTTGTTTTGGTTTTTTTTCCCCAATGACTACCATTCCCTAACCTAGTGAAAAAGAACTCTTGCCATGCAAACCTGCTGGAAAAAACACCAACGCTATAGTGTCAATGCCAAGGACCTTGTAGGCCAGCTGAACTCTTCATCTTAATGTGGTCAGTCCTCTCAAGTTTAGTAGCAATCACCACCATTTTCCTACAACTAAGGGCAACCCACTAACTCACAGCTGTGTGGAGATACTTGCCCAAAAGAATTCATATCAATAGAGCCTGCTAATCATACCCAGGATGAGAAGTCACAAACTTCATTTTGGAGCTGCACAAAGCACAGGAATCAGAAACCAGCTGCTCTACACAGTGCACCATGTGATTCATGTTAAGGGAGGTCAGATAAAAGGCAAGAGTCACATCCCAGATGAAGGCTGGGCAACTTGCTGACCAACAAAGAGTTAGTGGAGTGTATACTTTGTGATAGGAAACGTAGGATTCTGAAAAACTAAAAAAGAAATTCAAAATGTATGCACCTGATTTTGTCATCATATCCCCCTCTTTTACATGTGACTCTATCAGTCTATAAGACAAGGCTTAATCTCCCCGTTCCCAAGTCTTCTACTAACCCTCTTTTAAAAAGGCTATTTATTCAAAAGGAAAGTCCTTATCAGACAGATGGGAAAATTCACAACTGATGAACACTTCATAGTCATTTGTAGGATGTTTTCAACCATTTAAGAAGCATAGCTAACCAGCCTAGCATTGCTTTCTCATTGTGTTTTTTTTTTCTTTAACGCTTGTATAAAAAGCTTTGTCTTAAGAGCAATGAGACTAAATGCCAACAGCATTAGAAACTGCAGTTGTAATATGGAAAATAGGAGTCTGAATAACATTTTTACCTGTCATGCAGCAGTAATTACTGGTCTTCCTACAGAGAAACACTTTCTCCTTCCACTGGTCTCTCAACAGGTTGTTTGCCTGTAAAAAGAAGGATGAAGATGTTTCCTGGGACAAACAACTGCAGTGACTATCAAGCACCTGGCTCCCACTATGAGCTTCCTTCCATGTGTCTTATTTTATCAAAATGGTGGGATAGGTGGCTCCTGAGAATTGACAGTAGTGTTTGATTAGATGACCTCCACTTACTATAAATTATTTATCTTTTAGAATATGCCAGTTATCCAGATTTCTATATTTATCATCATTTCTGAATTACTCCTGCATGGATTTATCATGTTCTAGAAAAGCCTTCACTGATTGTCTACTGGTTTGGTACTATAATAACATTAAAAATCCCCATGGTTGCAGAATTTTTTTAGTTTACTTACTTATGAAGTGACAGTACTGAAAAAAATATTTCAAACTTTAAAATTTTGAAAACTTGCCACAATGCCTCGCTCCCCAATCCAACCCAAAACCAAAGTCTTACTTCCAGTAGCTTAATTTAATGGCAGCATAAAACAAATAAACAAACAAACCCCTCATATTCCACTATGGGTTAAAGAAACTTTGATCAATGCAGAGATCATTTTTCACACTATTATCTAATATTGCACACATAGTTTACTCTCAACCTCTTTGCTTGCAGCCACAAAGGTACATGCTTAGAACACACTGAGGTTGCCACTGAAACATTCTAGCTGCATGAGACCTCCAGCTACCACAAATCGTTTTCTTGCTGCAACAGGGATGGGAACAGCAGCAAGGGCAGCTCAGCTGCAGCTTCAAGTGCTCCTTCAACTACAACAAATGCCAAGCAGAATAGGTCTAGCTAACAGTACTATCAATGTCAGAGTGATCCATTGCATGACCCCATGCCAAGGAAAAATGTGCACTGAGAATATACAAAAGTGGCTATCAACTCAATTAGTCAGTTGAAGTAATTATGCCCTCAAGTGTTAGGAAACTGAAAAGCCATTTTGGCTATAAAATACACAGGGAATCTTAATGTTATGGTCAGTAAGACAATGGCACACACATTACTCACGCCGCATTTTATCTAGTCCTTGAATGCAGCTCTCACTCCTGATGTAATGCAGCTCCTGATGTAAGATTTTCATTAGGCGTTACACAGCCAAATGTGAAAGCTGAGCCAGTGAACGAAACCCATTCAAACACACAGTCACATTATAAGTCGACAGCACAGGATGCAAAATGCAACTGTGGGTCTCTTACACAAGTCACAAAATAGTAACCTTTGCAGCATAGTAGTCAAAAAAGAGTAACCACCACCCCTAAAAAGTTAAGAGGAACTTGGTAAGCAATAAGAGGTAACAGTTTGTTCATCTGTTTACTGGCCAAGCTCCAGAGACTAATCCCCTCCAATTATAGAGTTCTCACTCATGGTGTCATACTTCAGTGACCACACCTCTGTGTCAATGTCTTTTAATTCTTTTATCTTCTGCTTTAAAAAGCTATCCTAGAGTCTTAGATCATTTTGCTGAATTTCCTTAGGCTAGAAAAAATATTTGCTACTATTCTTTTTTTTTTTTTTCAGTGTATTTTGTGGTTTGTTGTTGGGTTTGTTAAATCAACTAATACAATTGTATCAGAAGGCTTCTCAATGCAGCCTAAGCAAACACTGGCATGTGAGTACAATGAGGTATAACACAATATGCAAGAGAAGTTTGAGACTGAAACGAGAATACAATTTCCCATGAGACAGTTCTATGTTCAAGCCATTTAACTTTAAAACTAATTCAATATTTGAACAAGACACTATTTTATTCCCATTCAAAGTTTAAACACAGATCACTTAAAAATCAATCATAAATTCAAACCTCTTTACTTTAGAAACTGTTTCAATATTTAAAGGCTTATTTTTTTTTTCCTTTTAATGTAACAGCAGCTCCAAAGCTGCAGAAGCAAAACTGACTTTGGGACCCTTAAGAGCAATGTTATTTTCCTGCCAACACATACAAAAGGCAGTTCTAGGAAAAAGAAAAAAATAAACAAAACACAAAGGCGAGGCTGTGCTTTGCTTCAGAGTTTAAGAGCAAAGTTTGGACAAAGAACACACAGCCTAGTCTTTAGTCCAATCTAAAGTAAATGAATATGGTGTGGGTGTTTGTCAGGGCAAAACCCCACAACTCTCCATTACTCCACTACTCTTATCCTCACCTGGACGCAAGGGAAAACCGGATGATCAGTGGGATTTGTGTAGACAAAAAATAACCCTCCTTTAGCAATATGATTAACAACAGAGTAAGAGACATGCAGTTAAGAAGAGTGTAAGGCTTATGTGCTGACCAGCTGTAATTGAGTCCTATTCCCCACCCAGCAAAGTAGTGCTTGCCCTGATGCCTCAGAAGCTTCACGCCCTGGCCAGCATTGCAGAGATGTACAGAGCTCTAGCTCTGTGACACAGAAAAAAACACTTCTCCTGATGAGATAGCAATATTTCATACCTGTATTTCATTTTAATATGATGATCTTAAAGTTCCTGGGGTTTTTTACACTTGTTTCTTTTTAAACTTTAAAATCCATTTTTCAGATGGGCAACTTATCACAGTCAAGTCAGCAACAGGAGAAGTGAAGCCAGCTGAAGTCCTAAACTGTGCCACTGCCAGCTCTTCGGTACATGTCACTCCAATCCAACTCATTCCAAAGCCACTTGGTTTCTAAAAAAACACCCTTTGTGTTTTTGATCTTTGCATTAGTGTCCTATTGACAAGGGTGAACATACAGCTTAATGCAAGTGCTATGCCACAAAAAATGTTCATGTCGAGTAGGAAAGACTGACTGTTACAAAGCAAACAATCTTATTAACCTCTGGGCTGCCCTATTCTAGTTTCTGGTCAACTATGGTCCTCACAATCAAGTTAAAAGACCCCTTAAAATGGATTAAGTATCTGTATTATCAGGAGGTCACAGGATAAAGGCAAGAATTAGTCTCTGTCTTTGTGATACTAATGCACTTAACTACCTATGGCTTAGCATGAACCCAGGAAATATTATTTGGCTGTGTATGCAATGTTTTTCATGCAACATGATACCTGCATGGGTAGTCATGATGCTGTTCTCTCTGTAAAACCACTGAGCATCTGACTGCCAACTTCCCAGGAAAGGGCAGCTGTCATTTATAACTATCTTCCCTTAATGAAACAATGACGGGCCCCCATTTTCAGGAAGCCACAGGCCACTAGCATTAGGCAATAAATGAGCTTTACTCTTTGCCCCCCCACAATCACCTTTTAACGTACTTTCAAATAAAATAAAAATCAGTTGTAATCAACACAGTATTAACATGCTGCCTTCTAATATTTCACATATAACATGTCACTGAAAACTCAGTATTGAGCAGGAAGGTATTTGATGAATCAAGTAGATGAAGCCAAGATGTAGTTATTAGATGCATTACATCTTTAGCACATCATCTGTAAAAATGTCCAGGGTAAACTAACGCTCCAGGGGAAACCTGACCTTTAAGAGGCTCCCTAATACTACATCTAAATTAATGTCAGTGACAGGCACTTCAATCTAAAGTAGCAGGGTTCTTTCGTTCTATCTACACTATCTATTCATCCATTTATTTGTGTGTAAATGTGTGTGTGCATAAATGGATTTGTGTCACTCTGGCACTGGGGGAGTGGGTGGGAAACAAACATTACCCCTAGATTTTTGGATTTCTATTCCTTACTATTCCTGTGCCTATTAGTAATTCTGAAAGATTCATCCGGAATCCTTTCAGTGTAAAACATATTAGGAAAATCACTTTTTCTAGTAAATAAACCTCCTTCTGTGAAGTAAACGTGCTTGAACTAGGGCAGGATGAGACTCTTGCAGCAATCAATATAACAAGCAATGCTGAATTTGTTTTAAAGAGCTGGGCTGGGCTCTGACATGATTGGTGGCCAAGATAAAAATCGTAATTGAGATCGGTTTTGCTGTTTCAAAACAAAACATAGCAAATGAATTCAGTGAAAGATACATTTCTGCCTTGGGGGAAAAGAAAAAAAAAAACACAAACAATACACTGTAAAATTCTGATAATGGAATAATTTCATGGCAGTTAATCAAATCAGTGCTAAGTATGGTGGCCAAACCTTTTATTTCTATTTTTTATTCCATTCCAGACATTTTATGATCAAAGGGGTAAGGTTTTAAGGTCCAGGGCATGAGGCAACCACAAAGCAACCACTCTGCTGCCCTTCTTACAGGCTTCTTTGGGTGCTCTTCCTCCTTTTCCAACACTTCAGAGAGGACCAAGACCACCAAGATCTACACTCCTCTGCCCTTTTGCTCCTCACAGACAGCAGCGTAATCATGTTTCCAAGAAATATGTCTTCATGCAATAGAAACTGAAGTATCTACCTTGATGCAAAGGATTTACATCTTGCTCTGAAATAAGGACAATCACCTTAGTCAAATCCTAGTGATCTAAAATTGCTAAGTCCTTTCACATTTTGTTGATCAAGAACCTTTTTATTGGAACATTTTTCTTTTCAAACCTCAGGTGGGTAATAAACTATCCTCTAATTGGTCTTTATGCAATGAGCAGATACCTTACATTTTAGCTATTTTATGTAAGGTTATATTTTCTTACAAAGACATGATTGATCAGGAATTCTCATAATCCCACACAGAGAAGCCCTGCGTGCATAAAACGTTAATGTCAGTAAGGCAGACATGACAAGTTTTAACTCTCCTTTCAACTAAACAATCTGCCTCTTTCATACTAACATCACTGTTCAGCCCATGGGCTACATAAACATTGTCAAACCTGGTTTCAATATAAAGAGAGCACATTAATGTTTCCACTAATATACATTTCCCAGTAACCGTCCTATTAGATTGCTTAGTTCAAACTCCATGACATATCCCGTAACATATCAGGCAGTTCAGCTTCATGAGCTTAGAAGATACAGATGCTGTCAGTTTCGGACGTAAGTATTAAAAAGCCCACTTTTTTTCTGTGCATACTCAAGAGCTCCAAGAGTACAAAAACTCCCACGAGAAAGTATGCCTGTGTGAAACACAGCCCTTCTCTGTTTCATGGAGTTGTTTTAGATAATGGTCTTTCACTCACTTCACAGAGCCTAAGTAAGTGGGAAGAAAAATAAGAGATGTCCAGAGTGGATAATCCTTTCCATAACTTCAGACGGTGTATCTGAGACCCATGGATCCAACCCTCTGCTATAAAGTGAGACCCTATTCCAAACAAATGAGCTCTGCCTTTTGCCTGGTACTTGGTAAGTGCTGCAGTATCAGTCCCAGGATAAATGGATGCGCGAAGCCTCCACACTGTCACCTCACGCAAGCCTCCCCAACAAGCCTCCCCAACAAAGTACAGTGCACATACTGTACAAACAGTGCGCTGCAGACAATGCAACTGTACTCTCCCTTGTCGCCCTGGATGATTTACTACAGGTTGTCGACCAATATACCAGAAGTTTATACTTCCAATTTTTACATTCAGCAGCTGGAAAGGCAAATATCCTCATTCAGAAAGTTCATAAACCCAGAAATTTTCCATGGCCAAGCTTGCTCAGTATTGCAGTAAGATGTAATTTCACATTCGGGTTATGATATTTTGAAGTACTTAATGTAGCTGGAAGTCAACAAATACCAGCTAAACTTACCACTGATCCTAAGTGTGCTGTGCAAAACATATCTGCTTTGAAATAACACAACTTGAAAATTGTTTATGCTTAACACAGTGAAATTAAACACACTTTGTCAGACACACTAATGTCTACGTTATTGAGTAACGCTTAAAGAAGTGAAAAATAGGAAAGTGATTTAGGCATTTAGAGAGCAGCAAGGAATGACCATAAAGCCATCTGATTGCTTAGAAGGAAAAGGATGAAAGCTGAAAGTGAAACTGAATTCATTCCAGAAATATGTAATGCACCCCCCCCACTCCCCCTCATCAGACTACAGGGAGCACTCAACATAGAGGAAGGTCCAATCAACCTTTAAAAAGAAACAATACCCATTCTGAAGTCCTCTGACTCTTCCAGGTTCACTAAATTTGACCCAGAATACATAAGTCTGGACTGGCACTGATCTCATAGGGCAGATCCTCAGAAGGTGTAAATCAGAGCAATTCCACTGACTTCAAAAGTCTGCTGAGTCTCTGGCTCCAGATGTCTGCGTGCAGTCATGAATTCCTGATTTCAGTATACTTTAGCACAGCTAGAAGAGCAGTAGAGGCTAAAGTGACTGCAGTTGTTAAGTAAAAAAATTAATTAAAATGTTAATGAAAATTAATAGCTGAAAATATTTTATATATTCTGATTAGCAGTTAAGATTTATCCTACACATTCAGGTTCAAAGGAATTTTGCTTTGGGCTTCCAAGCTGCCTTTTAACTTCAGCCAGCTTCCACTGTCAAGTTTCCAGGATAAAGTTCAAGAAGGTTTACTATTAAGAGTTAAACTATTAATGTATATTGCACATTTTTTTTCATGTATAGCGTGCCTTCTGAAATGCAAATCTTCAAAGCAATAATCTGAATATTGTATTATGTCAGTCAAAAGAAGGTCTGGCCCAAATACCCGAGTCAGAGCTGTTTCAACCATTCAACAATCCAATTACTTATATTACGCTAAACCTTCCAACTCCATGAATGTAAACTCCTTACACTCAGGCAGCAAAGGCTGCATTGATAGGGATGTACTTCATAAATAATTTTGTCAAAATATAGTATTTCAATTATAACTGTCAGAAGATAATTATCATGTAAGCTTACAGCCTGAACTGAAATTGTCTGGCACATTCAATGGTGCAGGCTACATGTTAACTGTGCAATACAACTAAAAACGATGCAAGAAAATAATATTGGGGCAGAGTATTGTCCCCTCATTCTTTAAAATTTGAAAGAATTCAAATAAATTCACTTGTATTATTTAGCATACAGATGTTATTTGAAGATGCTACCATTAGCTATTCCATATAACTCGTATTGGAAGATAATTACTTTTCCTTTCTCAGATCACATAAATGAGCACATCCTGCAGGCCTTCTAAATATGTCTGACAAGTATGAACCCTAACAGATCCCTAAAAATAGCATTCCAAAATCCCTACCATGCCTCCACCATTTCTGTAGAATCTGGGGAAAAGAACACCAGTCTGAAAAAAAGATGGTTAGAAAGTGTTCTTCCTAGAATTTCCTCCATGTCAACAGAAGCAGCATTTCAAGTGCTTTCTGCCTCTGTCAATGAAGTGAGTTCAACCTTGTCATCACAAAATGATTTTTCTGACATTTGAGTTCAATTCATCTTGCATTTTACCGCCTGATCTTCCAAGAATTGTAGTAGTATGCCATGATAAAAATGCCAAAAGAATTACATGCACATGCCTCAACAACAGTCTTACCATACCTTACGTCTAGCTGGTGAATCACACCAAGTACTCAACTTCTGAAGTTTTGGTTCTCCTATGCAATATGTGCATAGCAATCTGAGGAGGCCTCACAACATTATGAACATTGCTAAATAAGAAGCAAAGTGCTTGACGTACTGGTTTTGACAAAGTAGGGAAATTAGACTTAGGCAAGAGAGAAAAAACCAAAACTGTATTTTGTCACTTGCTCGGATGGGATACAGAGCCAAGTGCCAGGATGGTTATGAGGTCTTGCTCAAAACTTGTCTCACCTAGCAGGAATCTGATTCTCCACAAACTGAAAAAAAACTGAAATGCCTAACTGTAGGCAAGTATGAGGAACCAAATCCTGCCATATAATTGGGATCCACTAATTTTATGGTTTAAGCCCAGATGGCAACAAAGCAACATGCAGTTTTCTTGATCATCCTGCCCCAACACACCTCATTTCCCTAGAATGGCAGAGGCCACAGTGAGACGGGAGGAGAAAAGCTAACCAACAGTCTTGTGGATCATGACAAAGCAGGGAGGGCTCATTGCCACCTCTCCCTTTTCCCAGGCTCAGCTCCCTGCTCCTGATATCTCTACCTCCTTCGCCCTCAGCAGTGCAGGGGGATGGGGAATGAAGATTGTAGTGAGTCCCTCACAGATGGGCTCTGCTACTTTCTTCTCAGAGGAGGACTCTTCACATCTTTCCCCTGCTCCAATGCAAGGTCCCTCCCATGAGATACAGTCCCTAATGACCCTCTCTGGTGTCAGTCCTTCCCAAGGGTTGCAGCTCCTCACAAGCTCCTCCAGTGTGGGTTTCCTCCATGGCCAGCACAACTCCAGATACATTCTGCTCCAATGCCACTGTCCCACAGAGGCACAGTTCCTCCAGGCACAGCCACCCCTGCCATGGGGTCCTCTGTGAACTGCCAGCAGACCTCAGCTTCACCATTGACCTTCACAAGCTGCAGAGGGACAGATGTTGTGTCACCATGGGATGCAGAGAAGTCTCTGCTCCAGCAGATCTCCTCCTCTCTTCCCTCAGTAACCTTGGAGTCCACATGGTTGCTTCTCCCTCATCCAACTCCTTTCACCACCTCCTAGAAAGAAAGAACTTCCAACTTTTTCTTAAAAGTGATCACGGAGGTGCCCAGAGGTGGGCCTGACTTAGAGCCAGGGAAAGTTTCAAACAATTTCTTACACAGAAACCACCATTACAGCCCCTTCCCCATTACCAGAAACAGCTCCACACAAGCCCATGGCACTAATAATTGACCAATGCTATTGCCTTATTTCTTACTATTTCACTGGAGACCATTTCCCTGAAAAGGCTGTGTAATAACTCAGCAATTCATCAGCTCAAGATAATAGTCAACTTTGAAAACAAACAAACAAACAAACAACACCTGCCATCATCATCTTTCCTCCTGTATTTGGCCATTTAAATCCAGCACTAGGGGTTCCCCTCCCACATCTCGCGTGTGCATACCATTCTAAGCAGCATCATACCATCCTTCTGTGAGGATCCACAGACAAGAATAACCTGTGTTACCTAAGCCACAGCGCGACTGATTCCCTCTGGGTGGTTGACAGAGAGCTCACTTTCAACCCACATCATGATCTCGCCTCACGCCATTTCTTTCCTGCCAATTTGCCACTTCTGAGGTGCCACCTCTTGAGTAACGGAGACCACCATGCTTGAGGCAGGCAGAGAACTGAACGCTCCTCTGTGCTGTGCAGACATGCCTTCTGACACAAGCCATACAGCTGGAGAAGCAAAGCTGACTGTAAGCTGCTGAGCCACTTCCCCGTGAGTCATTTTTATTTCTGTGGCTCGACTCCCGAGTTTCCTTTCCTTCTCTTTTGAAACTGATGCAGTGATACGGCCACACTGTGGGAATCTCCATCTCAGTAGGCACAAGGTTCAGCAGAGCCATACAGCCCTCTGACACTTAGGAGACCGCTCTTCATTCATCAGGGCTTCCTTGACGACTTATCCAACGGCTCGCTCAGGGCGCGGGACGCAGGCTGCAGTCTCCTCCCGCTCTGCCTCAGCAGGAACGCGTTGGGCGCTGTGCGGTCGAGCCGGTGCGGGGTCCCGCCGGCGCGGGGCACCGCTGCCTCACAGCGGCACCTGGCGGGGCGCGGGAGCCGCCGCGGCACCGGGAGCCGCCGCCGCCAGCGCCGCGCGCAAACCGCCGCTGCCTCGTCCCGCCGGCTCCCCGCGACGCCTGCTGCAGAGATGAGCCCACAGCCGCTGCCGCCGAACCCTGGCCGGTATTCGCTGCAGAGAGGCAAAATGCTGGCCGAAGTGCACGCCGCGTCTTAGAAACTGCCTGCGACCAACGGGAGACGGGAGATGCACCGCAAGGAAAAATACCGTCTGAGAAATGCCTCATCTCCGAGGGCTCTGGACTTTTGATTCATTAGCCATCATTAAACATTTATAAAACTATATGAGAATTAAAGCTCTGTTCAACCAGCCACACGTATTCTAGCCACAGAGTGACACATTGCGCTCCTTCCTTTTGAATACTGCCTTCGATCTCATCATTTTTATTTTATGGGACGCAAAGCATCAAATTCAGCTTCAGAAATACAATGTTCAAAATATAGTGGCCAATAAATGTTTCATCTTTTTCACAAACTAGACCTTAAAGCGCTTCGGTTATTTATTTTTATAGAAGCAGAATACATTTGTGTATGACACAGTAAAGGATACTGATCTCTGAAGACCTCAGATTATCTTAAACTCCAGAAAATCAATATCAAATCGTGTGTTTATGGTAGTTTTCATTATTTATTTTAGAGCCTAAGAAAGTGGACAGTGGAGGCTGCCAGTTTTGTAGAAAAAGAACCTCGCAAAGTTGTGGTCAGATTTATAGGTGAAACGTGACATTACAAAAGAAACCATTTATCTCTACCTAACAGCCAAAATCATTGTGGTTCATCATAAGTAATTCCAAGTTCACACACTGTTACTGCATCTCATCTTTGCACTATGGCCAACACTGAGCCTGTGTGCAAGGAGTTTAAGGGCCGCTGCACAGTTACATCTGCTTTCAAGGGGCAGTACTAGCAATTTGCAGTAGAGGGTAATGCTGTGATCTCCAGATGCTCATACATGCATTTCAGCATACATGCAAATGAATACCAGCCACGTTAGACTGTGCTGGCTGCTTTCAAGAATACAATTTCCTGATTAATTTTTTAAAAGTACAAGTTCATAATACACATGAGAAGAGAAGGAAGAGGAATAAAAACAAAATGTAGAGAGCTTCATTCTTTGAAAACACTTGGATGGAGAGAATGTCAAAAGATAAACATAATGATTTTAATCTCTTAAAAAAAAAAATCCATCCTTTGAATTACAGTTGCTGAGCTAAGTGAAGAAGCAAACTACTAAGACAGGTCTACATTAAGTATCATTTTACATCCCATATGAACTCAACTGGGCTGATTAAGAACCAGAAGAAATAAAGTCTTAAATAAAGGAGTGCACAAATTAAACTACATAAATAGTAGCTCAAAAGGCAAAAAAAAGACCACTGAAGTGAAAGAGGCTCTCACTATTGCTGTCTGTGCTGAACATATACTTTAGGACCAACATCTCATTGCTGTAATGATTGTGGCACCATTTTCATGTATCTGAAATAAAACACTTAAAACATAATTCTGACTGTAAGCACCTCTCTTTTCCCTATAATTCTTCATACTAACACTAAAACGCTATAATGGAAAAACAGTGTTTCTACTATATGAAATGACTGTACATTATTTATATGAAATAGTGTGACCTGGTCTTGTGAGAAGCAAAAAGCATCTGAAGAATTGTTAGAACAATTACAGGTACTGGAAGAGTCCTGCAGGGTAGGGACTGAAAACACTAAATCCTTTTAGCTTAAAGATGAGATACCTAATACAATGCATGTTTGAGATTAGAGAAACAAGACAAGATACATTAGACATTCCTATTTATAACGTATAATTAATTTGTGGAATGCACTGCTACCACACCACACTGACATCAGAAGCGCAGCAGGATTCAGATAAGGTTTATTTAGATAACATGAAAATGAACTGTTACATCAGAGGAGATTTAGGAAATGCAAGAGATTTAAGCACAGACTAAAGTCTAATTGACAGGATTAAAAAGAAAATACCATAATGTGAAAGACATGTCAAAGTTTATTGTAGGGAGTTTGTACACTTTTGTCTGAACTACCCAGCTCCAGTCTGTCAAGAGGAAGGACAGTAACTTAGATGGGCTACTCATTTCATCTGGTATGGCAGCTCCTGTATTCTTACATTCCTATCAGATGATCTTTGGTAACTAAGGTGACAATAGACAGATACTCATCCTAGGAAAAAAAAAATTCTATTATTCTACTTTGCAGTGCACTGAACTGAATTATGTTAGGTTAAGTCTTGTCACACTGAATAATGTGAAGCTGTATTACATCTTTACAGACACTACTCAGTATGTGTAGGACAGTACACTCAGATTTGCTACAGATCAGAACTAAGGGGAAGAAATAAACTTGAAGTCTAGTGTAACCTACAGCACCTACAACAGTAGTAAAAACTATATTAGAATATTTTCATTTTAAATGCTTTCCAATTCCAGAAATAGAAATTACTCAAGGATACATCTGCCTCTCTTTCTGCCTGTCCTCACCCTATCTATCTTCACATAATCACAAACTTTTAATGTCAAAGAAATCCAAGGGCATCTCTCATTAAAACACTTGTAAGAGTTGGAGAAAGCCAAAGACCCTTTATTGTCTTGGGAAAAGCAAACATAATTGCTAAATGCTAACAAGTCATTACACTGAATTAAAGCATATCGGGTTTTTTTGTCTACAAGATGTGAAAAGAAGCTACCACAAGAGTTAGGAGTGGGAGTCTCAAGATTTCCCCATTCCTTGTAAGCTCAAGGTGGATTTCTCTAACTTGGCTTTTCCCACAGAAGAGGAGGCATGATCTGTCTCAGCTTTTTCTGAACTCACCATGATTTATCATTGAATGTAAAACAAGTAGGAAATGACAAGACTCATGTATCTACAACCCACATCATGGTCTTCAAATCTTCATCCCTCTGCATGTATGCTATTTGATATTCTTATTCCTCTTTGTTAATTAGAGCTACTAATTAAAATTTTGCATAATTTTATAAAGGTTACTTTGCAAAACAGTCACCTTTGCAGAGCTTAAAATGTAATTTTAAGTATGACAACAGCTATGGGCAAAAAAAAAATGGGAGGGAAAGGAGACAGGGCAACAGAACATTGCGCTCAGAGCAACAAGATTACATGTCATCTCAAAACTGATAGAGGTGAGTGTATGTATTTCTGTAGCTAACTAAAGGTGGTTTGTTTGGGGTTTTTAAAACAAATTAAGTTAATCAATTCCACATGCAACACCAAAGGAGTGATACATGAATGGAAACAAGACAGTGAGTCAGCAGAGAGCTATCATTATGATTACCATGGATATAGTGATCTTGCACAGAAACAATACATTGCAGTAAAGAACCTGATAAAAGAATGTTTACTTATTAGCCTCCATTTCCCATCATCTATAGTTTGAAAAACATAAAAAAGCCACAGTCTTCCACTACTAGTTCCTTTTGACCACTTCACAGACACTGTAAGGAGATGACCAGTTTCCAACAGACCAAGCTTGAAGATAAGCTTGCTCATCCCCTGAGGCCAATGGGTGAGTCGCTCTGTTGTCATACCCAGATCCCTTCACTGCTGTATCCCACTCACTTCCCAAAGACTCCAAAAAAACTTATTCTGGGAATGTATTTTAACTAACTCTGGCATTTGCTTGTAAGCTTAAGGCACAAATTTGCCAAGCTGATTACCTCAGACAGTGCAGCTGCATTATGTCAGATACTCTCCAAATCCTACTTCTGAAATCTAGTTACTTTGTAAATAGTTAATTTTGGATTAACCAGACATGTCTGACAAAATTAAAACTATTAGTACCATTCTCTCAGTCTCTGGGTCTAAATTCTCTCATGACTTGCAGTGTTCTCCCTAAAAACCCACTAAAAGCCCCCAAACTCCATCCTCTGTTCACCCAAGTTTTATATATATATATATACACATATATATGTTTAGGTGAACCCTTTCACACCTCACTACCCAAAATCCTTGGATATCTGTAGTGACATTGAATGCACACATTTCCAAACAGAAGCTGAGCAGGGCGCGAGCTGATGACGCTTCTGTGTGTGAAGGGATCCTTCTTTTGACGACTACTCAGATCCACAGGCTACAGACAGCACAGTGCAAACACAGTGCAGACATCCTAGCCACTGTCCTCCAGGTTACTGAAGGCAGAGAAGACAGCCCTGATGCCAGGCTGCCTCCAAGACAATGGTTAAGTGGATGTGGATGTCAGTGAGGATGAGCTCTGTAGAAGCCACAGCTTGCCTTCCACCTCCCTCCTTCCAGGTACCCCATGGTCTATTACATAGGCAACACCATCTTCCCAAAGGTGCAGACAGCTACTCACATGCTTGGGAGCTTGCAGAATTGAGACTTGAGTCATTATTTTAGCATTTGCTTCTTAAATTACAAAATTAAATCAGAAATTTAGGAACTTTACGAAAGGTAATGTTTTTTTGCCAGCTTATGCAGCCCCATAACTAACAAGTCTCAGCAACCAGATTTCTGATTTGGCTTTTCATATGTTTATAAAGAGATTCTCTAAAAGTATCAGCAGATTTGATGTTTGACAGTGCCAAATACTTCCAGAATCCCCCTATTTGGCACAATAAGGTGTGATTTTAAAATACTAGTTCCATATTATTATACAACTCAAAAATTGATTACAGATTTAATAACATATATATAGCTCTTTCACTACCTTCTAAGACAAAAAGGTCAATACTAGTTATACAGCAAATGCCAAGAATGATGTTCAAGGTACAATTCAGCAGTCCCTACTCTCAAGCAGCCACGACTCTTCCCATTTTGCACCACAGTAGTACTGTCATTTTGCCCAGCTCCACACTGCCTTCGCTTTGCAATAATGCAAGTACTTCACAAACAAACAACAAAATGTTGCTGGCACCATCTGCTCCTTGGAAACTCGCCAATCAGCCTCCAAACCACAGAGAGGAGCTTGTGTCAGGATTTACTCCACATCCACCATTTCTGGAGGTTCGGCTTTTGCTGCTGTCCTCAGTAGCCCTTCCAGCAGCTGTAGACAGAGCCTTAGCTCTTCTATGGGGAAAAAAATTTGCAATCTATTAACAATTTCCATCATATTCATTGAGATAACCTTGCTTCCTCAGTGTACTTTGCACGTGTAGTTTGGTGGATCTACAAGGAGCTGAAGTCATAAAAGAACATTCTGTCCTCAGTAGTTATAGCTAACCTGAACCTTGTGAAACAAATAACATATACAAAAGGAACATCTGGGCAGTCACTAAAATACAGCCACTTCTGAGAAGAGAACAGCAGATATTAAACACACAGTGACATTCTTCAATGTTTCAGGATGGAGTAGGGGCTATGGCACATCACTTCCACAGTGGAGAGTAAGTAGACAGGAAGCTTGCAAGGATCTAATCTCCAAATTCAGTTCAGACACTAGAGATAACAAATTTCCTTATGAAAATGTTAAAGGATTTTTGACCACGTCTCTATATTGGAGAAGGAAAGAAAATAAAAGAAGAAAAAAGGGATCGAGCATGCTGTAGGGCTATAGGGAAAGAAAATCTTCCATAAATTCCACACTGAGATTGCTAACATTTATCTGAAATGCAGTTTATTGATTTATCATAATCAATAACAACTGGTTTATGAGATCATGAATGCACATTTCACCTCTTTTATACTCACTTGCAATTAATGCACACAAAGCATCATTTTTTGTCCTACTATTTTTCATATCATAGTTTTGTGGGGTTTTTTTTAACTACAATTGGTATTGCATTGCTAATGCCTCTGCAAGACTCTATTTGCTGTAGCTCTTGGCTGCCTGGGTACAATGGCAGCAGGCACTGGCTTCAGAGCTGTGACATATCTATTTAATTAACCCAGCTGTTGTATCTACAGTGCAAAGTACCTAGCGATAGTGCCAAACTGGAAAGTGAGACTCATAAAAAACAAAAAAATTACAGTGCCATTTTCAAAATGAAACACAAATAAAGTCTGCTTGAAAAAAAAAACAAAAACCAAAACAGATAAGCACCTTCCTGCCTGCTTTGACAGGTCTGTACTATTCAGTTAGATACCATACAATATCACAGAATGCTTTAAAAAGTACTGTTTCACGTTTTAAACCCATATTCTTTATCTTTAATAAAATCAGCAATTCATCTGCATGTGAACAAAAATGGACCATCTTCTTAAAATTTACAAATTCAACAGCAGTCATTTCCTGGTAGCAGTGTGCTTTCACCTATGTGTCTTAAAAATGCTTCTGTGTACCTTGGCGTAAGACGTAAAGCTGGAACATCCCCCAACACAAGCGGATTCTGCTTTTTCCTTGAAAGTTCATAGTACCAAAATGAAACAAATCAATCTGTTTATCAAGTTGTCATTCTGCAGCACTCTGAAGGGAAGGAGAAAAAAAATGTATTTGTTGAGTTGAATATTATGCATCCATTGTACGTGACCACTACTGTAAATATAATTTAGAAAATATCTCCTGCCCATCATGAGTTGGGCCACAAAATGAGTTAGTTGTACCAATAAAAAGAAAACAAAAAAAGAATGGCACCATACCCAATTTCTTTGAGATGGGTTGTCCATACAGATGCACTCACTGGCATTGGTTTACTTGTTGGTGAAAATTAGTTAATTGCTTTGGAAGGACAGTATTCACTGGAACTACATCCCTATTGGAGGAGCATCCACATTTGCCTGATCATGGCAGCTGGGACAAATGGGGGACAGCAGCTTCAACAGGAAACACTGCAGGAACTGGGGCTGTTTAGTCTGGAGGAGACTGAGGGAGGATCTCATTAACATTTACAAACATATAAAAGGTGGATGGCAGGAGGTTGGGACATCCCTTTTTCTATGGTACCCAGCAACAGGACAAGGGGTAATGGGATGAAGCTGGAACACAAAAAGTTCCATTTAAACATAAGAAAAAACTATTTCACTGTTCAGGTGAGGGAGTCCTGGCACAGGCTGCCCAGGGAGGTTGTGGAGTCTCCTTCCTTGGAGGTCTTCAAGATGCACCTGGATGTGTTCCTGTGCGACCTGATACAGGGAGACCTGATTCTGCAGGGAGTTGAACTAGATGATCTCTAAAGGTCCCTTCCAACTTTACCATTCTATGATTCTATGAACAGTGTCTCCACTTCTTCATCAAGCTAGAGAACTTCTGCTCATACTCTGGATGGAAAGTAACTCAGTTATGTCAAATAAGCAATTGCTTGCTCTTCTTAAGCAGCTGTCCAGGTTGCTGGACTAAGGGCATTTGAGTTACTGCTGCTAAGGTGCTCAATGCATGCCATCCAGGGTTTTCTTCACATCATTGGTGACGAATGCAGTGGAGAGCCCTGTTTAATGATGTGTCTACCTTGTAGACACAACTGTGTCATGGATTGAAACCTGGAGATTTAATTTCAAGAGTGCATCTAGCCATTGTAGTGGGGTAAGGCTACTGAAAAAAACTCCCCAAATGCTCTAGAATATGAGTACTTGGATCAGCTACTGGTACAGAAAAACAGTCTGAACATAAGTTATGAAAAAAGTCATGTTTTATTTGTTGATGAAAAGATCTGAACCTTGCAGTGTTGCTATTCTCACAGCAATGACCAACAAAAAGAGAAAGCTGTCCAATATCACTTAAACTCCTATACTCCTGGCTACTGTAGCTACAAGAGTCCCCAGGATTTAGTACAGCCCTAGTGTCTGCTGTCATTAAAAGTTATATAATATATATATATATATTTTTAGTCTAGCTTTATATACACTCTCACACAATTCTATAGATAGACAGACAGATAAAAAGTAATTTGTCTGCAAACTCAGAGTGGAATCGAAATTGCAAATGTCTACCTACCACACAATCTTGTTTCATCTGCTACAGTCAAGATCCAGGTAAAGAAATCCTACACTAGTATTTTATTTTCAGAACTTTCCAAATAATGGAAGTTTCTTGCAATATTTCACGTAGGGTACCTATCCATAAACCTGTAAATTAAGACAGATGCACTTAAATCTATTTCTGGTTTAAGATGGAACTCAAACCTGGAACCCAATTAACTGAAAAGAAAAACATTTTGATTGAAGCCAGTTTTCAAGGCACTCAAGAGAGAGCATCCCCTGTAAATAAGAGCAGAAGGAAAGATAAAAACAGAAAAATTCTCTATTAGAGGACCATCCTACAAATGCAGACCTAGAAATGCACTGACCTTTTACGTTACCCTTTTAGAAGACTGACTTATATGAAGTCTTTGGTTTTGTAAGCACAGCATTTTAGTGCACTTCCCAAATCCACAACACACTTTGTAGCTCTTTCCCAAAACATACCAATCTAAACAAATACTTGAAGACTACTCTCTTTATTCTCACAGTTTGAATTCACCACCGTTCACTTTCAGCAGTACCTTCTTATAAGATGATGCCAAAAGGAAAGTTCTGATGTTTTGATCAATTTCTTTGGGACTAGTGCTACATAACACGAGTTCATTAAATAACGTAATTCAGAATCTCCAGAAGATGACATTTACAATCCTTTATTTCTGACTGACTAGGGTTCTGTAAACAAGGGCTCATTCAGCTATTCAGATTGGCACATCTGCTAACAACAAGTCTCCCAACTGTTAAATCCCGAAGCTACACTTCCAGTTTGATACAGTTGGAAAAATCCTGCTCTTTAGGATCATGTTCAACAGTGGTAACAACTGGATCCATTACTCTTACTAGTTTGTAGGAAGATACAATAGTGGTTTGAAAAAAAAAATGAAGTGGTGGAAACACCATCTCCTCAGAGCTTGCTCCTTCAGACTGCTTCACTGACTATTGTTTGGCATCCCTCACCAACTGAAGACTTTATCTTCTCAATGGCAAAAGTACTACCTTACCCAAGAAACCAATCTTGATGCAAATAACTAGTCAGCATCAAGAAACTGGATGGCTTGATTTAGCTCACCATTCAAAATCTGCAGTCAAATTAAACTTCTGATTTGTGTTTGAAATATTTGTTTGTTATTGCTGCGCTGGAGGGACATTACCTCTTGCCATTCCCAGCCCCATACCCCTCCCTCCTCTAAAAAAAGACCACATTAAACAAAAAAATCCCCAAACAGCATCTAAAATCAAGATGGTTATAGGTTTTACAGACGACATTGTCTGATATACACTTTAGCATGAATCATTACAGGCAAAGATCAAAACAAAAATGAAAACCTAGTCAGCAAAACATTTTGATTACTGGGACTGAAGAGTTTGAATCATTATTTACTTTTTCTAAACCAATTCACTCACTTTAGATGACAATTAGCAAATAAGAAGGAAAAAAAAAAGATTGCTGTAAACGCCAGTAAAAATTAATGAAGAAACTATTAAAAAGTAAATAAATCAGTAGTAATGAAGATTCTTGCATATATGGAGAAATCTCTCAGGACAACAAAACACGAGCATTAAGCTTTCTCATTATGTACCCTTAACAAATTGGCAACTGGTGGTTAATCCAAGACAAGTAACAACAATTATGCCAAGCTAATTTCATCTTAACTTTAGGTTTTCATCCCACCATTTTCTTGCTCAGGTATTTCAAACAGGTTTCCATTCTGCAGAATTGCAAAGAAGTGTTCTTTTCTTTTCTTGTTGTTGTTGTTTTGGTTTGTTTATTATTTGTCCTACTTAATTGCAAACTAAGTACTTGAGGCTCAACACCAGAGAAAAGCCATGTTACTCTTAGCTGCCTGACCCCAGTTCAAACTGAACCTATACGAATATCCTTAATTTTTTTGCTGGTGCAAGATTCTGCCAGTGAAGAGTCAGGCAATGTAGACCCTCTGCTCCATATATCATCACACTGGCAGAATCAGTATCAATGTTGGGAACTACCAGAGGAATACTCTCCTGTATACTCTTTTCTAGAATTTCTTAAAATAAGGCATAGATGATCAAGTCTGCTACAGTAATTCCTAAGTAGGTCACGGCATTTCAGAAGTAAGCCCAGTTTTGCAAAATACAATGTCCATGCATTTGTTAGTGATAAGGAAAGTTGCCTTCCTGAGGACAGTCTGACTGGTTTGTCCTGTTATTGCTGTTTTGTCATGCAATAACCTACCCTTCTCTCACTAGGGTGCAGTAAATCAGGCCTCACATTCAGGGAGGCTGTAAAACCATCAATGGCAGAGAGCCTGCTTCCAGCTAAGGTCTAGTGAGAGTGATCTGAAAACTAACAGCAGGAAACTTTACCACTATCATTAGCTATACACAAGGCAAGGACAACGTCTGCGATACAAGGGGCTGAGTCTACTGGGCACCTGATACAAGGAGCTGAGTCTACTGGGCACCCGCGAGGAAGCTCAGGTGTAACCTTTCCACTTCAGAGGCCCCTCTTGGCGTTTACTTTTATCAGCTCTGGTGCAATACTTCCAAAACCTCCCCCTGGGTGATGTCCTTCAAACCTTTTCTAGGTATCCAGTCTCAAATTCGATTTTCCTCCTTTTATTCTCCTGATTCTTCACAGATCATTCCAGAAACTTGATTTGATTAGGAGTCTCTTTTAACGTAGGCAATTCATCCTCAAACACACAGAGCTGTTGATTCACCTTTTCTTTAATTTCATTTTGCCTGGCTTTCATTTGAGCCATCTCAATTTTAACCTCTGTAAAAGCTCCATCTACCTTGTTTACTGTTTCTTGAATTTGAAAGATCTCCTCCATTAAGTCCTTAAGCGACAACTCTGTAGCCGATTTTGGCTCCAGCTGTTTGTCAGGAGAGGTCAGCCACTGCCTTGGTCTTTTATTTGTCTGGAACAACATTCAAATTGTTTTCAGAGCAATTGTTTTCCTCCCATTTTCTGCCATTGCTGCTGGAAAATAATAACAAATTACCTCATTTCTAAGGAAGGTTCCATCTCTCTACTTCATTATCAAGGGCAAGGAGCAAGACCATTTCAGAGGATGGTACTCTGCACAAATTTTCTTGAGTCTTGCTTGAGGATTAATAGTGCAGTAACAGTTAGAAGTAATTTTTTACATGCACGCAGGATCCTGCAGGAAAGCACTTGAGGCTGGTCAGAAAATTCACCTTTTTAACATTTTGTTATGCAAGTAACTATTGGAGGATCTTATGAACAAGAAAATCAGTGACAAAAATACTGCATTAACAACTTATACACAGAAATAAGTTTGGGTAGGGTTTTTTGTTTTGTCTCCCCCCTCCCTATTTTTTTTTTTCAGCTCCAGTTAGCAGCATCAATTCCTCACCCATCCAGGAAGCCTGGAGCAGATCTGGAAATAGGTTTCCTGCCTTGATATGTAGTTGCCAGGCTATCTTCTCTCCTCTAAACATATACAAAATTCACTCAAAGAAAACCAACCAACATATGAAACTGATGAAACAGTAGTTTTAGATCAGAAAAGGACATTTCTTTTACTTTGGTTTATTATTTCATATATCAGTCAGTCAATAGGAAGATACAAAGAAATTAAGATGTGTTGTTAGGTGTGGAGGAGGCTGTTTGTTTTTTAAAAGAATCTTTAAGTCATCTCTCAGTTGTACAAAAATCTACCTGAAAATTAGTATATTATAAATGAATATTCTATATGAAACCCCTAGATCTTTT
The DNA here is from genome assembly GCA_013401255.1 of Urocolius indicus. Classification (NCBI taxonomy): domain Eukaryota; kingdom Metazoa; phylum Chordata; class Aves; order Coliiformes; family Coliidae; genus Urocolius; species Urocolius indicus. The sequence goes on along the minus strand of WBNH01001698.1, from coordinate 379,650 downwards.
AAAAAATATGAATGCATTGTTCCCTCCTCCTGAAATGCATAAAAAGTATCACATTGAGATATATGCACTGCCATACACACACACAAAAATGCAGACCATTGAAGTTGGTGTCATTTAGGATGAGACTCAGACAATTCAGCACTAGCTAACTCTAAGTTATTCAAAACAGACTCCTCAGCCAACAACCAGCCTGCCCTCCCCTCCTCTATAGAGCACCTTCCCTTCCATGGCCGAGCTGAAAGGCCGGGCAACTAGCTCACACGTGATGCCCAATTTTTAGACAGGTAATCTGAAGCAAAAATGAATCCCAGTCTTGCACACTTTTTCCAAGCAGATTCATTTGTAGTTTTAACATTAAATTTCTGCTACATTAAGGGGTAAAGATGTGTTTTTATGAGAAGCTATTTTCTAACACTACAAAATCCTTACCACATTAAAAAACTATTTCAGCATTACACACAAATTCCTTTTCCAATAATTACTGTAAGTAACTTTCTTATACTATAAACCTACAAAACAGAAAACCAAAATTGGTCATCTAACCTACTAAAGGACATCTAACTATTCAGGTTTACAAACATCTAAGCGATGTACAAAGCTTCACCGAAGTACCCTAACATTTCAATTTTTTTTCCCTTTTACTTACTGGAAGCAATGCAGAGAAAAGATGGGTTATCAATTTGTTTTATATATAAACTCATGCCAGTTTATCTGTAAGAATGCTAATGAAAACCAACTTTTGTCTTTTTTCATTGTAAAGGAGCATTTTAAGAGTAAAACCTCTTAGCAGAAAGAATATCTTGATCTAAAATCATAATATATACCTTTAATCTGAAGACTACAAATTATTCCAATAGTAATTACAATCTCTAAACTGGAAAGGGAGCAGAAAAAATATGTACATGTGTAAACTCTTAATTTTTATTTTAGAGATTTAAACTATAAATATTCAAGGAAACAAGGAAATGTTAATACTTTCTTCGTGCATCAAAAAAACCCCACATTTTTTCTATTCTAGTGCAATCTGTTAGGTAAGTCATAAAAGATAAGACAGGCCAGCTGGGTCTTGAGTTCCATTCTCACTGGGGCCCCTTTTTGTTGCCAGAACAGTGTAAAGCAGCCTCTGTGTAAAAGAAACGAAGCCTAGATGAATGTACAGCAGAGCACAGTGATTCTATACTTGTAGCTATTAGGAGAAATCCAGAACAGGATGTAGGAAAATTGTACAAGCTGAATCTAAAAAGACAGAGGCCACATCTGGATAGAAGATTAAATGCAAGTGTGTTATACATATAGAGGGCAGAAAAATAAAACTACTTGACCTAAACTGAGACATATCACGATGACACAAAGAATAAACAAAAAAAAAACCTTATTATTTAAAACTATCATAATGCTGGGACACAAAATCAGTACATTTACAGACTGATATTTTTAATCTTTACTTACTGTCTGCAGTAGTGATTGTATAAAATAAACCACTAAAAGTTCCTAGCCAAGCAGAAAGTCTGATAATTTAACTTCCTGGCTTGGATTCCAAAGACTAATGTAAAGTTTAGTAGCTGCACAGTCAAATAAATCTTTTGACTATACCTTTCTCTTTTTTTCTGGTAAATACAGTATTTTCTATATTATATACCAGAACTACAGTCACAACCCAAGAATGTAGATCTTTCACCCATTCATTACAGAAAATATTGCTTGAGGGAAACTGCTTTAAACTGATTTATGTGGTAGACACAGAAAGACAACCCAGTCAAATTGGACAATGTAGCAGATGGTAATGGATTTATGCATATTTATGTAGCATGTATTTACTTATCGACTTTGTTATCCATCTTTTGCCCCTTCCAAAAGTAGATGGCAATTTATAACAACTGTGATGCTGTGACTGGCTGACACTCCCTTCACAGCCCTTTCCTCTGGACAGGCTAAAAAGCAGCGTGCTTTGTGCAGCTATTTTAATTGTTTTACAGTTTTATTACAAAACATCCTGTCTGTTACACTTGCTTCCTGAGGCTATCATAACAATGTTAGTTGCTACTGCTTAAATCCGCCTCAGGGTATCTGTTTTTACAGTTACAATTAAAGTCAGTAAGTAGTTCACCAACATGTTAACATTAATTTGTCTTTTAATTTATTTGACCTTTTAAACTAAGCAAGTAACTCACCGAGGTAAGGGATACACAAGTTTAATCATTACACATTTTTAAAATAACGTGCTTTCTGGTTCTTTTCCACCAAAACACTCAAGTGTTCAGTTGCAAATGCTTTTATTTATTCTGAATTACTTCAGCAAAGGCAAAAAATACTCACATTGTGTTTAATATGCATATGTTTTACATAACACTAATGCACATACCACCAGCATAATCTTTAAAATTCCTAAGAGATTACCAGAGCAATCTGAGAAGAATTTCTAAAACCTTGATGTACTAAAACTGCTACACACTTACATATTCTTACATTACTAAGGTTTGTTTACAGAACACATAAAAACTGATGCCAAAGCAAAGACTACAAGAACCCTAATAACCAGAAAACAACAGTTTTGGTATCCTTTTCTCATGCAGACATTGACCAAATTGTTGACCAAAAAAAAAAAAAAAAAAAGGTGTAATCAAAAACTCTGATACCCTTGGTTCTGATTTTAAAATGCCACCTGCTATCTGTGTTCCCTATGCTCCTCTCTAGAAACTGATGCAAAAATACCTAGACCTACACTTTAGTATTGAGGGTAACATAAATATGTTAACACAAACAAATAAATTGTTACAAGTAAGTGCAGTTTTATATTGATTACATATCCCTCTGAAGTATATTTAAATAAGCCTCCCAAGCTGTTGGGGGAATCTCCAGACAGGGTATTAGGGCTACTTTGAGTAAGTTACTTTCAAGCTAACTCTAAGCTACGCTGGAACAGCTTCCCCATATTTTTGATAAACATGCCCTTTGTCTACAGGCACTGTGAGCTGCCAAGTCTATCAAAAACCCTGCTAAGAGGAGAGGGGTACCACCCACCTCAAGAGCACTCTCTGGTAAATCAGATATGGGGGGATGGTGAGGAAAGACACATCAAATGGTCATTTACTACTAGAGCTATTCAGGCTCAAGCATGAGGCAGCAGGAGAGAGAGATGCAGAGAAGCTTAGGGGGGGAAAGCTAAAAAGAGAATAACATTAAATTAAAACAACCACTACCATCTAATAAAAAATAAATCCTCATTAAAAAAAAAGGAGTATTCATTCACTCTGTCCTAGGTGATTAAAGCACTTGACTCCTTTTCCTGCCAACCTCCCCCATGATGACCACAGCTTTAAAATGTTACTGCCATCCTCCTTACAAGTTCCTGAATCTCTCAGCTGCAAAAGCCCTTACTCAGCTGTGCTCCTGTGTATCTACAACCTTCAGCCTTCATCTTTCTTAGGTGCTGTCATCAACAATTAACACAAATATCTGCACCAAAAAGACAAGTCTGCAGGAAAAAGAAATAGTTTATTTCTAGGTGAGGAAAGAAAAAGGAGATAGTAAATATATGGGATTTTTAACAACATTAGTTTTGGTATTGGCAATAAAAATCAAATTTGCATCTATCTGGTTTGATTTTAGTATCTCCTAATGCATACTACCCTTATAGGCACACAACCTAATTAAAACAAAACAAAAACAAAACCCAACCAAATGAAGAACAAAAAGGCCCACCTCACCCCAGACCAGTTACTATCTTTCCGTTTTCCCTGTGCTGCTGGCGTAACATCCAAGCTGCCTCAGGATTTTAGTGCAGTGAGCTGTGGAAATATGAAATCAGGCTGTGCCTCACCTTAGCACTGAGGCCACACAATATGAAGAAAAATGCTACGGCTGGAAGTGGTCGACGGTCAATTACTCACCCTTTAAAATCCTATTATCTTCCAATTCTGCTGAAGAAAAAAAGGCACTGCTGAACACAGAAAGACAGAACAAACACCATCTTTTTAACCAAACGTGTCCAAAAGAGGTTGTCTCTCCATATGTTGCCAGTCACCCTGCTGAAAGGCTTGGTTCTGACTGGGTGGCTCACAGCACCAAGCAAAGTTAATGGTATTTTAAGATGATAGGTGTATGTGGCAATATTTGACTTAAGGCTGTTTAGCACATTGTGGCTACAGACTAAGCAACAGAGACAAGTTCTAGATAAAGTAGATAAAAAGAATGCAAAACCTAACCAAAAGAAAGATTAATGCCTGCCAGGTAAAATGCAAAACTATGTGTCAAGAAGTTAATTCAATAATGAGGCTGCAAGACAGATTCAAAATACATTTCTAGCAGAGTATAAAATCAGTGCTCTTGCCATTACAGTAACCTGCTTCAGTACATCCACAGTGCCATATACCTTTCATACTGCTAAGGACATGAATTGTAACAGAGCAAGATTTGATCAGATACCATTCTGTGCCAGACCAGTATGAAGAGAATAAAGCTTTGCTCTGGCAAAAAAGAGATAGGTTCTTTTTTAATAAATTGCCCACTATATTTATCTCACAGTCTGAACTCCAATGATCTTTGAAACATCCCTTCCCGTCCTCACATTTACATCCCAACAACAAAAGCATTTTAACATCATTAAAATGGGGCCACTGCAGAAGGACCACATTTTCCACGGCCCTAAAGAGATGAGACTGCATCACGTCTCACATGAGGGCCAGCCAAGGAGGCTACGGGATCCAGCACAGCTCCCCAGAGCTCGCTGGCCTGCCAGACCACAGGAGAAGGGAAACCACTGCGGGAGAGGTAGGTGGATAAAGCTCTTCTTTGGCGATAAGGGTGCTAGGGATTATTTCCCAGGGACAGAAGCCCTCTGCTGGTCAAGGCTTTTTACAAGATGATTAACAGTAACCAAATGCACCCACGTTTTTTATTTATCACTGGTTTGCCTACATCAAAGTAGAGCCGTGAATGAGAAATGCAAGAATGCTTTTCACAGTCCTTACAAGGAAAAATCAGCTAACTAGGCTACAACAATCTAATCTTTTCTGTTCTCATTAACTGTGTAACTTCTGTTTTGTTATTTCAAAAACCACCACACACCCCATAGTTAAATCTGTAATAAAGTGATCATGGTTTAAACACTCCTGACCTCACATACACACTCGACACGTCTTTCACTGTTCACACAAGAATGACAAGAACCATGCAAATAAACCATGTACCAAGACATGTACTCAACCCTGCAATTTGTTCTCCAGCACAGATCTCATTTAATATTTAAATTAATTCTATTTTTCAGCATTTTTACATCTGATATTGTTACGAGACATATGAACTGTATTTAGGTTTCTAAAACCATGTTTAAGGATAACACAATGCATTATTTCACCTTCCCTTGAAACTAGATTCTCAATCTTTAAAGAAAATAAAATGTAATTTTGGCTTTGACTGCAAAGTTGGCTTTTTAGCTTTGGTATTAAGACTGGTGAATTGTAGTTTTGGTACTTGTTCATATGTGGAATTATCTTCCTGCAAGAAACAAGTAAGTAACCACTGTTTAAGACCCACCTCTCAAGTCCAACAGAAAGGGCTGAACTAATTCTTGATTTCTGCAAGAAATCAAAGGCTTGTTGTTGACAACAAAGAAGCCTCTATAGACAAGCCAATCTTTGGATCCACAGATTTTATCATGCCCACAAATACAGAGACAGACTCTACAGCTGTTATTATTTATTTATTGCTATTACCAAGATGCCAGGAGACTTCAGTCAAGAATCAGACTTTACAGTCTAGTGCTTCGCTCATGCACCAACCATAAAGGATGATCTTGCATCCATATCATTTTCACTGCAAATTCAGCATCTTTGATACAGCAAAACTCCAGGAAAAAAACAAAAAGCACATCTTGACACACCTCAGTCCAAAGCTCTTAGTCTACAGTTTTGTAGCTCAGTGTGTTTATGTTTGGCATCTTTAAATCCATCCAGAATTTAAAAATCAATAAATACATATAAATACGAAACATCCACTCAAGTACAGTCCTACATATGGGAATTCTGCTGTGTGGTGGAGGCAGTGTATTTCTAAACCTATACCAACAACCAAACAGTAAATCAATGCAACACAGCAAGTCTAACAAAATAAAAATCCTGCTATTAAGATATTCCTAAAAAATATTTTAAAATCCACTATGTCAGGATTCTTAAAATTTATGCCGTTTTAAATTAATTGGAGATTAATCCTTCTGACAAAAGAGGAGGTGACCAGTATGGCAGAGGACACTGACCTCATCAATACTTACAAGTATTTGAAAGGTGGATGTCAAGGAGGTGAGGCAACACTTTTTTCTGTAGTGGCCAGTGACAGAACAAGGGGTAATGGACAGAAGCTGGAACACAAAAAGTTCCACTTTAGGCAAAACTTCTTTCCTGTTCAGGTGAGGGCAGCCTGGCACAGGCTGCCCAGGGAGGGTGTGGAGTCTCTTTCTCTGGAGCTTTTCAAAACCCACCTGGATGCGTTCCTGTGCAACTTCATCTAGGTGAATCTGCTTCAGAATTCGAGTCATTGGTATCTTATATCTAATATCTGTTATTATTTTAAGCATCTAACTTTGTAATGCCAGGCAACAATGCCATCCTGATGTTGTGCTTCCTGAGTGATTTTCTAGAATTTTTTAAAAATTATAAACAGAATTTCTATTAAATTATGTCTCACTGATAACTACCTGGATTAACAGGAGGATAGATTCTTCAGGCTCAACACACAGCCTTCAGTTATGTGATCGCAGGGAATAATTACTATGTTGTCATCCTCCAGGTCATAATCAGATGAGGAGAAGGCAACTCCCAAGAAGGCTGTGCATATGCATCTCCACACAGGACAGAAACAGAAGTTACGGGTGCCACCCGAAGACCTAGGCAGGAACTTGCTCCAGTGGACACAAACTCTTCCTGCCTATTCAGCTAAACTTCCCGCTCCTCCTTTCCACTGATCCCCTTGGGTGCTAATGTCTTCCATGTTCTTGAGAAGGAAAACGGAGTAAAAAGTATTGCACCCCTGCAGGGTGCAGTTTTACAGAAAAGGACATTTTCAGCCAGTCTGTGAAAATACATCATTTTAAAACACCATTTTTGAAGGGAGGAAAAAAAAATTCTAAGTACATCCTGTGGAAACTAACTTGCACCATGCTATATTCTCTTAAGAATACTCTACATTGCAATTACAAGAACTTATGAATTCTTAAAAGTCTTCTAATATAGCTTACCATTGATTGTTCCGACAAAATACTTTCTGCACATATTACAAATGTCTTCCAGTGGCCCATAAAAGTAAATGACCATATCAAAGATGTGAGTTCTATGAAAACACATAGATAAAATTTATACTCATTTTTGAAGATTTAAGACAAGACTGATGTCTCCATTTACTTTAAAACCACTACTGTGAGAACAAAAAATGTAGGTTTGGAAGCTTGGAGAAGACTGCACAGCAGTGAGCCAAGCTCTCTGCAGGACAGTTATGAAGGGTGAAAGTTATTTTTAATGAATTGCCACAAGTCTTAGTCCTAAATGTATTATGAAGCAAGTGTACAGTATTTACTCCATATTCCTACAAAAGCAAGCTTCCCATTAAACTGAGAGAAGAATGCCAAACCTGTAGTATTAAGACAATCCTAGGACTGGTCTTTAGTAAAACCTGCTCCTCATGCAGTTGCATTAACATCCAGACTTTTAAAGGAGAGGTATGTTCTTCCAAGTCAGTACAGGTGGCACGATCTGACCCTGCAAGACTACCCAAAACCGCATGATGTTAAAAAAAAATCATGACGCATTAACAGTATTAAATTGTTACTGTATCAACACCTAACTATGTTTAAGTAGTAGATGTCAAACACTGTGCATTAGCCTTGGGCACTGAGGAACCTAGGGGAAGGCATGATTTGTGGTGACCTCGTAGGGCTGCAGTGAGAGCATTAAACCACAGGGACTAGGCTCGATGAGTTTCAGAACAGGCACTTTGGGTAAGGCTGGGGGAAGCCAACACACATATATGTACAGACACTGAAGAAAAGACTTCATTCAACAGAGTGAATCAGATTGCATTTTGTTAGACTGAAGACAAAAGGAGAAGCAATATACAGATTCAATCTGAAGCAAATCAATGCAATTGAACAAATTATTCTTCATAATGTAAAACATGTGCTGCCTGAATAAGACAACAACATATAAATATCTATTAGCAAAAAGGAATTTTTAGTCAAAAAGAAAGTCACACCAAGCATCACAAAAAATAAGTGAAATCGAGAGGGTAGGACAGTATCTCTAATTGCAACAGTTAAATCAATTATAACTGGGGGAGCACATGCACAACCTAGCACCTTGCCAGTACCAGTGCAGCACATGGCAGCCAGGGTGCCTTCCTCCAGGTTGCTGCAAAGCACAGCCTAGCCCAATCCTGTGCACCAGCACCACCGCCACATCTGGACCTACAGTTCAGATTACTATTGCTCCTATTTAAAGCCTCATTTATACTGCCAAGAAGTATAAAAGGTTTTTACATTAAATAGCAATCAAAACCACAAATATTTATAAGGCTAGCAGGACCTAACAGTGCCAGAGCAGCACAGGTTTCCTAGCATTCCACTGAAGTCATTAATGAGTGTGAATTTTTGATTGCTTTAAGGCTCTCTTATAGCTGGTAGAGCATTATACAGTGTGAGAGTTATTTTGAAACATGTAGTACCACATCCAGAGTAACTGGAGGGAGAGTCACATGGATTAAAAAAAAGAAGCTAACTGCAATTTTAAAATTAACCTTGGACATCTTGCTCCTGTCTCAAATGCAGCACTGGGAAACTGTGTTTGTATTTGTAGCAAAGCTAATGATAAACAAATACATGAATACTGACAAAATGTTGTTTCTTATTTTGAGCTGTAAGTTAGCAATGTGCTGCACTGTATGGATCCCTCTGGAGCCTGGCTCCCATGCCCACAAAATTCAGTTTAGATCAGGTGGCAAAGGCTGATGTTTCCACATGATAATATTTCAAAACCTGACATCCATCCAGCAGGGATAGTGAACAGTTTTTTTAAAAACACCTGAAATATGCTGTGTGGTAACTCAGTCATGGGGCTATGGTGCATCAGTTTTCTCCAGACATGCCCTCTTTCCCCGCTCAAATTTTTCATGCAAGTAAAAAAAATAAAAAGAGTGCTTTGCTGAGGCTCCAACAATGTTTTTACTCAGCACAAAGTTGAAAGACGGTAATGGAATAACTAAATGCAAGTGAGCATATCTCCTTGGCAACCTAAGTGAATGTACACAAGGTGGTAAACATAAAGATGTTAAGTCATCTCTGAGCTACGATGCTCAGTCCTCTCGTGGTCTCATTGTAGCAAACTCTTTTTCCAGTACAGGTGAAAAGAGAAGAGAGGAAGAAGGAAAAAAAAAAAGAGAAGGCATGCAGGATGCTGTTAACAGAACAATATGTTTGGGTGCTTGATTTGACAGTTCACAACTCATTTTGTCCTGTACTCTGACAATTCTCCATTCCTCTTTTCTTTCCTTCAATCTTCAAGACCATACAAATTATTTTTTCCCCTTCTTTCTTAATTTCTTTTCTTGACAATCCACCAATAACTCCATTACTTTTCCACTTAGGTTACTCTCCCATTTTCTCCTTTGTGAACCTTTCTAAGTCAGTGCCTTTAAATAGAAAAAAAAATTCTCTCTCCCATCTCCCACACAAAAAAATCCCCACCAAACAACCCAAAACACACTTAATAAACAGCTGTACTAAAAACTATTATTTCTCTCATGCAAGAAGCAGCTCTGGGGGCACTGACCGTCCTGCTGGAGACAGGACAGTGGTATTACAGCACAGCTAATTAAGTACCTTTTCCTTCAAATTCCATATGGACTCCATTTTCACCATCCTTCTTAAGTAAGACTCATCACAGCAGTTATCTTCTGGACTATGAACAATATTGAATTGTAGCACATAATATTTATACAAAAGCATGTTACAAATTGATCCTGAGGGCGGGAATCGTAATTTTGCTGTCAACACAAACTATCTTTAAGTGCAGTTAAGAAATCATTTCACAGGCTCAAAGTATATAATAAAATGAAGGTAATAAGCATGACTGAGACACAGAGGGAACAAATTATCTTCTGGCAATATACCCTACAATTGTGACTGGATAAAACTGTTAATCTGCAGCTGAGCAGAAAATGTATAATCTGAAGATATTTCTTCATTTAAAGTGAAACAATCTGCTATCCTTTGATAAAAGATTAAGAATTTACAGTATTACACAAATTACAGAAAACAGTGTACACCAGGACACAAGTCCAACAGAAAAAAAAAAGGAAAAAAGAAGTTATTCAGTGCCTTCAGCATTAAAAAGTTGCTTTAGTTGACTAGAAAAAATAAGCTAATAGAACAGCTAGTGTCATGAAACTAGATTCTTTCTCTGCTCACACATACCTTTCTGCTGATACACAAATTTTATTCTATTGCTTTCTCCTGTCTTACCAGTACTAACCATGTAAACTGTTAACACTGAATTACTGTAAAGCTGAAAAACTATTCCCTATGAAACATCTGCTCAAATTCCATTCAGAATCTATGTTTTCTTTTCCATTTGAAGTCAAATGATATCTTCACAGATAAGGCATCTGAGATTTAACTACGTGGAGTAATCTTTCAGCACAATTATTACTAATTTTTTTTTGTGAGTCCATTCTCCAAACATGTTCTGACAAGAAATACAGAAAGCAAGGTAGGTCAGGTCTTAGAAGTGAAAGCCAAAAGTGCAATTATAATTAAGAAACAATTGAATACATTAGAAATACCTCTCTATGCTTAATTAGAGAAGCAACAGAAAACAATTGCGTTTGTGTTGAAGGTGTCTGCAAACAAGAGAAAAATACAGTACATCCCTGTTTCTAACATAGAAATTACAGCCACAGACCCTAAAACTGTAAAATTCATCCATTTGCAATCTCAGAGAGAACTTCCCCACAGAATCACCTCTCCAAGGCATATTTTTGGGGTTTCCCTTGCACTACATCGACCTCCTACTTGCAGATGTGGACATGGCACTTCACAGGCAAAGCACAAACATCGAAATGTGTTGTTGCAGATTTCAGGCGCAGACTTCAGTGGAACACAGCCACATCTTGCTGTGGGAAAACCAGGCCAAGCAATTAAATATGCATCAGCATTAAAGCTAAATGTACAGAAACAGCTTACAGACATAATTTTGGCTTACCAGCTCTGCATGCATAGCCTGCATGCATATTTCATTTTAAATATAAAGACAAAACTTTTGTGCAATATACTTTCTGTGACACTATCTTTAGCATTGTATGCACTGTGACTTGGAGAAACAATAAAAAAATCAACCCAATACAAAAACATCAGCTTTAAACTCTTTTTTTTTTTACTAGAAACTTATTCAAAATATAATTGATTAGTACAAGTAATGCCTGTCCAGTTAACATTAATGAAAAGTATCTTATAAGATTCCTTCCTTGGTTCTTAAGCCTTCAGTTTACCGTTCTGACATTCCAACTATTTTTCTGTTTATCTTTTTCATTCTTAGTGAATTCCTAATAATATAATTCATAACAAGATAAATTCGTAATACGATGTCTGTGAGCCTCTCCACCTCAAAGCAACACACATAGCAGACAAAATAAGTGCAGAAACAGCTACGGTCACACATTTAATGTCTACTTTCAACAGCAAAATGAGGCTATCAAGCATCCAACATTTCATGATTTGATATATAATGAATCTGTGGCACATCCATTGCTGGAAAAAGAAAAATATGTTTTTCCTGCATTATTGCAGCTCAAAATAGTCTGACAAACCCTTCGAAGTGTCAGCAACTTCCTAAATGGACAGCCCTACCAAGACACTAACATCTGCTCAAAACCTGGAGTTTTCTTCTTTTCTTCTTCCAGCACTTACCCGAGCTAGTATGTGCTTGTATAAGTCTTTAAAGCACTGAACATTTAAGCATATCACAATTCTATGGCATCTCATATAATTAGTACTAACATATGGCCCACAATCAGTGTGGGAAATCTAAAATATTCTTTGGGAAGCTGTCAAATCTAGTGGAATATATTTTTCAATAAGTGAAAAGAATTAAATATGTAAATCCTGTTTACAATAGTGATAGCAAGGAAATGGAAATTTAACCCAAAAAGGCATGTTTGCTTGTTGTATCAAATGCAGACTTACTCTGTTCTGTACCTGCCAATGCCAGTACAAATCAGAATACATAACAACATGCAGAGAAACTCTGCAGCCACTACTTTGGCTGGATTTTAGCAGTGCTGTGGAAAACCTTACAGCAGATAAAACCAAAGCCCACTGCAAAAAAAAAAAAAAGTCGGCTCTGGTTAATACAGTGGTCTGAATACAGATGGTGGCAGATTGTATAAATCCACGTTCTTTTCAGAACTTCACTTGTCCCCAAACAAGGCGATCTTTCTAACATCTCCAGCAAGTAACACATCATGTACTAGCAGAGACCGCTTTTATGCAAGCTCTCCCCAATTCTTTCTTCAGACGTAAAAGCCCAACATCTCTACAAACCTCTGGACTAAGTTTTCATTCCTCTTCACTGACTTCCAACTAAGAAAGCTGTATCTGATTCAAGTATGGTACCATTGTGACCACAGGCATCCTCCTCCCACCATAGGAAATTACCAACTGCAGGAGACAGCAGAATTAAACAAGGGGAGAATTCAAGTCAGCATCCATGTATCAGCATCACTCCTCTGAGATAAGCCTTCAGGATCATCAGTCATGTCTGTTACTTATTAATTAATTTCTCATTAAGCAGTTGTATAGATCTAGATGAAACACTATCAGAAACTCACAGAAGGTCTCCCAGTGACAATAGTGAGTTGGACACCAGGAGAGTTTCCACAGCATCCAAGTGTTCACCATTTCCCCGGGAAGTCTGACTGGCCTACCAACAGATCAAAGGGAACTAGAATAAACTGGCATCTGTGCAGCAGCAAAAATTCTTTGTGGAGAGCCTATACGTACAGCTAATGAGTACTCTTCAGTACAGCTTTATTCAGTGAGGAAAAAGAAAAAATGTGAAACTATTTATGATCCCACATTAAGGAAATAATATGCTCCAGAATGATTTGATCATCATTAAGTTACAGAATAACCACTGAAATATTGAAACAGCTAGACATTTACCAAAACAGTTGTTAGTAAAGTCAAATCTGTTCAGTAAAACCCTTTCTTAAAGGCACTTCAGCAATACAAAAGCTCACTAATCTGTCTGAATAAAATCCTGCACCCTGTGGTGAAGAATCTGCCAAGCAAGCCAAATAAATTAAACAAGTTGAGTTGGCATTTGACATGTCTCTTAAGAGTGAGCTGTGACAAGTTACTAATGATCTCAGTCAGAAAGCAACTGATAGTGTGCTGTAAGAGGTTATAAAGGCACGAAGAAATCTGGAGATAAGGACTAAATGGGGTAAACAGGTTAAAATCATTTTCAGTAAACAGCACAGCTTAGATGAGCTCTAAACTTGTCCCTCCAAGTGTTCTGCACCTTTCATTGTTAGGTGGATTAATCCTTAACAACACTGTAGCCTAAAATGTGCTCTAAATGTGTGAACAGCAGCATGTTGGCATAATTTTTTTTCCGAATCTTAGTTTGAGCCACAAAAGTGTAACATTTGCCTACAGTCAGAGCTTCACAAAGCTGGAAAACTGTCAGTTGTGAAAAGGAATTAGAAGTGTTAACAGATACAGAAAAAAAACTTAACCATTGCACTCCATGTGTGTTAAGCAGGCGGGAAGAGATTACAGAGAGAGGAACCACTTTGACTGAGTTGGTAGCTGCAGAGATACAAGTTTGCAATGCCACCATCAGTGAGTTACAGAACAGGCATTTCCAGTGAATACAGAAATAAAACCAACCAACCAAACACAAACAAGCCACTTAAATGAGAAAAAAAGATTCATGCGATGCAAAGAATTTTCTTCCTTACAGCAACAAAGTACATGGGCCCTTTCTTATTCTTTTAACTCTATTCAAGTTACTAATTTTATTCAAATCCTACTTGCAGCTTGCAAGCTGTTGAAAGCTCTGTCTGATCTGTCTCTCACAAGTTTCAAAGGTGGAAGGATAAATGTGTTAAGATGATGTCTTAACTTGTCCAGATAACTTAAATTTTTCTAAAATGACTACCCCTGTTTTATCTAAGTGCTATACAACAACCAAAGATGGAAGTTGTTTTGCCATGACAAGAAATGAAATTGATCCCAGGTGTTCATATTCACATTTAATTACTGAATAAATGAGAGCAATTGTGTAGTAAGGTGATGTAACTTGACATGGTTACTTTCAATCCTGCATTTTCCTGGTGTGTGCATGACAAAAAGGTTTGCTCTTCCTAACTTTTCAGCCTCTTCCCTCCCTCATTTTCAATTCTTGACTTTCACCTTTTATGGCATTAATTAGAATTATGAAAAGGAATTGTACAAAAAAAAGTAAATGTACAAGGTATCATATTTTTGAAACCTATTTCTATTTCATTCTTTATTATATCCATGTAGCAAAGACTGCCTCTGCTTGAAGATGAGCGTTAATGAACAATTTGGAGGGCACAGTGAACCGAGGTCACAGAATTAAATATTATTTAAGAGCACAATATGCAGTGACACAAATGACATTTTTGCAGGGAAACAGTGATATTAGCCTCAGAGCAAATGAATGATGTGCATCCTCCTCACAGTTAGGCTGCTTTTTAATAGAGCCAAAGCACGAAAAAGGATGCAAAGACTTTTAAACACAAAGGAGATTACAACCCAAAACCTTAAGCTACATTTTTACTTGTATTAATAAGGTTACTTTAAATCACTGTAGTAAAAGAAGAGGATTCTTAAGCCCTTTACGCTGTCAAGACATCAAGTGTAGAAGAAAACACCTTATGAGATAATCAGCTCTAGCAAGATTCAAATCTAGGGAAAATATTTGTATATGTATAGATAGAGAGTATTATATTATCTATTATTATATCATACAATATGCTAACTATTTTATTTAGGAACAAGATGTTCAGGATGCATCTAGTCAATTACTCTCAATGTTCCTCTCTTAAAACATGAAAAGGAAGCAATTTTGTTTTTCAGGTTTCACTCTGAAAACTGAAGATGATGAGAACTACCAGTAGCAGTGGAGTTTGGTGCCTTAAGTAATTTAAGATAATCACATAAAAATTAAATTCAGGGGTTTTTTTCAGATTTAGCACTAAACATTAAAGCAGCTTTTTCTGCAGTTTGCTTGCTTCTTCCAATCTCAACAGCCTTTCAATGTCTTGTAGTTGTCATCATTTCCCACTTACAGAACACATGACATTCAAATCTTAAGGCATTTTGGCATGGTCTGGCCCACATGACATATTATTCCATTAGTTGTATTACTGTGTATTTCAAAATGCATGAGGTTACTCCTCCAATTACTTACATCATTACACAAATACTTTCCATTTAGAGAAGCATAAAGCATCTCAAAAAAAAATCTTAATTTCTACCTAACAAACACTAATAATTACACAAATAAGTTTCTATTAATAGTTATAAAGGAATACTACAGATAACTGTGGCGAGATTATGGTAATTTATCAGTCAGTGTAATAGAAGTTTAATTTTAATGTTCACAACAGCAACAACAAAAAGGGATTTTTCAATAACAAACATTAATATTTAAATTCAGGAAATCTGGGGCATTCTCTGTTACTGAAAATAATTTTGAATCCTCATTTACAGAAATGTACATCACATTGTAAAGCCTGCAAACCTTCTTTTTTTTACACTTATGATTTGTCCAGGTATCTGGACAAGAAACTTAAGCCAATGAAAACATGTCAAAATTACTTTTTTTGATATTTTGCATATTCAGTAAAGAATGAAAGAAAATTCTCTGTACATTTTAAGCAACAGAGTTTTCAATTAATAGAAGCACATCTCCAAAGTAATGGCTGTAAAATAACATGACCCAAAAATATCCAGACTATTCCAATGTCAGTTGCAGCCCAAACACCTCAAATCACCTTCCACTTTTTCATTGTTTGCCCTGACAGCACATGCAAAATTCAGGGAGAGCAGAAGCAGCCCTTCACAGGGGCAGTGAGATGCCAGAGATGCAGCAAGCCAGCGCAGGGCATGCAGACCATCCTCACATTACAGTTGGTTTCTGAAGCAACTCAGTCATTTCCCAGAGCTCGTGAACACCACCTGAGAGCACACAGACTAAGCTATGCTCTTCTCACATAGAATGACATCTTAGTATCACAAGCATCACCACCCAATTTAGGCAGCATCGAGTCAATGGATTTGTAAAGGAAACAAGAACTGCTTGGGGAGCACCAGCTGCATTATTCCTTTCTGTTCTCCTCTCTTGTGGTAAATCTGATGCTTCATCTACTAAATCTGTGACTTTCTAAAGCTTCCCCAAGCAAGACTCCATCCTCAGAATGTCCTGTTACGTCTGAGCCTGCTAAAAAAACTATACTGCATTTTGCTTTAGCTCTCTCTGTTGGAAGCCACAGGTTGAAGAGCATCACCCTGTGACTGCACAAGGCTACCAGGGGACAAGGCTGGTTCCAAAGGGCCCACCTGGCAGAAATACCATTTCATGTTTGTAGGACTGCTTTCCTGTCCTTCCCACATCCATTGTGCTCTAGTCACAGAAGTTGTATTAAGGAGACTGACTTTAATTTTAGACTTGAAGTATGCTATCATGAAAAAATACTTCAGAACCAGCCAAGAATGAGGAATGCATGAGCTCAAAATTAACTTCATGTGTAAGTGCTCTGCACCCTTACAATTTCATTTCTTTCCAGTTCATCAGGCAGTTCGTGTTTCTGGCATAATATACCAAATTCTTTGACCAAACAGCAAAAGTAGTTACAGTGTCTCTCACTGAAACTTCCTCAAAAAAAGAAAGAAAAGAAAAAACACCCTCACAAATTACCTCCCTCCCTGAGATTTTTATGTTTGAGAAAAATTTAAGTTGTTGAAGGCAAAATCTTCAGCAATATGCCCAAGTTTTCTTTAAAATAAAATTATATGCCAATAAAAACTAGTCATTTGAAACGAATTTCTGTCTATTCACACAAAGCAGGATTTTTAAAAGCATTAAATACCTTGAGCTTTTTAACAATTCTGTAGGGAAAAAAAAGCTTATGACAATTCAAAGACAAAACAGAAGAAATTTTAGGCCTTATACTGAGGCTGAAAGATGGGGTAGGAATTATTGCACTCACCAGGAAGATCTGTCAAATATAAACACACCTCCACCCCTCACTCTATTTACACTCCCTGAGAAGCCAAGCCCTCACTACTCTTCCTGTTTGGCAGCTGAAGGGGCAGGCCAGAAACATATACACTGGAACATATACCCAGCTTAAAGCATTTGAGGCTTGAGTCTGTACAGAACCAGCCCAGCCTTTTGCAGGTACTAGACCATCTAATCAAACAGCTGAATTTCTCAAGTCTCACCAAACACAACAGTCCAAAACAATATGCCTTGGTAATACAATGACTAAGAAGTAAGATAATTTATCATTTTGCTTTGCAAAGGGAACTTCTTTCGAAGCAGCAGGAGGCTTTCTATATTAAACAAAAAAAAATTTCGTTGATTGCCTCTTTGATATTAGCAAAAGGGTCTATTCTATTCTATTCTAGGGGGGAGTACATAGTTTCCCTTAATGCTAAAAGAAGTTACATATGCACATGGGAGAATTTTCACCATAATCTCGTGATAGGATCCTTCAGTTTTGACTGCACTCCACCTATGGTCATATTCTGAAAAGAGAAACACTCAATGTGCTCAAAAGTTAAAGGCAGACAGTATTTCTAAAGGATGGAAGTTGATAAACCACACTGATAAAACTGATCAGATGCAGTGTCCAGGTCCATCCAAATCCTGCCCACAAAGTCATATTCTGTATTTATTCATGAACACATGGACAGGAAACTGAAGTTTACAAATGGAGGCAGACTTGGATTTCATACACGAGTTGAAAACCCAGCTCTAAAAACTGAACAAGCAGAGAACTAGGTATCAGCTAATTTCCACTTATTTTCAAGTTGAAATTGGTACATGTGATTATGGTGGCCTGGCGGTGCAGAAATTAGTTCCACCTTGTATCAATGTGAGATTGTCTAACACACAAAAAGCTACAATCCCGCTACACTGAGAGAAAGCTAGGAAGGGTACATTATGTTCAGGGAGTACATATACCTCCACTTCCCTCCAGCTCAAATTTCCAAATCAGTTTCAATACAATTTTTTGTTTGCGAGTTCACTGATTTTTCCTCTTGAAAAAAGTCACATTCTTCTGTACAAGAATTGCATTTTCCAAATAAAGGGCATTGTGGCTGAAATGCTGATTACCCAGAAGAAACCCTAACAAAAGCAAATGTCATAAACTATAACTATATACTACACAATATATGCAGTTTCACTGCAAATGCAGCCTTGGCCACAAGAACAGGAATGTCTTTGGAGTCCCATTATGTATAGGAAGATAAGATATTTATGAATGGGCAGTAGCTGCTTGTGCTCATTGCCCTGGGAGTAGCATATATATTCATAACTGCTAGTGGTTTCAAATAAGTTCCACATATTTACGTTGTTTCAGAAGAGTACGCAAGCTACAACACGGTCCAGGATTTAAAGCTCATCCAAATCAGTGTCAGTTTTCATGAAAATAATTTTTAAAAAAATGATCCACAGTCAGTTAACATGAGAACACATTCAAGTACACACTCTGTCTGCAAACATACTTTCAACAACTGTGTAATGAATCCTTGATTGAACATAGTGTTCGGTATGAGTCAAAATCTGCTTTTCTTGAGGGCGTTTCCATGAATGCACTCTCAATCATATAAATAACATGCCATTAGATACTTATCAGAGACTTCCTTATTCAGAAATAATTCCTCTTCTATGAATAAGCACTCAAAACAAAAACTGTCTTTTTTTTTTTTTTTTTTTTGGCATGTCTTCCCTTTTGATTTATCAGAAGCTTGAGACTTCAGTATTCACAGAAGAATTACATACTTTCTGATGCACTAGAGATGCATAAAAACGTAAGAATCCTGAAAACCACAGCAATCAAAATGGACAGTCAGTCTAAGGAGATCAGTAGTACCACTCTGGCCCTAACAGTGACTAGTACCACTGAGAAGAAACACAGAATAACCTGCCTGTAGTAAATCTGCTCTTTTCCTGTAACTATGCCTTAGAACACTGGGGTGAGAGTTGGTGTTTATCGTAATTTCTGTTAATGCTTATGTTCAATCAGTCATGTAAACCTCCGTTCCTATTTTAGATTTTATGCATTTAAATGGAGATATCTCGCTTGCCACAAGTTCCCAAAGTTAATTATGTACTGTATATATATAAAAAAACAAACCAGAACCAAACCTGTTTCAATCAGTTATCTCCATTTATTGCCTTTCAGTGTAGTTCTTTGTTCTTGCTGTAAGTTAAAGCGCATGATTTATTTATACACACACCCTCCCCTGACTGCTCATCCTCTAACCTAACTAAGCTGGTTTTATTTCTTCCAATGCCTTGTCACAAGGAATTCCTTCCAATGTCACAAATCACTTCTGCCCATCCTGCAGTCCTTTTCTATTTTTATTGTATTTTCTTAAGAGTGATGTAGAAAAAAAATGCATTCTTATTCTAAATCATTATGATGTAAACTAGCAGTAACTACTAACCAGAAATCACTGCTATTCTGTTTTATATTTTTGTTAATTGCATCTCTTTTTTTTCTTTAAGAACCAGACAAAAGTCTAACTTGCTAGCTTTTTTGTCCTGCAGCAACTGTAGTTCAATTAGGTCAAATTATGCACTTGGAAGATTTTGCTTGGATTTGTCAGCTGCAAAATTGCATCTACTAGCACAGTACCTATTTCCTAAGCTTTACTGGATATCCCTTAAAGTTCCACACCCTTGCTCCAATACATTTTTGTCATGGTTTGACATGGAGCCGTTTCTGGTAAAGGGGCTGTAAAGATGGCTCCTGTAACAAGTTGCTCAACACTCTCCCCAGCTCTGAGCCAGGTCCAGCCTTCTGCGGGTCTGAGCCAATTAGACACCTCCATGATCACTTTTTAAGAAGAAGAAACCAGAAGAGGAGGGTTTATCCTGTTCCTTCTTGTTCTGTCCTTCCTTCTTTGCTGGATGCTGGTGGTGGTGCAAGGAGTTGGGAGAGAGATGAGACTGTGTGGACCCTAAGGTCAGTGAGGGAAAAGAGGAGGAGAGGTGATGGAGCAGAGACTCCCCTGCATTCTGTGGGGTGTGCAGGACTGGTGAAGCAGAGATTTGTTTGCATTTTGTTAAAGATGCTGCATCAGGGGCAGTGACTCACTTCATTAAAGACCCCAGTGACTATACCCAGAGGAGTCTGTGTCTTCTTTGAGGGACCCCATATTCATAGAAGCTGTTGGGAAGAAGTCACACCAAAGAAGTTCATTAAGACTATGCTTAGAGGAGGCCGTGTCCCACATGAGGGACCCTGTATCTGCAGAAGCTGCAACTGTTGGGAAGAACCCACACCAGAGATGTTCACTAAGGACTGTGTCCTGTGGGAGGGACCCTATATCAGAGCTGGGGAAGAATGCAAGGAGTCATCCTCCTCTGAGAAGAGAGAAGCTGCAGAGACCATCTGTGAGAGACTGACCACATCCCCCATTCCCTGCCCCCCTGAGACATTGAGTGGCGAGGACATAGAGATATTGGGAGCAGTGAACTGGGCACAGGAAGAAAGGAGGGAAGGGGGAGGGAGATCTTGAAGCGTTGGTTGTATTTTTCTCATTACCCTGCTCCCTTTTTGCTTTTTGTTCTATTCTGTTTCTTGGAGGTAGTACAATAAACTTTCCTTACTCTCTAAGTCACGTAGTGGAGTCTGTTTTGGCCGTGGCACCAAGCCCTCCCTGCCTTTGTCTCAATCCACAACATCCTTGGGTATCTTTTTCTCTCCTATTTTGCTGGGGCCTCTGCCACGCTAAGGAGAATGGAGGTGAATGGAAGATAGTTAGCAAGAGACTGTTGTGGTGGGCTAAACCACGACAATTTTGTATGATCCTAAAATTCTGCCATCAATTTAATCATCTTTTGGGACCTCTAAACAACACTAACACAAATACATTCACCCAACTACCCATATTCTTACATTTTCCCATTAATCTTCTATGATACCCAAATTGGCAGGTGTCTAAGCAGCTCTGAGACCCACTCTAGAAGACATTATAATCCTGAGTTATACTACACTGCAACTCCTGCAGAAGGATTGGTTCTAGTCAGTCTGCCTCACACTTCTCCATCTGATATTCTTAAACATTTCTTACAGGATACCAGCTTGGGATAAGAACTTTTGGAAAATCTAGCAAAAAAATCATATACACTGCTGTCTTCTAACATAATAAAAATTGTCTGGCTTAGTTTTAATTGTACTTGTTAATCATCTTTAGTTTTACCCATAACTTCTTCATCAGATCTAACTGTAGAAATACTCATAACATGAGAATCTGTTACAGTCTACCATGTTGTGTACCTTTCTTTGCCTCTTCTTCATTAAGAGAATTCTACTCTGAATGGAGAAAAGAACCACACATCCCGTGATCCAACATACACTTTCAATAGCAATGTAACAAA
Organism: Urocolius indicus; assembly: GCA_013401255.1. Lineage (NCBI taxonomy): Eukaryota > Metazoa > Chordata > Aves > Coliiformes > Coliidae > Urocolius > Urocolius indicus. The sequence continues at coordinate 357,958 of WBNH01001698.1, read as the reverse complement.
GAGGAGTAGAGAGGTTATGCTTTGATGTGAACCATGACATTCTCACAATATTTCACTGTTTGCTGCTACCACCACCAACTGATATATTTTCTTTCTTCTCAGTCATTAGTCAGTCAATCTGAAAGTGGAACAAAAATTCAACTTGAAATACTACATACTAGTAAATTTCACTCCTATTGTTGGAAAAGTATTTTGTCCCAAAAGATGTTCTTCTAACCTCTAAAGCCCACAAATAGCAATGCTTCTAAGAGTTCACATGTATCCCACACAAAACCTGTAACCATTTAAATGTCAGCTCACAAACATACCTAAGACGCATCAAGAAAGCGCTTCCCTTTCTGGGATTTCAGAGAGGTTTTTTGTAGAATATGTTGCAGCCACCCTTCAGTAAGAAATTGCTCCAGAGGGTCAGATATGATTTTATAGCAGCAAGTGCTACATTTAGATTCCACTCTGTCTTTTGTTTTGTCCCTTTTTGAGGGGGGAATTTCTTTCATGTTTTTAAAAACAGTTTTGTCCTTGTTTATTTCAGCTATTGTGTCTCCATCTAAAATCATCAGAATCAATGACTCAAGATATGCTCCTATAGGAATCTCTTTTTTCTAAAAGCACAGTATCAGATAGTTATTCCTATCTTAAGAAACAGCTTTCTAAAGCAAAAATAGCATTTATCTCCATAGCTATAAACACAGCACCTGAATACATCCACAGAGGCAACACATTTCATCTTCCTAGTACTTAACTATCAGCAAAAGCTTTAAGCATTAGAACAACAGTATGTAACAAACCACAAACATTACTGAAACTGGGAAGCAAAGCAGTCCAGTAACTTACAATGTAGACTGTGTGATCATAAAATGCTTAAGAGAATCAATTCTGAATTGAATATTTTAGAAAAAGAATGGAACATTATTTCTTTTCTAGAGTGGATCAATATAATAAATGCTCAATGTAAAAACAAGACAGACTGCGGGCATGTAGCTTGCTTTCTTCATTGGACAACCATAGATTGTTCCTTCAGACTTTAATGAATTGCCAACCCTCTCACAATTTCGTAGTCCACAGTTTTAGTGTACTTTAGAACTTAAGCATCACATCATTCACTTGAAAATTACACAAGTTTCTCAGCCCTGTGACTGCAAAGTGAAAACCTTGAAAATGCATGGTCCTGATGACCTAAACCAATCTGAAAACAAATACAATCTTTAAATTTCATCTCAGTTTTAAAATATTTGGAGACCAGAAGAACTGTTATTTTTAATTGGCTGGTAAGTAAAAAGATAACTGATAGATATTTGAAAATAAAGAAGATTTTTGCATTTGAGTCTTGAACATCACTGTTAATATTTCTTCAGAAGAATAATCTACTAAATATATAATATGAATTATCTAAGCACACATTAATCTTCTGAAAGACGGACCTTGACCAAAAGTCTCCCTCCATATGTCTTGTTAATAACACTAGATAACAAATCGCTCCTCAGGTGCAGATCAGGCTCTGCAGCTGCCCTCCCACAAGCTGGCCTCTCACATGTCTGAAGTTATTCAGGACTGAAATACTGATTTTTTTACAGTGTGTTTTGTGAGGACCTACTGAAGTATGGCTCTGATCAGATGAAGATAAGCAAACGGTTTATTTTCTTCATCACTACCACAGGTTAAAAATATCATCCTCAAGTCCTCTGAAGAGTGCACGATGTGGTATTGAATGGACTCTTTCGTTCTTCGTTACTCAAAGGCATTTCAACATGAACCCATTTTTATTCACGGAAAGCCTCAACTAAATGTGCATTCAATCTCATTGACACAAGCTGTCGCTTTGGTCTCTAATCAAGAACACCTAGTAGTACCCTCACTGAATATATGCTTTGTCAACGAGGCCTCAGCCACTTCATACATAGGAGATGCAGAGCTTCTGCTGAAAACAGAAGAGCACATGTGCTACGTGAACGACCAGATAACAATGGTACTGAAACATTACAGAAATACCGAAATCAGACTTTATGTCCTGAAGCAGGCAATGGCCCATTTAGTAGCACAGATTCTACTACATGCAATGAGTTACTCAAGCTTCTTCGGACACCTCCAAGTAAAACCACAATCTGCACCACCAAGCTCTTTTCTTGGAAGAAATCTCACTCGTGTGCAACCAATGTCAATCATGGAAAAGAGAACTGGGAATAAACTGGATTAAACTGATTGAGTTTTCAGCCACCCCGGACCCAATATCCCAGATAACAAAAAAGGCAATCTGTCAGCACCGTTTTTCTTTCTCACATTTAAAAACAAAAAAACCTCTCAACCTCACAAAATTTCAGTTTTCACCTAAACCCTAATATTACAGATAGGAACATCCTGATGGCATACTGCAGGTTCTTTTAATGAAACAAACAAATAAATGAACAAAAAAGCCCATGTAGTATTTGCAAGTAAGTTTTCCATTAAAAAAAGGAAAAAATTATTTCACTCACAACACTACGACAAACCAAAGAGATGTTAAAAACTAACAACGTCCACAGTCCTACATAGCAGGTTAAAGGAGAAAGGAAAAGTGAAAAAACAACCAATAATGTGTTTGCAACAAAGAGAATCTGGATCATACTGTGCAGGAACAAAAGTTTCGTCAGATGGGAAAGGTACAATTTAGAAGAAGAGTGTGCGATATCTTCCAAAGTAATAAAAAACTTTCCGTAGGTGTAATGTCATCCAAAACCTGAGGGGGTTTTCTATCTTGTGTTTTATACAACTAACCTTCTCTGCACTTATCTTTGGACCTGAAGCAACAGTTCATGACCAGACCAGGTCTGCTGTTAAAGGCAATTTTAACACTTTTGGACACTGACTATGGCCTAATAAAAAGGAAACGCTGCTTTCTGACATGATGAATTACCTTTCTGACATAACAGACAGGACTGTTGCTTCTCTCCAAGCTCAATCTTTATTCTATGGTCATTTTTCTCAAGTCAGTACTGGTGGTGATAGATTAAATGCTTAGAATTTCAATGAAATTGTCACTACAAAGGTTTTCAGGCTCTTGCAATTTTTTACTGTTCTGTTTATTCTGCTTGGGGTTTAGTCTCAGAATCTTTCCATAAGGTTTTGCTGACTCTCCTGAGTAACTCCCAGTAAAGCTCATCTTCTGTGGTAGCTCTGTGTCCAGAGCATGATGTGAGTAGGACAGTGTCTCACATTCTCTGCTCTCCCAGTTTCCTAGTGGTGAGTACAGCAAGCTCTGTGCTTACAGTTTGATCCTGGATACCATCCAGGCTGTTTTGTATTTGTGAGTATCACCTCGTGAGTGGCTTTGTGTTTTGCAGCAAGTTGTAATGGGCAACAGGCAGTCAGCAGCTATGGCTCAATAATAAAACTGCATATATACTCACATATATACATTTAGACTATCTATAAATAGTTTCTACATTAGTTGAAGTTATATACAATAAATGTTTGGTTATAGTTAAATAAAAACTTTATTTATATTAAAAATATATTTAAAAATACAGATAAATATAAACAAAACAGAAAATATAACAGTTAACAAAAATCTCTCATTACATCTAATCATATTGACAGACAAAAGGAGACAATAGATACACAAGTCACATACTAGGTTGAGCCTTTAAAAATGACACCTTCCATATGATGGTACCTCCAATAATTATCTACATAACTTTATACATTTTTCTTTCTCTTAAATAGCCCTTTCTCTCTTCCTTCAACATAATATTACACTTGATTCAATTTCAGTACCTGATAACAGAGCACTGACTTTCTAAGAGTACCTTCCTCATCTCCTACACATTGTAGTGGTTTTGCCTGGACCAGGTTTTGGTAGTGATGGGGGCTACAGGGGTGGCTTCGTTAAACAAAGAGTTGACAGAGGCTTCCCCTGTAGCTGATAGGGTTAGAGACAGTCAATTCTAAGATGGACCCACAGCTGGCCAAGGCCTGATCAATTAGCAACTGAGGTAACACCTCTGTGAATAGCTTATTGGAGAAGAAGCTGCTGTACAGCTGCTAAACTGCAGCAGAAGGGAGTGAGAATGTGAGAACATCATCTCTGCAGACACCAAGGTCAGTAGAGAAGGAGGAGATGCTTAGGCCCTGGAATAAAGATTCCCCTGTTAATTGTGGTGAAGACTATGGTGAGGCAGGTTGTCCCCCTGCAGTCCATGGAGGACCACGGGGAAGCAGAGACCCACTCGCAGCCCACTGAGAACCCCATGTCAGAGCAAGGAGATGCCCAAAGGAGGCTGTGACCTTGGGGTAAGCCTACATTGGAGAAGCAAGTTCCTGGCAGGACCTGGGAGCCCATGGGGAGAGAGGAGCCCACACCAGAGCAGGTTTGCTGTCAGGATTTGTGATCCTGTGAGGGACTGAGGCTGGAGCAGTCAGTACCTGAAGGACTGTTCTCCCAGTGGAAGACGCACATTGGGGCAGGGTGTGAGGAGTTGCCCCTGGGGGAGGCTCCACGCTGGGGCAGTTCATGAGGAACTGTAGCCCATGGGTAGGACCCACATTGGAGAAGTTCATGTAGGGCTGTCTCCCATTGGGAAGTACCTCACACTGTAGCAGTAGGACATGTAAGGAGGCCTTCCTCTGAGAAGAAGCAGCAGCAAAGTCCATCTGTAATGAACTGACTGCAACTGCCATCTCCCATCCCCTGCATGGCTAGGGAGGAAGGTGTTTTAAGATTTGGTTTTATTTCTCATTTCCCTGCTCTGTTCTAATTGTTCATTAACAAATCAAACCATTTCTCCCCAAGTTGAGTCTGTTTTGCCTGTGACACTAGTTGCTGAGCAATGTCCCTGTCCTTATCTCGACACACAAACCTCTCATTATGTTTCTCTCTCCTCTGTCCAGTTTAGGAGGAGGAGTGACAGAACGACTTGGTGGGCATCTGGTACCCAGCCAGGGCTAAACCACCACACATATATATACTATTCTTCAAAGAAACAAAACCAGATGATGTTGAGCCAGTTTTCAGAAGATAACATTTTAGAAAAACTACAAATAACTAGAAAAAATACGGTTGTATAATTTTTAACAAAACAATATGAAACCCAATGCAATGCATTAACAGTCCATAATGTTATTGAACAAGACTACAAGAGAGACACTTTACTTGCACTTGCTTGTCAGACAATTACTCTCTGCTACTGTAATAGTTCATGTGCATACTTCCAAGGAAGACTCATGAACACACAGGTTCATTAAGGGAATGAGAGAATCGATTGTAAAATGGAAAAGGCCGAGTGAGGTCATATTTCAAAGAGATGAATATGGTACACTCCATTATGTTGTAATCAGCCTCTCTCTTTCATCCTAAGAACTGTAATAGTCTATCCTAATTTTCAAGGGGGAAAAAAAAAATTCTTGCTGCCTGCATTGCACCTTCATCCCAAATACAGTGAGGAATTCAAATGTGCTGCAGGCAGTTTCCATTTACCATGGTCTTTGGAGCAGACGGTATTGATGTTGCTGACCATTTTTCTCCTTAATAAGAAAAACATTCAAATGCTACTAATATTGCTGCCTTGGCAAACCACATTTAATAGATGGGACTTGCCCTGTACATGCCACATAGAACATCAATCAAGGTTGCATTTTATTTCAATTTATTATGGTTGCTGTCTAAATGAAAAAGTGCTTATATCGTTAAAATGTCTTACAATATAAATGTGCAAATGATGTAATCACCATTTGGTGAGAAAATTCTGATTTTGATTAAAAATATCTACAGTTGAACTTGTAAATATTTAATAAATGCAAAACAAAAAAACACAAGCACATTAAGAAAGTGCAGTAATTGGTATCTGGTGTAATATCATGGGTTTGTGCTTGATAGCTTTTCTCTTTAGGAGATGAGTTTATAAGGTATTCTTTTAAAATAAGAGCTGCCTTTTTGTTAAAATCATCCAGAATAAATTACTTTAATCTTGACTTCATTCAGGTCTCTCGCATGTGTGGTTTTTTTCACATTATCATTTATCACAGTTCTTTGCTTGTTCCAGCCAGCTGTCTCCAGACTCTGAACCTGGTGGCCTGCAAAAGCCCTGCAAGCTTTCTCAGCTAAGCAAATCCGGACACTTCACAATTACTCAGGAGTAAAAAGCAGCAAGCACCTTACAATCAGAATTTATTACAGTGTACAAACCTGTCCCAACTGTAGAGACAAATTTAATGTTTGGCACAGTCCCGTTGGCACTGTGTGTCATGCAACTGACTCGCCCAGTGCTCACTGTGCTGATGGTTCTCCTAGTTGCTGCATCCAGAATTGCACAAAACGATGAGTGCAAGGCAATGGCCATGCTTCAGTGAATATGTTGCCAGGTCAGCCCAATGGTATTTAAACCTAATTAAACTGTCATATACTCTTTCTATATTATTAGCATATAATTATTATATAAAGACAATAATCCTCCCTTATAAACAGTTGGCTATTTCTGCTGTGTTTGTCTGGCAATACTCCAAAGCTCCAAGCCTAAATGTACTGTAACACATCAAAGAACGATAAGTGCTTACAAAATTTCATAAGCACACAGCAGGCCAGGCCAAAAAGAAGCCCAAACCAAACCAGTTTCTACTAGAAAATGAGAGATTTGCATGGATCTGTAGGCAACTTCCTCATATTTTCCTCACTTGGACAAAAGTGTTTGAAGTGAAGTTTGGATACAATAAGCAAAAGAACTGCAAAAATTGTCTCAGCACATATAAGAAATCATGATAAAATGTAATAGATGGGTAGTAGTTACACACTGCATCAGTTAGTGCTGCAGTTCATCAGGTGACCACCACTCATGCACAAGTCCCTTGATGAGAGGTAAGGCAGCATGCCAGATTTTTGTCTTGCATTTTTTCATAACCAAGAACTGAGAACCAATTTGAACTTGGCCTTTTAAATAAAGCAATGGATAAATAACTGGAAAAGAAGGAAGTGTGGCAAAGCTACATGACAGATCAATGAGACATTTATAACATTGCATATTGTAAAGTTTGCCAGAATGTGTTGAAAGAAGACCCAGTTAAATCACATCCTGCTGCAGCTGTCCAACTTTATAGCTAAAATACTCATACTAATTCCATTAAACAATTAGAGAAGGAAATCCAAAATATGATTACAAGTATGTTGGCTTAATGCTGTCTTTTCTTCCACATTTAGTAACAGATACAGTACTCTCAACCTCAGTGGGTGATGAATTTATACAAATTGTGGATATCCACACCATCAGGGCCACAGTGCAGTTACCCTTTGAGAATCCTACAAAATCCAAACTTTACTATACATTTCTGACAAATATCTTAGAAAAAAAAAGCAAGGATATTCTAATAGTTAGAGAGCTGGCCTGACATTTAGGGGATCTCAATTTAATTTCCTTGTCTGCCAGACTTCCCTTCATAATCCCAGACAAAGTAAATAATTTTCCTTACCCTAGTTTCTCATCTTTAGAATGGAGAAGTTTTAAATAAAGGAAAAAAAAAAAACCTTTTCTTCTGTATTTTTATTTTCCCCTCAGGTAGAAAGTCACCTGAAAGCTCAGTCTTCGAAAGGCTTTGGCTGTATGCTGTTACATTATCTTGAAATCAACAAAACACACTATTTATAAGTAACACTTAAATGTTGTTATTATATGTAGGTTTATATGTACATTAGGCTTCTATGTTGCAGGCCTTAATGTCATTGGAGAGCCTTCCATTTCAAAACTACTGCCCTGTGATAAGAAAAGATGTAGAAGAATGAGCACTGGGGAAGTTAATAAACAAAATGCATTCGCGGCCCATTACTTCAAATAACTTTACTATATAAGTAGTCCACTCATAAAATAATGGCCTCAATTAACATTTAATTCTCACACAATGCATTTGTAATGTACTGCAGGGATTAAAAGTTCTGCATGAATATCACTATTCTATAAGTGCCACAACTTAAGAGAGAAGTACTGACATATTTTCCACTTGATTAAAAACAATTCCTAGTCTTTCCCTGCCCTACTCCTCTCCTAGTCTTCCTTATCCTAGAAGAATTACAAGAAAAAGGTACTCTGCCACACGTGGGAGCTCCCAATCTGCTAGCTGATGATCATCAAGCTGGCTTTGAAAATTCCTAAGCACACCAGTGTAGCACTACTCCAGAGGAGAAAGCTAAGAGGCCCCACCACCCTGGTAGTCATGCAATTTTGTTCAGGAATCAAGCGATGAGAATTCACCGTGTAAGTGCATGCTTCAATCCTTTTTACAACAAGGTGGAATAAAGAAAGTTTTCTGAGACACCTGTGCCTCCATCAGTTACAAAAACCACCAGCACTGCCACTGCAGGGGACAAACACGTGAAGACGAAAAAAAGGCAACAGCAGATGAGTTTGACATTATGTGGACATTTTGACAGCAGCATACGCTACAAGGGCAGCTGTGATGCTTGTAACTTGATAGATCTAAATGTCATGTGAAAGACTTCCCCTCACCCAGCCATCTTGGTGTTTTCCAGGCTAATGCACTCTCTTCTAGTGCAGAAAATTAAGAAGTTATCTCGGCAACAGAGTATCTTTGAAATACATGGTTGCTTTTATCCTGCAACAAGATGAATGGGCATTGATGAGATGATAACTCAGTCAATTAATCAAACACCAACAAAACACATTCTAACAATGACTGCTGTGTTCATGGTGTCATTTTAGGAACTGACTTCAGTATACACAGATATTTTTTGTCCCATGGGTTTGACCTGAATCCTAATGAAATTAATTGCTAGAAGAAACCAAGCCAGGACAAGCTACTGGCTTTCAGGGCATGCTGAAAAACCTGCTGAAAAAGCCAACAAATGCTTCTCCTAGAAGTCAGAAAGGATGAAGGCCAGAAAGCTCCTGGAAATCTAAAATGGACTTCACTGTTCTTTGATGAAGAAGTGCTTTGATGGCAAAATGATGGATTAAAAAAACCCCAAAATATTAAGAGTTAGCATAAGACAGAGTTCTAAATATAAAATCCTGCCAACACCCATTATCCTCAAAACTTGTTTAAGGTCATGTTAGGACTTCTGCCTATGGGTTCGTCTACAGCATGAAAAAAAAAAAAACAAAACACCAAAACACCTTAATTCAAGGAGAAAGAAATATACAAAAAGTAAATCTCTTTTCAGCTCTTATTTTCCTTCAAGTTTTGTCTTAGTTTAAATTTATTTTTAATACAGTATGTTGGCAGTTGTCCCTAATAAGCTCTGCATACATCCCAGAAAACTGCATACACTGACAAAGACACTTTGAGTTTTGCACAACACATGGCTTTTTTTATATATGTTCTCTCCTGAAAACTACTCCCTCACAAAATGAAAATTCAGCAGAATGTCTAATAGCTTTCATATTTCAGTCTAATAGGTAGCGTGGCATTGCACTGCCACCCACCTTTGCTACAATATTGCACAGCACATTTAACAGGCATTTGCTTCCTTCACACAGTCCTTATGTGCAGCTTCTGCAGGACCGTAGTATTAACATTTAACAGAGTCTATGAGCATAAAGCACATTTATGAACACCTGCGAGAACATTTTATTTGCCTTAAGAGTTTTATTATAACTGTTACATTTTCTTGCTATGCTTTATGGGCCAAATCCTGGTCCAGTTTTAGTCTAAATTCCCATTGACTTCAACAGGAAGCAGATTTGATATCATGTGAGTTTCCATACAAATTCAATATAGCTTTAAATAAAATGAGACTGCTGGTAAGCACAACACTGGACAGAAAAAAGCCAGTTCCTAGTAGCTCTTAACAAAACCACTGGACCCAGTCTTCAAAGAGAATTAAATTAATTTTTATAAATTATACTACACATCCACATGTTTGTAACTTTCACACTGCATTGTAAAACTTAACTGACTCTGAGGCTAGAAGTACAAGGCATACAGGTACCTCATCCACAAAAGCTTATGGCCTTCGTGCCTCTGTGGGATGTTCCACCATCAACCACTCTCCCTCAGATCACTCACTGCTGCTCCTGTCACCAAAACCTTTGTCCTCTGTATTAAAGATACCAAAGGCCAGAATACAGCCATGTCAGCATCAGTCTCCTGACACATCCAGACAGTCCCAGCCCCCGGCAACACCACCAGACAGCCCGGAACAAAGCACACAGAGCCAGAAAGCAGAACTGGGGAATAGGCCAAGGAAGAAGTTGCAGAGGAAACCATGCCAAGAGTCTGACTGTTCTGAAGATGTTCTCTACAACTGTTTCCCTTCGGCAGTTTTACCATCATTACCGAGATGTTCGTAACACCCTTCTGAAACTGAACATGACTACATACACGTGAGCTATACAGCTTAGCAAGAGGTAATCCATGGACTTTGCTTGGAACCCCTCTAGGAAGATTTGACCTCATTTGAAAATACATAGACATTACTTTCACCATCACTACAGAAAGCCCTAAAACAGACAGACAGCCAGTCAACAGTAGATAACACAACAATGACACTTCTGCTTCACAAAAGCTTGACAGTAAATGCTTGATTCAATGCATACTATTAAGCTCCCAAAAATCAAAACAATTATAAAAGTGATACTATAGACACAATGATAAATGGTGATAGATGAACGATAACAGATCTAGCACCATCCACAAAAGTAATTGATTTTCTCTGATTACTACTTAGGTGATCAGAGAGTATGAGGTCCTACTTGCCTGCTTGCTCTAGATTTTATTAATGCTCCAATATCAAGACACCCAATTTGGAAATCAATGCTTACTTCATCATTTTTCTCTGAAGGATTCTATTATTCACAATTGATTTAACAGAAATGAAAGGCTTACCATTAACAAGACCCAGCTGCTGACACTTCTTAGATGAATTATTGAACTTCTAGAAGTGAATTAACTTAACCATCACCAAGACTTATTGTCCAATGTTTCTTACACCAAAGTCAGTGTATTTATAATTACAGAACCAAGTAGTAGAAAGTAGCTTCTTTTGACATCTCCTTAAACAGTCACCATATACACTAACTAAAAATTAAGATTTGCAAAGATACAAATGCCCTGACAAAAGCCTACAGAAGACAATTATTAATTTCCTTTAGGAACAAAGTGGAACTATGATCTGAAAGTAGAAAATATTAGACAACTGTGAGGAGAAGTTGTACCACAACTGAACTCCTAGAAACAGTGCAAATTGTTCAAATCAGGAGGCCTATGCATGAAATCTATTATCTGAGCTATGGGGCTATGCTCCGAACATAAATCCATCATGCCCATTTTCCAGTCTAAAAAGGACTATGCATGGCCCAAGGTGAATTCAGTTCCTCATATAAGAGATTTTACTCCACAGATCACAATCTGATCAAAAGTCCAATAAAATGAAAGAAGAGGGTCAGAAAGACAGTTCATCAGACCGGCCTCTGTGTTGTTATCAACTTCAGCTCCACAAACTATGCATTCCCTAGGAGGTACACAGCTAATAATCCTATACATGAGTCACCACTGAGACGCAGTGTTAAAAATCTGAAGCCTCAGCAGTCTAACAACACCCAGCTTCACTGCTCTACAATCAATGTACTGCCAGACACCCAAGGACTTGTGTTAAGCAATATGCTATCCTCAAGTTACAGGTTAGCAGGATTACAGTTGTCTAGCGGTATATCAACATTTCAGGTCTGCTCAGACTTCTTGCTGATCTGTACTACCTGGCTGAATATGCTTTCCAAATGCTATAATGTCATCCTCAGCACTCATCATACTTGCAGAGCTCAGTTTGATTATATTTACTTCTGTAACCACTCTGAAGACTTCAGGTGAAGACCAAGCAGAGACTCTAGATACAATCCACTCAGAAAGTCTGGATTAATAACACAAATTTCTGCCTTCCTTTTATGATGGAACAATGAGATGACATATCTGTTCTAGCCTTTTCATACAAGCTGAAAGTCAACAACTGCCCAAAATCACTAGAGCTTCTTCTCAAAGCCCTCTATGGATTTGACTGCTTGCATATTGCTAGAGGCTAAACATCTGGGCTTTTTTTCACTAGGGTTAGTGTTGAAGGAAGATACTCTCAGAGCAAACCATTTTCATCTTGAGCACTGTATTTTTCCTTTCCAAACCCCTCCATCTGTTTTAACTCTTGTCTTACTGGAACTAATTCTTTTAAATTCTGGACAAGAAGTTTAAAAATTAAGGAAAGTGGAAAGAAGAGTTCTGTTTGTCAAAACAGAGCTTCACACCTCCTAAGTCTCAACTGTCAGGAAAACAGAAAGAAATCATGAAATTATAGTTATGTTGAAAACATTTAGGTACCCAAATTTTTCAATCTGTCTCTTCTCTATAGAATAACACTTTTGAAATGGAGGCTGGCTGGCCACAAATGAAGTCTGGTTAAATTTAACATCTGAATAAAACACATTTCACAAGTAGGTTGTAACAACACCTTCTTTTAAAAGACATGGATATTGGCAGATTTCCTGAGCCTTTCACACGCTCATATTTTCCAGGATTTCCCGTATTGTGAAATACCTCTTCAGGCTATGAAGACAGAGTAGATTTCAGAAGTCATCCTAGTGGTTCCAATGGGAGTAATGTGGTCAGAATCTGGCATTCAATAAAGTTTCCATTTCTACACAGGTTTCATTTATTTTTCAGTTTAAAAATAAGACCATATTTTGGCATGTAACTAGAGCTGCTCCTATAATGCAATAAGAAATAACACTGCTGGCAAGCCTCAAAGCTGTTCCAAGACAAAACTGTGTTGGCAGAACTTTTAGAAAACTTTTTTTACTAGAGGCAGAATTCAACACCAGCATAAATGGGAGAAACTTCACTGAACTCAATCACATCACACATGCTTACTTAATGCAGGTCTGAATCCACATTGAGTTTATATAATGCAAATGTGTTTAGTTGACAGAATTTAAATTCTGTTGAACCAATTCTGTTTATCTTCTACATGTGTATAATAACTTAGCATAAAATTCTATGATCATTATTCTATGAACACTTTTTCTGCATGCACAAATACCACCATGCTATTTACGGACTACCTTGACCATGCTACATCATGTCTTGTATGTCTTGTAATATAACCGTTATCCAGCTCAGGTGCCCAAAGGTTATATGATCAATTGCAAGATCTATATTCCTGCATCAATTACAGGCATGGAAGAAATTAACATAAATCTGACATTTCACAACTTCCGACATTTGATTTTGCAGCCTACATTCTACATCTTTTTTGCATGTCATAGCCAAGGGTTTTTTTAGAGCGTGAATAAGTTAACTAATGTGCAGCAGTGCTCTTTCAACATAGATTGCACCAAGATTTGATTTTCAACTTCACTAAAGCACAGAAAACCGTGAAAGTATTCAGGTACCTGAACACAGGTGTCCATGGCCTTGGACATCCAGGATATAGCTAGATGATGGATGCAATAAAGAATCTACAAAGAAATCTGCACCAGTTCAGCTGTTCAGTTCAGCTGTTGAAAGCAACTGAATTGTCTCCTTCTTGCCAGAGAGACAGAAAGCTATGTGACAGCGATATCAGGCTGCTCAGGTAAGCTTATGGGTTTGAGGAACGGGTCACAGTAAGGTGGGGTTTTTTTCCTCTCCTGCCTGGGAAACGCAGATTGTTCTTACCTATTGAGAAAGCAGAGGAGCATTAAATCAGCTACTGCAGACAGGCTGCAACACATACGTGGATGCACAGCAACAAAAAACTTGGCTTTTTCCAATGGGTACTGTTCCATGATTTTTAAACTTCCACATCTTACCAGATTTCAACAGAATTTCATTGATTTAGAAAAGAAAAAGGCATTGAAATTGTCGGAGAATTATCATCTTGACAAATATCGAGATCAGCTGCAAACAAAGGAAGTATAAGACTGCCTCAAAGAAAAATCAGTACAGATCTTAAATAAGTAAATACTTCTAAAGCCAGGTTTTAAGCACAGGTTATTTAGCCTGTGGTTGACTTGAACTTAAATGCAGTTGTTTCAGTGTTGAATGGAAATGCTTCAGTGTTTTGTTCAGCACATTTTTTTTTAATGTGCTTTTTTTTTAACCTGATATACTGTTACTGAAGACAAAAATGACAAAGAAACATAGACTGGATTTATTTGCCTTAAGATTCTTAATAATTTCTATCCAACGTACCACAGTGTACAAACTGCTTCAAATAATTCAGCTCAGCAGAGTTGTAACACTTGATTGTCACTTGATAGTCAGGCTATCTTCACATAAGGTATTTTTTCAACAAAATTTAACACTTGTAGACATTTATTGGCTTGAAACAATTCGACAAATAGGAGGAAATAAGAGGTGATGATTATACATTCAGGCCGCAAACTACTGGGATTAATTTGACCCCCAATGCAATTAATACATTGGCCAGGTAAGAAGAGTTAGAACTTCAAATAAAATTAATATATCTCTACTTTAGATGTGTATACACTCAGAGTTTTCACTGAGAATAAATTACTTTTTTTTTTCCTGTGTAGAATGCCTAAGAATTGGTGTCACAAAAATCATCAGATCTTCAGGAATTTAAGGCTACAGAGTATAGGAAGACATGATAATCATCCTTTGATTTCCACAGTGGAAATAACGTACCACAAGTGCTTCAGAAACACTTTCATTTTTTAAAACAAGCAGTCTCTTTTTTTCCATATGTTACTAAGTCTAACAGAGGCATATTTTTATTTAGGCTCAATCATGCCTTATGGGACACACTTATGAGGAAGAAAGGACACACAACTGGCATTTGAGACATATTGCCAGTGCAAAGCTGCCAACAGCCCACAGCAGGGAGCATGTTTTGGCTATCATGAGCAGAATAAGCATGCACTCCTTAACCACTGCCAGCTGGCATTTGTTTCCAAATACAGAATGCTCACTAGGCAGTTTAGAGATTGGACATACTCCTAACCTTAAACTATGCTCCCATAAAAATGCACTGCTGAGATACCTCATTAACCATGTCTGTCTCCTAGCTCACTGCCAACCGGGAAAGACTGAATGACACAGAAAAATCATACATTTCTCCCCATGCACAAAAAGGCACTTGAAGTATATCCTAACACTCTGATGCTTACAGCAGGAGAGAGATTCTAAGAGTGTTGGGAGAAGCTTCTGCCAACATCTCAAGAAGCAGAAACATTGACACTACTCCGTTATACACAGATAGAAAAAGTGAAATCTGGAGACACAAAGTACCAAGAAAACACAGCAATGAACAGCAAGAGTGTCTGGCATTGTAATTACAAACTATACTATCATGTTTAATACAACCCCTAGCAATCCTCACAATGGAGACGCTCCCTGCTTTATGTGCTAGGGCAGATTTGTGGGTAGAAGATTAATGTCCCCCTCCATCTGCTAATGACTTTATAGGTCCCCTGGGCTTTGCACCAAGGGTACTTTGCCCTTAGGATGAAACAAGAAATGGGAATTTGTGTTCATTTCTACATGCACCTACTATTTCCAGCAACATTCCCAATTGCTAAATGTGTATTATTTCAACTTTATCTAGCAAAACCATATTTTATCACCGAAGTTCAAGTGTGATTCCAATTAGATTTTCAAAGAGATCAGTTAAAAGGAGAACAGACCAACAGGGGGGCACTTTTCACTTTTAAAGTGCTTACCTGACACAGCCTGCATCAGTATTTTCTCTGTAAGTGCTCTATTCATTAACTTTTCTCTACATTTTCAAAGTGACTCCACTCTTCTGGATTTCCTTTTCTCTGTCTCTGATGGCCTGCTGTCATGGAAGGAAGAAATGTACCAGAGACTGCCATGCAAAGGAGAGGGCGCTAATTAAAGTCTTTGCTTCCTTCAGGGGATTCTATAAGTGGATTTTAACTTACCCTGTAAGTGTACCTTTACTCCTGAGAACTGGAGGCAAGTCAGAGGGCGTTTGACACCAAGGCAGTCTTCATGGACCTAAGCCAGTTTGACAACCTGAAATAACAAGGGAAAAGAGCAGTTACAAAGTTTTGATGAAATAAGGCAAACATACTCATCAGAACAATGATACTTAGGGCAAAATTGGGGAAGATCTTAATGCTATCTCCCGCATCCACAAACAAGACATCAAATCCAGAGCATTGCTTCACTAAAGCCTTGGAATGCATGTGTCTCAGGTTCGTGATGTGCTTCCATTATTCCTCTTCCCATTGAATATCCCTATCAGTTGCAACACTGACCCTCTGCTCAGTTCCAGCTCAAGGAAGATGTAGATGTCCATCACAAAATTCCTTTTGAGCATCTAAGGTAATTTAAAGGATGACCAACTGTGTTTGCACCAACAGTGAGCATAGGCAATTACCAGTTTACTCAATTTAACTTTGAGGAAAAAGAAACCAAAACAAACCACAACCTGAAATACTTTTGCAGCTGAATCATCAGCCCAAGAAAACTCTATCCTCTTTTTAAGAAAGAGAAATGAGATTTCAATAACGTGACCTCTACCAAATCTTTTGATCCAACTAGACAGTGTTTCTCTTGAACCACTCCTGCCCTACAAGAAAAGCAGGGTAAGAGAGAAAGAAGTCAAGAGAGAAAAGAAAAAGAGAAAAAAAAGAATTGCTCTGAACTGCCCTTTTTCATCTTCTGCAGAGAAATGTCTAGTCTCAGACAGACTCTACAAAAGTGCAGAAACTGCAGCCACCAAAGACAATTTGTATTTCTCTCTCACATCAGCAGCACTACAAAATGATGAGTGTTAAACTAACAAAATGCTTTGTCTGTCCAGTCCTTAGTATCCCTAATACTAGTTTGAAAACACTTTCCCAAATCAAGAAATGCTCTAAATCAAAGATACACACTTAATGTTGTTACAATTGGTAGTAAAATCCAAGCAAAAAAAAAAAAACCCCACAGATGGATTTTATATAAAACAGCACATCTATCAGCAAAGTTATTTCCATATCACAATCTTGTTAGAACCAGCAGAGCTGCTCCCATATTTCTGATCTAAATCTAATGATATTTGGCCTTTTTCTTATGCTTTCTTAACAACAAATCACGCATTTAAACTTCTATTTAAAAGTTAAAGAAATCATCTTTGCCTTTGATATGTGTACAGTGCTGGAAAATACATCCTGAGCACAACCTAAATATACAAAGCACCTACTCTCAGGTACTTTAGGAAACCTGACTCAGAGCTGAAAACCTTGACTCTCAATGCTAAAAAAAAATAAAATATCTTGTTAAGAATATTAAAGATAAAAGCAGGTATCAAGGAAAATAGGGACCAGAGCAAAAAGTTGCAGCTTCCCTTCACTGTTGGGAGTACAAAACAGCGTATCTCCTGCCCAATACCCTTTTGAGCAACTACCTGCCCTCAATGTGCCTTCTCAATTCTTATCCTGTGGCCTGTACAGGTAGGCAGCCCCTCAAGAGAAAAGTCATTGAAGTCTAGGCATCCTACAAAGCAACAACAGCAATCATTCAAGCTTTTATATAAGCCCATTGTACCTCTGCAGAGAGGCCACACTCAATCTGGCCCACAGAGAAAATACAGCAGCCTAGATTGATAGTATCTACTTACACTGCTGCAGGTTATACTTATATGGTCTCTGACAGTCTTTCTGAAAAGCTGAACAAGTCTTAACTGTTAAGCCTGAACCACAGCTAGCATATTTAACTCAAGTATTGGTAAAATTTAATGTCACTTAAAAACAAACAAAACAAACAAACAAACAAACAAATCCCAACCTAATTGTTTAGGGGAAGAACAGGGGTATTACTGCTGATACATTCCTCTCCTCTTCTCATGAGTAAGCACATACTCACACCAACAGTGTAACAAATAAACTTCTTCACCACTCACTTTTACAATCTGAACTTACAGGCATCAAAATATAAAGTCCACATACTTCAGTGAGATACTGAACGAATTACAACTCACATAATAGATAATTTGGTCATTACTAACCCAAGGAAAAAACTTAAGTTTTAAGGACAAATCTATGGGGATTTATGGTGATGTCATGACCTTTTCCATTATGAAGAACTCACCTACACTAACCACAGACAAGCTCAGCGCAGAGACTACCACTTGACATGCTTTACATTTATTTGTCAGAGCTATTCTCAGTGTATGACAGAGACTGTGACTAGTCATGGCAGCAGCACAATACCAAAACACTTCACTCCAAAAACAATTTAAACTTGTTCCTTTTGCACATGCTCTTTACAAAATCATTTTAATTCTAAATTATATTGGCCTTGAGTACTACACAAAGAGCTCCTCTGATCCTGCAAACAGATAGCTCTTCCCTTCTAAGAATACAACAAAAAAGACTATTTAGCATAACTTTTATGATACTTATTTTCTCTGTGGGAAATCTTCTAACAGAATGAGAATAATTTAGGCTAGAAAGGACCTCTAGAGGCCACATCCTCCACCTCACAGTCAAAGCATTGCTGATTCCTAAGTATGACCAAGTTGTTCAGAATCTTGCCCAGTCAAGTTTTTGAATCTCCAAGGGCAAATCCACAACCTCCACAGACTTCAGCTCAGAGCCTAACCATTGGTAATTATTTTTTTTTCCTGTATGCCCCATTAGAATTTCTCCAATTTGATGTGTGATAGCTGCACCTTGTCCTTTCTCTGTACACCCCAAAGAAGAGAATCTCTCTCTGTTCCCTAACAGCCCATCAGGAAATGAAAGGCAGCAATTCTCCTTCATTTTCTAATCTCCAGACTGGGCAAACCCAGATCCCTCAGCATCTCCTTGTATGCCATGTGCTCCAGCCCCCAGCCAAGTATCCCTCCTCCCGGCTAAAGACTGTACACTTGTATTATTGCAGATACAGTCTTGTCAAGGGCTATAGTCACCCTCTCCAACAAGCTGGCCATGCTCTTGCTAATACAGCTCTGTATGCCATTAGTCTCCATCACTGCAAGAGTGCACTGCTGACTCCAATGTTGTTTTCTAATCACTATGTACTTTTATTCCCACAATTTGAGAAATGGCTTGATTTATTAATGATCAAAGTAGAGCAGGGAAATGAGAAATAAAACCAAATCTTAAAACATCTCCCCCATCCCTCCTTCTTCTTGAGTTTCTACCTCCTTCCCCCCAGTGGCACAGGGGATGGGGGTTGGGATCAGTTCATTATGGGTGGACTTTGCCACTGCTTCCTCTCAGGGGGAGGCCTCCTCACACTGCTACAGTGTGGGGTCCATTCCACAGAAGATAGTCCTCCACAAACTTCTCCAATGTGCATCCTTAACAGGGGCTACAGTTCTTCACAAACTTCTCCAACATGGGTCCTTCCCACAGGGTGCAATTCTTTACAAACTATCCCAACATGAGCCTCATTCATGGGGAAAACAGTCCTTCAGGAAAGAACTGCTCCAGCGTAGGTCCCCCATGGGGTCACAAGTCCTGACAACAAACTTGGTCCAGCCTGGATTCCTCTCTCTCCATGGGCTTCCAGGCCTTGCCAGGAACTTGCTCCAGCCTGAACTTCCCACAGGGTCACAGCCTCCTTTGGGTATCCACTCACTCCAGTGTGGGGTTCTCAATTGGCTACAAGTATATCTCTGCTACCCTGTGGTACTCCATGGGGACAATTTCTCTGACCATGGGCTGCACCATAGGTAATAGGCAAATCTCTCTTCCAGTGCCTGGGCATCTTTTCTCCCTCCATCTCCACTGATCTTGGTGTCTGCAGAGATGTTCTCACATTCTCACTCCCTTCTGCTGCTGCTGCAGTTTAGCAATTGCCCAGCAGCTTCTTCTCTTTCTCTAATACATTGATCCCAGAGGTGTTACCTCCATTGCTAATTGGCTCAGCCTTGGTCAGTGGTGGATCCATCCCAGAGCCGACTGGCACCAGCTCCATCAGATACACAGGAAGTTTCTTTTTTAAAGAAGCCACGCCTGTAACCCACCCTTACCAAAACCTGGCCACACAGAACCATTACACTGATGAATTTTTAAAGGGAAATATTTTTCGTAAAATGTTAACATCTATTGATGGCTGAAACAATGTGGCTGCTCTGAGATAAAATTCTTTAAATTATTTATGAAAATGCAAAAAAGCTTTTCACATATTTCACCTTGATCATAAGGCATTGCTTTACAGGTTCCCTGACATACAGGGCAATATGCTTTTTGATGTCCAAGTAGGTTCTTCTGAGGACAACCTCAGAGGAGCAACACAAAGGATTTGACAAGGGAATGCACTGCTTCATGACTGGCATCTCAGATCACTTAAACACAGATCACTCTGGAACAGCATTTTTTTTTTTACACTGATCAAACAAAGAAATACTTACATTTAAAGGAAACTGAACATGGTTTAGAATGTAGCTATACAACTCCCTGCAGGTGACCCCAGAAAAAATAAAAGACATATGATCTGTAACTTCCTTTGACTCTTCTTTGAACTCTAGATGGAAGGCTTTAAATAGTAGGATTTTCTTATGAGTTACTTGTAAGATTTTTGTTAAATTATATTTCAAAATTTTATTTAATGCTAAAGCACTTGCAGGTACCAGCACCATAGGCTAAAACACACTCTCAAAGAAAAACAATATCTAATTATTATTTTGAGATAGGGTGTACTACATCAGTTTGATGAAATGAGCAGTACATATCACTCAATATCATTAATTTCAAAGCATTGCAGACAATATAGACATAGGTCAAAGCAGATACAAGAGGAAGGAGATGTGAGAAAAAGAAAATTTGTTAGTTATACTGAGCTACCGAGAAAATCTTGCTTGAGAAGAATCATGCCCTCACAGGAGGTGAATCAGGTTTCACTCTGAGACTCAAGGAAGGCAGCTTTGTTTATGACTTCATAGGATGATCCCCATATGCAAGAATGGGTTTAATAAAGATTCTATTTATCATTTATTTAAAGCTTGTCTTCTATTACTTTGCTACACATTGCTTGCTGTCACAGGGAGCAGCTTTTTCATATCTGCCTAGATAAGAGCTAAAACCTCCAGAATCATGACTGCCAAATACTCCAACAACAATCAGCAGCTCTGCACCCTCAAGATTGTGCTTGTGCAAGTTCAAAATCTGCCCCCTTAACAGTTGTGTAAGTTTCACTCAAGAGCACATATGTTTCAACATTGAGAAAAAGACATGGAAATGTTTGTATACACACAGTTATTTGTGTACACCATAATCAGAGTTCTGCCTATTATTGATACATTCAAAGTAAATAAGCTTCAGAAATTTACTAACAGACACAGGTGTCTGTAATAAACTGCATCCATGATAGAAAAACCATGGCAAACACACCAGAGCTGTTGCACCATGGCAGTATTAATGACTTCTCTTCAGTAAGCCTGCTGCAATGTGCTCCCAGCCCCACTCTACCAACTCCCTGTGCCAGTCTACTCTATCAGAGACAAGCCGAAGCACTGCATGAGAAGTAAAAGTGGCTCTCCCAAGAGAGGAATCTCTACATGTACCCAGCATGACTGCACACATTGATTGGTGCAGGATTCAACGCAGGTCTCAAGTGTTATAGGACCTGGTAAAAGGCTTTGCCATCACTTGTCTAACCAGAAGGACAATACACACTCTATGTGCAAAGCTTTTTAACACCTCCAAGAATGGCCCTTTCACCTCTCTGTGTTTGGGAGTTTTTTCCCCTCTTCATCCTAGCCTCTACATTTAGCCTACACAGAGACCACCTTCTGAGTGCCATGCTAATTAGCAACAGCTTGCACTCTATACTAAAAAAAAAAAATAGCAAAAACCCACAAATCTAGTGAAATGGGAAACGGAATGAGCTCATATGTATTTCAGCATTTCACTAATGACGGCATATTTTAATTATATATAAGTAATTTTAATTCTGATCAGATCAACAGACTTGCCATAACTGCTGAAAAAGAAAGTCCTAAATTACATGTGTGATACCTTAGGCTCTGTTGCCCTATGGATCTGCTATAAAGTGCTACAAAAATATAAATACGGCTGTATTCAAACCTGACAATAATAAGCTCAATGTGTCAGGATCTAAGGAAGAAGTGAACAGTAGAGAAAAGTTAGGCTGGCGTAGAAAATAAATCCAAAACCCTCAAAATTATTACTTTAAACTAAAATATTTAATAATATTAGATTATTTTTGCCTTCACTGGTATGAGTATCCTTATAGGTAAGTATCTGTTCTATGAATTTTCTATACCTTCCTGTTTGGCTTTTTCCCAGCAGGCCTAATTTTTTTTTTATGTCTGTACTTCCTACATGTTCAGCATTTTCCAGACTATCTACCTTGAATACAAACTATGCTATAGATTACAGAGAACAAAAAGTTAAGTGACTCCTCAACCTTTAAAGATTTCCCAGTATTGTAGCAAATGGAACATTGCACATTGCTTTGAAGGAGGGAAATACGATTTAAACTGACATTTCATCAGTATCTTGGGACTCAAAGATTGTCTCCTATAATGCTGAATATTTAATTAGAACACAACCTACAAAGAAGCAAGATTTGACATAGTTTTTTTCCACAATGTCTTGCCTAAGCTTTACCAATAGCTTGTACTTACATTATGTATTGTAATAGATTCCATTATTACAATTAAGCTCAGCTAAGCTATATTAGAGAACTTCAGTAACTACTGTCTACTCCTAATATATAAACAAGGAGTCAATGATATCAAAAGACAACAGATTTAATGTAGATGAAGAGTTCAATGCCACAAGATACTACTGAAACAAGTTATTAAATAGGCATGAACATATTAAAGCCTGATGTGTAAAATAACTGTTGGCTGAGAAGGGTTAGAAGAAACTTCCACGATGACAGAAAACACACCCTAACTGCCCACAACAGTTGGATGACACTGGCCAGACATTGTACTGTACCCCACTGAGGGGTACAACTTTTTAAGTTGTTGCTAATTAACATACTTGGAGAAGCACACCCTGGGGTTCAAAGTAGTTGAAAAACTAGATCTTCGTCTTGAAAATACTAGTGTTTCACACATGGAACAAAAGTATTAGCACAGATCTGGTTGAACCTCCTTGCAACTCTGATTTTACACATGTGTAAATCCACAGAAGTCAACAGGGACTTTGTTTACACTACATGCCTCTCCCACCATATCCATATGTACAGAAGGCACATCTGGCTCAAACTCCTACTGTACACACCTATGGGCACCTTGCAACTAGAAATTTGCTTCAACAACTCGTTTCATTCATACTGAGCCTTCTACACCTTGCCCACACCAGAGATTCATTACCCTTGAAATGAACTAGTACCAATAAATCACATTTACTACAGATACAGACAAAACTGCTTCAGCAGAAAACCAAAAAGGCATCATGGTGAAGCAGTCCTTGGTGGTGACACTCCAACCTGGAGAAGACCTTATTCTCAAAAGATGCTTCACAATACTGTTATTGGGGTGAATTCACCTGAAAGCACAAATGGATTGCAAGACACCTCAGCTCTGCAAGAAAGCATGACCATCTGCTTTGAAAACAGCTTTTGCACTATTCACAAGTACAATTAGTCACAGAATAATGGCAACCCGAGTTGAGGCACATCCTATACTGTTAACTGCTCTTATTTATTAACACTGTGACATTACTACACAAGGACAAATCCTGCAACCCTTCATCTAGTAAAACATATTTTGCTGGAAGCTTACCCACATAAAAAGCTGATCAACCTTCTCTGACCATTAAATCAGGCTCAGACAGATGCTGACACATCAAGCTTCTACCCAGAGCTCAGTTCATAAAGGAGAAATTTAACTAATACTTCAAATCAAAACCACTCTTCTCAGTTGAAAACAAAACACACACCAACTCTCCATGCTCTTAGTTTAAGAGTAATGTTTTTTTTCAGTTTTGCTTCCAACTCTTTGCAAATGACATAACCAGAACTGTAAGCAGGCAATATCAACATAGCAACTTCTACCACAATGACACAATTGGTCTAAATTTTTATCAACACCACTTTACCTTAAACCAGCTTCTCCCACATGCACAGGCTCTTGCACTAGATATTCAATTCCTTCAGTTAACCATAACATCATATATAATTAACCTATGCTTGCTTAACCTTCTCATGAGAACTCTTCCAAGAATAAGAGCTGAAGAGCAGTCTCAGTGAATTTCCTCTCTTCGGGCTGTTGCTGTACTGTCCTGGTGGGCATTCTTTGGATCCAGAATGGTCCTTGGACAAGAATATTTTGTGCTGCTCCATAAAATAGTTTGTTTTCAGAATCCATGCTATTATTTCCTGTCTCTTTTCGAAGTGTGAGGTTGGATGGCATCTATTGCCAGCTATTTCGCCCTTCGCATTTTGTTACACGTAGCTTCATAAAATAGTATTAAGCATATCTCAGCCAAAGGCAAAACATTAACACTATCGAAGGCAGCAAAATTCTGACACAGATTCAAATGACCAAACTGTCACTCTAAATACAAACAACAATGTACCACTAGAAAATACCAGAACTGCACAAACAGCACTCACATTACCTCCTTGCATCGGGAGCCTGCAACACACACATGCTGCTGAGTCTTCACATTGTATTTGTTAAGCAGACATCAATTACAGAGCGCAGAAGGGACCCCGTAGAGCCTCACACGGCCAGTCTCACCCACTCAGAAGCAAGCCCGCTCCAGCCACAGAGCTCGCTGCCACCGCTACCCTCCAGCACAGCCAGGGGAGTGCGGCCCCTCCGAAGCTGAATTTCACTTCCAAAAGGAGCTGGAGGGCGGCCCCTGCACGCCCTCCCGGCCATTTACCGAGTTAGTGAAGTAAATAACTATTCAACACGCACGAAGATGAAGTAGCCAGCTACAAGAATCCTGATGTACACTGTGGCTTTCTCTGCCCAGGAACGTCATTCAGCCAAGCGCAACACTGTCGGGATTCTGCCTTCGTACTCTGAATCACTTTTTCCAGCACTGCTGCAGACCCATTACCCTTTTTTAAAGTAAACCTGCAAACACCAAGTATCTTTTTTTCCTCCGAAATAACGACCCGCTCATGCAAACGACGGTAAACGGGGCAGCGACAGCTCGGCAGAGGCAGTGCCCCGGCTCCGGGCTGCCAGGGTCCCGCGCACAGTTTGGCGCTTCCTACGCACGACTTTCTATTATCAGATCGCTCCCTGACTGCGTGTCGGGTGCGCCGTCGTCTGCAAAGCAGAAGCGATAAAGCTCGGGGAATCACGGCCGCTAACGGGCTAAACACGAAACCCGCGACCCAGCCGCCGAGCGCTGCCGGCCCGAGCCGCGACGAGCCGCGGGCCCCGCGCTGACAGCGCTGCCGCGCCGCTCCGCGCCCGCACGAGTCCGCACGCCCGCCCGGAGCTGGGCC